>JABXJD010000006.1:562500-900000 GCA_013375575.1 Percina caprodes
AACTCACACCTCCGGCGGAGCTTTTCGGGCATCCCTGTGGAGGCTGGGGGCATTGAACCTGAGTGGACAATGTTCAAAGTTTCCATTGCTGAAGCTGCGGCGGCGAGCTTTGGTCTTAGGGTCTTAGGTGCCTCAAGGGGCGGTAACCCACGTACACCCTGGTGGACACCGGTGGTCAGGGAAGCCGTCCGACTGAAGAAGGAGTCTTTCCGGGATATGTTATCCCGGAGGACTCCGGAGGCAGTTGCAAGGTACCGACGGGCCCGAAGGGCTGCAGCCGCTGCCATGACAGAGGCAAAACAGTGGGTGTGGGAGAAGTTTGGAGAAGACATGGAGAAAGACTTTCGGTCGGCACCAAGGTGCTTCTGGAAAACCGTTCGCCACCTCAGGAGGGGGAAGCGAGGAATCATCCAAGCTGTGTACAGTAAGGATGGGATGTTGTTGACCTCAACTGGGGAGGTAATAGAGCGGTGGAAGGAGCACTTTGAGGAACTCCTAAATCCAGCTGACACGCCCTCTGTGGTAGAGGCAGAGCTGGAGGATGATGGGGGATTGTCGTCAATTTCCCTTGTGGAGGTCGCTGAGGTAGTCAAACGACTCCACAGCGGCAAAGCCCCAGGGATTGATGAGATCCATCCAGAAATGCTGAAAGCTCTGGGTGTGGAGGGGATGTCTTGGTTGACACGCGTCTTTAACATTGCGTGGAAGTCTGGGACGGTGCCTAAGGAGTGGCAGACCGGGGTGGTGGTTCCCCTCTTCAAAAAGGGGGACCAGAGGGTGTGTGCCAATTACAGGGGTATCACACTTCTCAGCCTCCCTGGTAAAGTCTACTCCAAGGTGCTGGAAAGGAGGGTTCGGCCGATAGTCGAACCTCGGATTGAAGAGGAACAATGCGGATTCCGTCCTGGCCGTGGAACACCGGATCAGATCTTTACTCTTGCAAGGATATTGGAGGGGGCCTGGGAGTATGCCCAACCAGTCTACATGTGTTTTGTGGATTTGGAGAAGGCGTATGACCGGGTCCCCCGGGAGAAACTGTGGGAGGTGCTGCGGGAGTATGGAGTGAGGGGGTCCCTTCTCAGGGCCATCCAATCTCTGTATGACCAAAGCGAGAGCTGTGTCCGGGTTCTCGGCAGTAAGTCGGACTCGTTCCAGGTGAGGGTTGGCCTCCGCCAGGGCTGCGCTTTGTCACCAATCCTGTTCATAATATTTATGGACAGGATATCAAGCGTAGTCGGGGAGGGGAAGGGTTGCAGTTTGGTGGGCTTGGGATCTCATCGCTGCTTTTTGCAGATGATGTGGTCCTGATGGCGTCATCGGTCTGTGACCTTCAGCACTCACTGGATCGGTTCGCAGCCGAGTGTGAAGCGGCTGGGATGAGGATCAGCACCTCTAAATCTGAGGCCATGGTTCTCAGCAGGAAACCGATGGAGTGCTTTCCTCAGGTAGGGAGTGAGTCCTTACCCCAAGTGAAGGAGTTTAAGTACCTTGGGGTCTTGTTCGCGAGTGAGGGGACCATGGAGCGTGAGATTAGTCGGAGAATCGGAGCAGCTGGTGCGGTATTACATTCCGTTTATCGCACCGTTGTGACGAAAAGGGAGCTGAGCCAGAAGGCAAAGCTCTCGATCTACCGGGCAATTTTCGTTCCTACCCTCACCTATGGTCATGAAGGCTGGGTCATGACCGAAAGAACGAGATCCAGGATACAAGCGGCCGAAATGGGATTCCTCAGGAGGGGGGCTGGCGTCTCCCTTAGAGATAGGGTGAGAAGCTCAGTCATCCGAGAGGGGCTCGGAGTAGAGCCGCTGCTCCTTCGCGTCGAAAGGAGCCATTTGAGGTGGTTCGGGCATCTGGTGAGGATGCCTCCTGGGCGCCTCCCTAGGGAGGTGTTCCAGGCACGTCCAGCTGGGAGGAGGCCTCGGGTAAGACCCAGGACTAGGTGGAGAGATTATATCTCCAACCTGGCCTGGGAACGCCTCGGGATCCCCCAGTCGGAGCTGGTTGATGTGGCTCGGGAAAGGGAAGTTTGGGGTCCCCTACTGGAGCTGCTTCCCCCGCGACCCGATACTGGATAAGCGGATGAAGATGGATGGATGTGTAGCCAGTGCAACCCTGAGCTGGGACATATAATTTAATATCTAAATAGTTGCAGTGTCAAATATCACTATGTTGTCTATAGATCCTGAGACTGGGTTGTTAGCATCCTTTACTGCAGAGATTTGCATTCTGAAATGTTTTCAGTTTATGGCTGTTCCAATGATGGCACTTTGGTACACAGCGTTTAATCTCAGCTGTCTTTCTCTCCATCACATCATGACATGAGTTTTAAGGATATATTTCCATATTCATACAAAAATTGTGATGTATTGAAAGATGCTTGTCTTGAGATATAGAATCAACAGCATAGTAATATCCTCACTATTGTGGGCAAATTATTGGCCACATCTATGTTGGGGCCAGGTGCTTTCATGCCAACCATTTCAGGGGACTAGAGTGCCAGTTTCAAAATTGGCAGCTTTTAAAGATGAGGGAAGTAAGAGACAGATTTTAAAAGCATTTTAGTTTCAATGTTCTGTCTTGCCTTTTATGTCTTCTAGATGCCATGGTTGCTTTTTGTGTGAGACACTACAGATGCCTTCCCTGTCCCACTTTGAAACCTGTTGATGGGCTTTATTTGTGATACATTCATTAATTGGAAAGAGTGCAGTGCAGGTGCAGAGACTCTGAATTGGGCTTTACTTCATCACATGTTGGGCGGCTCAGTTAGCTGAGGTCACTTCATTTAACCTGGATAATCCAATCCAAGTCCTCCCCAGAAGAAAATACTCTTGGTTACCAGGCAGTGCTGGGCCCATAAGCCTGTTTCCTCAACAAGATTATCACACACTGCTGCTTGCCTGCTTTCTTCTCGTCTGCTAGCTCTCACCTCCTCTCTGTTGTGCATGTTGTCACAAAGATTTGTTTCTCTCGGCAAAGGCAAATACTCCTATTTTGTTTTTTTACTTCTGTCCTTTCATTCACTTTCTCACATGGATAAACTTGCATGCATCTACATGCAGGCAAAAAGGAGAGGATGAAAGAGGGAGAGGGAAAAGGTTTAGACAAACCGATGGTATCTGCTCTTATCTGGTGAATGAAAGCGAGCAAACTGTGATAAACATGTCAAGACGCCATTACGCTAGACTTCTTAAAACTATCTGTTGTGAGGTCTTTTCTGTTGGTATTGAGAGTAGATTGGAAAATGTTAGTTCAGAAAACGATCCCAAGCTCTGCGCAATGTAGATTTTGTCAAGTTTAAGATGGTTTAAGTCAGCACATGATTGAGCTACATTTTAAAGCTTCAGAAACTTATTTATTTCCCCTTTTCCTTTTGTCCTTGGAAGTGAAGAAATGGAAAAGTTTATGAACATAGAGACAGGAGACTTCAGTGAGGGATAAATATGAAATGAGCAAGGATAAGCTACCATAAGAATGTCATCTTCTAGGAGGTTTTAAGCAACCAAAGCAGGGACATATGAATGAAAAGAGAACTTTTTTCTCCATTCGTCTGCTTTAAAATTCAAGCTAGAGGGGCAGATTTGAGTGAAAAATGCTGTTTATAGTTTAGTTGGTAATCTTCCATCACTGGACAAACCAAGGTGAGATATAGATGAACTATTGAATTGTTTGAATTTTTGCCCCTTCATTTTCCTCCTATCCTTCCCTCTTTGCTTTCTACCTGCAGATTACTCATGTATGTTTGCATCCATAATTACACTTAACAGAAGCACCAAGAAACCTGATTTGCTGCTGGTTTTCCACAGTAAGCAAGCAACTCCATTAATTAGTATTGGCTTGTTCATGGGAAGGCTGTTGTGGCCTAGATAGCGATGCCAAAGTCACTTTTAATTAATGACCATAAAACATTTATGGAACCATATTTACACAGTGGCAGATAAGCCTATTAATATTGATCTGAGCATTAATTATTCTGACTTTTTATAGCACTTATCTGTGCTACCATCCTTTTTTTAATTATTGTTTGACTTAGTATTTTATTTTCACTCATATGGTCTATGTTTTTTAGTTTGATTTGATAAGTGTGGGGTCCTTTAGTAGATCCTTTAGTGAATTTGAACACACAATTTTAGCCTTTTTTGTCTTAGTTACTGTTGAATTCTGGGCATCACAGGGATCTAATATTCAAGGGTCACTGCAACTAGGCTAGACTAGACAGCAGTTTGTTTTGAATATAACCCTGATAACTGCAAAAAGGATAACCCAACACTCCATTAAGTACATTTGTTTTCCTTTAAAAGCCAAGGATTGATAGACCGCTAATGTGAAAAGTTTCGATATTTTTTTAAATCGATGGCCAGCTTTCAGCATTGCACATTCTGGTCTTACTGTGAGTAAAACGAAGATTTTAACGGTTGGAATTAAAAGACTGACTATGATTTTGTTTTTGTTATGACTAATTAAAAAAGAACTTGCACTGGTCTCTGATAAATAGGGCAAGTCAACAGGGACAGTCGGCCCACATTGTCTTTTAGTGTGCAAACATTTAGGAATCAAAAAGCCTTGTGTCCTTATAATCCTCAGGATTTTCTCAAACATGTTTGGCTGACTAAATTAAATGTGAGTCTGTATCTTGTCCTGGTTAAGATAGTGATACTTGGCAACCTCACTCAGCAATGAACCCTATCCTCAACCCAGTAGTGCTACTCCACAGATACAGATGAAATTGACAGAACATTTACAGAATAAAGTGCATATGTGAAGGAGCAGGCGTTTAACTGTAATCTGTGAAAGTCAGCAGCTAAATGTGGGATGCTGAGACTTCTTCCAGATGTTAAAGATTTTAAAAGTCTACTAGTGCATTTTTGGTTTAAGAGATCACAGAAAGTAGTGAAAGAACCTGCTCTTTTGCAAGTGATTCAAGAGGCAAAGGCAGTGTGTTTTGTCACTCTCTTGTCTCTCTCTCTCTCATCATACCTTCCTATCTTTTTATATTTTATAATCCAAATGTTGGGGTGTGAACTTTAAATATTACTTTTAGGTCAACTGATTCAGAGTAGTGCAGAATCTGGAGGTCTTAGATGGAAAGGGAGTCACATGAGGGGAGGGAATGGAGCATCTGGGTGGCATATGAGATGGAAGGGAATCCCAGGAAACTTGGTGACCCACATCTTCCTGGTTTTCCCCTTTAATGTAGCATTTGGACATCAAAGCAGTTGCACATTGCAGCCATCTCGTAATGGATCTCACGTGAGATCTGAGAAACAAGGGACGGATAAACGGGCATCTATGCTCTCCATATATACTTCTCTGTAATTTTCTCTCCCAGTAAATTCCATCTACTGTATATTACCATGTTTTAATTGCCTTCTTTTACATTTAATCTGCTTTCTTCCTCAATGCACTTTTTTTTAACCCTCCCCTTTTAGTTTAGTTTTTTTCCCCTTTTTTCCTTTTCATCCACCTAGCATTTTCCCATGCTCTTCAATTTACTCCCATAAGGAAGATACTGTATCTCTTTGTGTCCTAGTGTCTGTTCCCCCACTCTTGCCGTCATCCATTTGTTTTTTCTCTCCATGTTCTGCTTTTCCTTTCACATCATAATGGATTATTCAAAACATTTTTTATCATCATCATGCCTGTGTTTAAATCATAAATGCTGCTTGACCTTGTCATTTATGTATGTGCATGTGTAAAGATTTTCCTATTCATTTAAAATGTATGCATGTGCGTCTGTTTGAGTATGTGCATAGGAAAGTAGGTCATTTTGTCACAATTTACTTAGTTCCTGCTCAGTTATGTGTTCATCTTTTACATTACAACACATATATTAATGTGTTTGTGTGTGTTTTTTTTCCCTGATAGTCCTCTTCTAACATGGAGAGATGTTCAACACATAATTGTAAAGACCTCTAGAGCCGGACATCTCAGTGCCCCTGACTGGAAGACCAATGCTGCTGGTTACAATGGTACACATGACACTTTTCTCTATCCATTCATCCGTTCATCCCACCCACCCACCCACACACACACACACACACACACACACACACACACACACACATGTACATACATACATTGCAGCTGTTCCATTTAAGATTCATGGTGGGATGTAGTGTGTTTGAAAGAAAAATTTTAAACACAGAGATATCTATATGCAGTATTTTGACTCCAATCAGAAGAGGGATGATAAGTAGTTTCCAAAAATGTTTACCACCAGCTGCCATCTGTCAGGGTCCATGTGGCGGTTGCTGTGCTGTGCTGTGTGAACGCGTGTTTAATTGTATATGCATACCTGCGTGCGTGCATGCGTGCGTTTATGAGGGAGAGAAACCAACACAGTGAGATCTAGGGGTCAGCCAGGCTGCAGGCCCAGTGTGCCTGGAGATTTTCCATTTTTTTTCAAAGAGGAACTAAAGAGAAACAGAACAGGGAAGGAGCAGGAGGGGTGGGAGGAATTTATATTTGCACTGCTGTACCCATACGTTTTAGTGGTTTCCAAACTTTCTTTTTCATTTTTACACTACCTTAAATGTCCGCAGAAATTTTCAGTAAAGAATACTTGTTAAAGCAATTGATTCTCAGAATTTTTCTTTTTTGTTATTCAACTTTTTTTATTTAAAGAAAAATAAGTTATACATGTTGCTCTTAAGTTTGTGTACATGCCAGTGATCAAGAAAGAAAAATTCAATATTACATTACAAAAGCACCGACATATGCACATATGTACATATGCTCATTCATAACTTTTCCTTCAAATAATATTATGTATTGGGGTGATAATAACTGTGATGGCAAAATTTACAACACAAAAGTTAATAATTATAGATTAAGTAAAATAGTTTGCTGTATACATGTATAACTCTATTTGCTGAAACAAAGAAAGAAAAACTGAACCAGATGAGTGGAGTCAAAAACTAGGGGGATTTATTACATTACCCAGAATCTTGCCTTAAAGTTGTTATAAAGTTTACCCAGGTTTTCCAGTAACTCTCAAACTTATCTTGTTCAAGCCTGAGAATGAATGTTAGCTTATCCATTATAAAAAATATTCTGAACCACTTTGATCCAGTCCTCGACTGCAGGAGAATCTTTTACCAACCATTTCCTAATGATTGCTTTCTTACTCGCTAGTAATAGGATATTAGGACATATATTTGTTTTCAGGCCCCATCACAGTGTCCTGTCTTAATCCCAGACATAAAGTCACAAACTCTGATGGAATCAGTATTTTCATGTTTTTCTCCATGGTCAATTTTATTTCTTTACAATATTTTGTAATGACTGGGCAGTCCCAAAACACATGAAAATGTGTTGCCTTATTCTCGCCACAGGATCTCCAACACGATGTTCTTGCTCCCAGAGAAATCCTTCCATCCAAATTCACTCCAGGACAGAGTAGATGTACTTTTCCACTGGTGTGGAGTTATTTCCCCCCACATTTTCATCTGCATCACAATGTCACTCTGCTTCACCCATTTCTACTTTATATATGCAGTATCATTCCCCTCTACCTCTTGTAACCCCTTATATATCTTTGATATGCATCCATATTCAGGGTCTGACTTGTAGTCGAGTAGAAATATCAAATTCTGAATCATATCGTATCCATCTTATGATCCGGTATAGTTCTTTGGCCTTGTTTTTGTAGACTACCTTATGCCAAATCTTAATTGACATTTTTATCAATGATTAGAATTTTTACTTTTTTGGGACACATTTTGACTCTGAAAGAAAGTAGACAATCTTGCAAAATCCTTTTTCAAACAATCTTAAAAAAACAACATCATTGGTATCTTAAAACTCATTGGTATGAGAAACAGTAGAGTCAGCATTGGAGTGGTTTGATCAGTTGTGACTTATCACTGTTTCCAACAGTCAGCCACCTATACGGCTTTGGCCTGATGGATGCTGAGGCGATGGTGAAAGAGGCGGAGCGATGGAAGCAAGTCCCCTCACAACATGTCTGTGTAGAGAGCGCAGACCGACAAATAAGGTATAACTAACACACACACACACACACACACACACACACACACACACACACACACACACACATCACATTGTCAGTGCTGCCATGTGATCAGACTACTTGTTGAGCACACTATTGAGTAGGAAATATGTCACATTCACATAAAACTATTAAACCACAAGTGTCTTTTAGGATTTCAATACACAGTACATGGCCAAATGATGTCGACAGGCAGACATTATACCAATATGTCATTGTTAAACCTCATTGTGGAGGCATGTCAAGTTACTCAACTCTAACCATGGAAAACCATTTCGCCATGCTCCTCACTTTGTTCAAGTGGACAGGGTCTTCCCAAAACTGTTGCCACACACTTGGCACTCTATTTTCTAAAATATCATTGTAATCTGGAACATTAGGCTTTCTCTTAATTGGACCTAAAGAGTCCAAACCAATCAGCATGTGGCGAAAATAATTCTGGATATCTATTTCTGTGCCACAATAATGGATGACCATTTTATAGTTAAACGGGTATATTCATTGTAGTAGACTATCTATGTTTAAAGTGGAATGTCAGATAAGTGTACAACAACACACATTATGTGACAAAACATTGTTCTCTCTTTTTTTTCTTTCCCTGGTGCTTTATGCCCCAGCATGTGTTTAAGAAGGTGGTTGTGTGCAAGCTGTACCTTGATAGGGGCCAAGCATTAGTTCTGGCAGGGTGGTTCTCACATAAGACCTTTACTGCGCACACACACACACACACAAACTCGGAGCAAGCCCGTGCTTCACAGCTTGTTATTCTAGATGCAGCTGGAAGCCTGAGCACTGTTCTGTGTTAGGCTGACTGAACTTGGGCCCTGAACTGGTTTGCTTTCAGTTGAAGGCTCGGTGGCCAGCGACTGCAGCATTATCAGTGTCATTCTGTCTGTTCTGCTCCAGTGCACAAGTCGGTCCATATGAGGCTTATGTCAGCTTGTATCAGAGGCAGTCATGCTCAGACCTTCGTACTCATTTAACATGTGTTGGCTCATGGAGAGATTACCACTGTTGTTGCATGAAAGAAATAAAAGCAATCCTGTCATTTTAGCCTCCTTATTCTATGTGTAGTGTTTTTATGAGCAGCCTTAGATATGTGTGAAATGGTCAGTCACACATTTTTCTAATAACTGGGAGCTTAGGCGTTGTTTATAAACAGAATTACCCTTCGTCCATCCAGCCAAATGACAGGCTTGAAAAGAATTAAGTAAAAGTAGGCAAAATACAAGGCTTTGTTTTGATTTTGGAAGAAAGGCAAAAAAGTCATTACATTTTTAATGTGTAACACAGTTCGAAACTGTCCAAAAAGTATGAAATATTATTTTCCCTTAACAAATCCATTTTATTGAGTTAGATGTTATGTATAAATGTCTCTGTGCTCATTTTCATCATGAACGTATGACAGTGCAGTCTTTTTTTTGTTTTTTTTATAGATTGTGTTAATGTTCTATGCATCTCTTTTCCTGTTTTGGTACATATACAGATTTGTGTTTATACTGTATGTGTGTTTGCGTTCTGTGCTTCTAACTTGCTACATGAGTGCAGCCGTTACCTCACTGCTGTGTTCCCACACACCCTCTGGCTGGCCCCTCTGACTGCGTTTGGTAATGTCTTTCTGCAATCGCTTGCTTCACTCCACTTTGAGCACGCACTAGGAAAGCTGCCTGATCTGTGTGCAATCAGGCTGGTGGTAATCAGCTGTGCATCTGCTCTGCTCAGTCCCATGCGTATGGTTCAGTTATCTGTGTTGTGTCATGGAGAAGCCATAGTTGTGATATCAGCCTTACACTCCCCGGCCATTACTGCTTTCCACTTTCCAAACAGTCATGGACTATTTAAGAAAGAGACGATCAGTGTTTTCTCTCTGTTATTCATTCCATCATGTCTGCATCATGTCTTGCGTATTTATGTTTTCAGTAGTTTTAATGTTAATTGTTTCACTATTTCCTCAATAATTATGTAAATGATCATAGATGGAGTCAACGGACCAATGGACAAATAGTTTACCTGCTAGTATTTTGGAAAAACAAATCATATCGCACTGATTTAAATAAAAATAAACCACTTTGACTCCTTTCAAACTAATAACTAAAGCACTTTGAATGGCCTTGTTGCTGAAATGTGCTATACAAATAAAGCTGCCCTACCTTGCCTAATGTGCTTTAATTGATACAGGTGATTTTTTTTTTTTTTTCACCAATGTTAGTAGTTGAAAATATACAAATGTATTTATAATTTCAGACGATTACATTTCCACTAAACGTTTGAGAAAACAATTAGCAGAATAATTAAAGCATGTGTTTGACTGCAATTGAAATATATGTGGTTTTTGACATTTCGCATTTAATTTATGAGCTAGGTTTGAGTAATATGTTGCATAATATATAAATGAGTAATAAGCTTCATTGCACAGCTAAAGGCAATTACCAGCCAATAATTGTCTTGGGATGATTTTTGTGTAAATGATAAACACCTGGGGTCTCATTTATAAACATTTTGTATGTACAAAACTGGGCTGAAAATGTGCGTACGCCACTTCCTACGCAAGGGTTTTGATTTATAAAAAGATTAGAGAATCGAGAGATCTTGGCAGGAAAATGTGCGGTCCTCCACTCAAACTCGGACCTATGCATACACACATTTGAGAGACAGTTGGAATTGGTTTCAGACTGCAGAAAGTTAATGTGGAAATAATGATCCCTCACACTTTTTTTTTTTTTTTTACACCATATCATCCACGTTATTAAGATAAATCCAGCATTGTTATTTGTGTTTGTACTGGGATAATTATTCCATAAACATCTTGTGAAATCTAACTCAAATCTTAAATCAAAAGTTGTTAATATTTCTCATCATCACATTGTCTGTTACGGAGCGCAGGAGGATTAGATGGCTCGACTCCATGGAATACATGATAGCATACCCTAGATAACGGCAGAACACATTGTAAATAACTAAATGTTTGTCTTTAATACTCTGCATATATCATGTCAAAGTCTGAAAATACAGCGCAATCGTTACACTAAATGTCCTCGTTATTAATACGGTTTTTGGCAACTTGCATGAAAAAAAGTGTTTGCCTTTTACACTTTTGTCTTCAAATTGTATCTCTGGGTGGGGGATATAGTTGATGCTGTGCTTTTTGGCAAGGTGTTACCAATCACAAACCGTATTCACAAAAATACGGTACCTGTATATACTGTATACCTGTAGGTCTGGTATATATCAAAGCTGTCCCCGAGTGCCGTAATGCCTGTGTAGTCAGGTTTCCCTACACTGTGTGAGAATCAAAATTATAATTCGATATGCAGCAATTCCCGAGCGTATGAGAATTTTTTTTTGCTTTTTCTCCGCCAGAGTCACAAAACAACAACTGCCAGGGTCATTAACATACTAATCAGCATTCACAAGGTGCTTTGCAGTAACTATTCATGGTTAAAAATGGTGTACAGGGCAGAATAAGAGGCTAATTCACGTACCCACACGTAGGTAATGTGTGATTTATAAAAGGAACACTGTTTACAGATGTGCGTGCACACGGTTTTATAAATCAGAATTTTTTTGGTGTACGCCATTTTTGGCTTTTGGTCGTACGTGAACTTTTAGTAAGGATCATATGCACAGTTTTATAAATAAGAGAGAGTGAGAATTTAGTCATAATTGTCTTTCAGCCCTCTACCCTACACAAAATAGTTATAGTAGTCCTTTAATATGTTACATAGCTAGCAAGCGTAAATTACCAGCTCAGTTTTATTTTCAAGAAAATAAACCCTACATGTAATTCAGTACTGCAGTGACTTAATGTGTTGATTTGGCTCAGCTGCTTCATGTGTTCACTGTTGTGCAGCAGCTATATATGACTCCTCGAAAGCCTGGCTCTAGCAAGATAGTGTTCATTGTCTCCTGTACTGGATCTGTCCATGTTTAGCTGTTTTTGTCATTGTACTGCTATTATGTTATACCACAGATGCTATTTAAGAGGTCATTAGATGTTTGTGTTGGTGGTTCAGTGAGCTGTTGCTGAGCTGTGCATAGTGGACCGAACAAATAATGTTCTTTGTCTTTCTTACATGCTCATGTTTCTGTGTTTCTTTGGCTGGTTGAGGTTTGGGAAATGGAAACCTGAATATAGACTTTGGTGCATGTTTTTTGGTTTTTGGAGGAGGTTAAAATAAAGTACAGATGATTGTTTTTAGGGGCCACCTCAGTGTATTGAAACTTGATGTTGAGTGTAGGTCACTAACATCATTTTTGGTGAGAGTTGACTGAGCAGAATGTCTGATGTAGGGAGGAGCCATAGTCCCCAACCTCACTCCCCTAAAGAGCAAACAGACTGAAGGTACATTATGGTACACACAGAGTTAAATTCAGCAGCTAAATCCTATGTTTTCAAGATAATGTTGTTTAACTCACCAACTCTCTGGTTCCAATCTCTAAATTAAACCTTGAAATGGAAAGCTTTAAATGCACAACAAGTTTACTTTAAAATGTCTATTCCAGCTATCTCATTTGGAAACTATTACCTGAAACTACTGTAATCAGACCCCATGGTTTATCTTGAGTGATGTGTAACTTATCTATATAACTGATTGAACTGATTGGCCATCCTCCCCGCTCTTATATCTGAGTGATATCCTTTTTTGTTTGCTTTTTTTGTTGTTGATGATTGTTCGATACATTTTGCTGCCAAGAAATGTACTTGTACACCCAGCAAATCTCTTTGGTTAATATCCATAAATTAGATTTATGGTTTTCCCATTTTCTGTTGCTGGAGCTGATTGCAGGTGGACTTCCTTGTTTCCATCAGTGGACTGATTGATAACTTGATGCATCGATTAAAGACTATTTCACATTTGTAACAGTCAATGCTCCCAGTAATAACAAACTGTGGATATTTCTGTTTTAGTGTGTATTTTCTACTCAAGTCTACCTTTTGATTGGTTCCCATCTTGTCCTGCAGAACTATTCGTCCAGAGCATGTGGTTCGGTCAGTATACAAGGCAACAGGATGCACTGACAACCCCAACCACCATGTTATCTACCTGGAGCATGTGGTGGTACGCATTACAATCACACACCCTCGCCGTGGGGACCTGTCAATCAATCTGACCTCACCCTCAGGGACCAAGTCTCAGCTGCTTGCCAACAGGTAAAGAAACAGTTGTGAAATGGTACATCTGCACTGTAATACCACATGAACGGGGAAGACAAAATACAATTGATTATTTTTTGTCGGAATGTTTCCTCAATTCTAATAACCCATTTTGGGATAATATTACTGACCATTTTTGCAAATTCAAAGAAAAGGCTGGAATCAGTAAAGAGACTAAAAATTAAGCTTTTTTTTGTCTCGGCAAGGTGCTTCTCAATTAGAAATTTTGTGACTCATGGGGTTAAATACTTCCAGAGGCTAAATGAGATTTCTGAGAATTACATTTAAATACATTTACATTATTGTAAAGAAATGTTGATTCACTATGCTGGCTTTGGTAACCATTTGGACGGAATCACTATAAGATGTGGAAACCTCGGGGGTTGGACACTAGTTAGTTACTGCTAGTTAGTTTGTTAGACACTAAATGTAGTGTCAGCGCTGTGTTGTATGTACCTAGTTCATGTTCACCTCAAATAAACCACAGTCCTTCACTGTTTGGCCACAATTCATTAGAGACTGTGATTTTACTTGGTTAAGTGGTTGCAAAAGACTGGTATTTGCAGTCCTTAAGTTGTTTCCTCATCTAATATCTGTGTGTGTGTGTGTGTGTGTGTGTGTGTGTGTGTGTGTGTGTGTGTGTGTGTGTGTTGTGTGTTGTTTGTGTGTTGTTTGTGTGTTTAGGTTGTTTGATCACTCCATGGAGGGTTTTAAGAACTGGGAGTTTATGACCACCCACTGCTGGGGAGAGAAGGCAGCAGGCGACTGGGTCCTAGAGATCTATGATTCACCTTCTCAACTGCGCAGCCAGAAAGTACCCGGTATGACAGTGTTGCTAATTTATTTAAAAAGGGGAAAAAAAAAAGAATCATACATAACCATACCATTTGAATTTTTTGCTTTAAATTTGATTTAATATACAGAGAAAAATAGTAGACACAGGAGAAAGTTTTGTCTGGACTGAGTGTAGGACCAGCAGGAGCACACATGTTGCTCTGGAGGCAGTGAACTTAACTACTCAAATGACCCACTAATTTAACAACATAATAAAGCCTCAACAGGAGATCAGCGGTTGCTAAAAAGCTGTTACGTTGATCAGTAAAATCCCATTTAACTTGTGCCTAGTCTTATCATGTGTATCGTTAAGAGTTTAATGTAATATAATATACTTATGGTAGCTGAAAATACCTGAAAATATAAATAGTATAGAGAGTGGTGAAAGATCGTTGAACTAATGTCCCAGTTAACATGTTGTAACAATTTAAAAAAAAAAAAAAGTACACATCTGTTTTTGGTCAATCATAATGTAAACTCTATGTATTAAATATACAAAGATATAAAGGACATTTAGCTGCTCGCCATTCAGGACAGACTGAAGACTTTTACAATGCTTCTGTTTCTTCAGGCAAGCTGAAGGAGTGGTCACTGGTGCTGTATGGCACCTCTGTGCACCCATACTCGTCTCTGCGCAGCGATAAGCCCCGTTCCACAGACATGCTGACGCCCACCGATGAGGAGTTTGCAGAGGAGTACAACGGTAAGTGATACATCCAGAGCCAACATGCAGGTTTGCCACAGCAACATTGCAAAGTAACATAAGTCTTTGGCATCTGCTATTTTTACTGTCCTGTCACAGTGATAGTAAGTTATACTGACACATTATTATTAAAGGGTGTAATACAATGAAATTAATAAATAACAAAATAATAGTTATTAGACTATAAAACCTGTTCCTACGGTTATCAGCTCTTTTTTACACTGTTACTTCTGTGCGTCTCCAGGCCCCTGTGACTCTGAATGCAATGAGAATGGCTGTGAAGGCCCTGGACCCCATCACTGCATCAACTGCCTCCACTACTTCCTCAAGTTCAAGAACAACACCAGGTCAGAATGCTCAAGAAATTATTTTTAAGTAGAATATTGTTCTTGTGTTGGAGCAAAATATATATTTACTGTACTTGGAAATAGTGGGAAAGGATTTTGTTTTTCCAATCTTTTTTAAACTGATCGAAAAAAAGCAAAAATGGTCTTTCTTATAACCCAAGCTGCTTGAAGTAGATAGTGAGCGGAAGTTTTTTTTTGCCACTTTTGACCTACTTATCTCTCTCTCTGACGCACCTGTCTAATAAAATAGACAGTGATAGTGCAAAATATTCTTCTGCTCTGAGCTTATTTATGGGTAGCAAAACGTAGGTGGTATTATTACATTTGGGAATATAATTCCACTCAGTGTCACTATCCTTTCTGACTTTTATAGACAGATTATTAGATTGTCAAAGTATACATGAAGATGGAAAGATAATTGCTCCATGGACTTCACCAGACCTAATTGGTTTTCCCCTTCTTCATTTAAAAAGTGCACCTGAGCTACAAAGCTGCAGATAGAAGATACGTCTGGCTCATGTGATTTCAACGACATCTGATTGTTTTAAAGAGTGTGAAGTTCAGAGACAGCCAAATAAAGAGGGATCAGTATTAGCTGAGTGTCTCAATCAGAAGTTTAAAGAGAAGTAATGACGGTACATACCTATCCACGATAACTGGGTTTAACCAGTTTAAGGCTAGGTTACACACGATATTCCTATCGTGTGTAACAGCCCAATTTGGTTTAAAGAATTTAATAATCAGCATTCCAACATTAATTTACTGGGCCTGTTTTGTGTGAATGCAACAACCAAATTAATGTATCTGGTGACTTGTGAAATAAAACAAGTATTAATTAATAATTAATAATGAATTTTCATAAGTATTAATTTGGTTATTTTGGTTTGAAGAGTAGGAAACACAGTCCAGGGTGTAGAGAGGGAACACGCTGTTAATCTCTCTGAGGCTGTTTAACAATTTTCTTACAAGAAATCCAAAATCTTTGTTTGGACCTTTGCATCATATTTTGTTTTTAAGAAGCAGGCATTCATATTAATATTCACATAATTTGCTAACTACGGTTACAAAAAGGTTGATATGCTGTGATGTAGACAGTATGTTTCTTACATGAAAGTGACAAAGGCACAGATGTATTTACGGTATATACTGTAGCATATTAAGATCAGACATCACAACAAAAGACCAAAGCAGTAGAGACACAGTGTGTAAACAGATGGGGCTTGAGGTTTCCACAGTAGGATTCACAACTTCAAAGGCAACAAATTAAAGTACAGCACCTTGTTGCTGTTATGTTCTACAACTACATGACATCAACTCTTTCTTGTTGTAATATTCTTCTGACCCTGCGGCTGTGTTTTAATTTTTGTCACATTCCGATTATGTAGCACATAATCTCTTTGATGTACCTATCAGTGCTAGAACTTGCTGTGGATCATAAAGAAATTCCTTTTTTCCACCATTTAAGGCCACAGGTCAATGCTAGTCCATGTTATTTGGTGAGCTTAATGTGAACAAGGTTAAGAAACAGCGCAGGTGGTGACCTGATTTATTTGACTTTGTCAGAAATGCCGTTTACTGTTAATCATTTCATGTTTTTTCGCTCCTTCCCCCCCTTTAAGTGTGTGTGTGTGTGTGTGTGTGTGTGTGTGTGTGTGTGTGTGTGTGTGTGTGTGTGTGTGTGTGTGTGTGTGTGTGTGTGTGTGTGTGTGTGTGTGTGTGTGTGTGTGTGTGTGTGTGTGTGTGTGTGTGTGTGTGTGTGTGTGTGTGTGTGTGTGTGTGTGCGCGCTCGCCCATAGGATCCAATTAGGATCAAAGTCTGTTGTAATTGCCTTTGTGTAGCACGTAGTCTCTGCACTAATAAAAGGCAGACTGATGCAGGTGCATGAGAATGTGCAAGCTTAAGTGCTGCCTTATCATTAGCCCACTAGAGGTGTCCTGCCCTTTACTGCCACCACAGGGAGCAATTGATGAATGAAGATTGGGGGAGTGGTGGGAGGAAGGAGTAGGGATGGTGGTTGTGTTTAATGTTTAGATAATTACATCCCGCCATATGTGTTTGATGTTCTAAACTCAACAAAAGAAATGTGGGTCTTTGAAACTGGGTGGGTTTTTTGCACCTCTGTGAGCATTTGTGTACATTGTATACAATTTTAGAAATACCCAGGTCATAAGTTCAATGAGTCTTCAAGTTTTCTATACATTTCTTACAATTTTCTATGTTTAATTAATTATTTTTTTTATAAAACTGTCTGTCGAAGGAGTCTACATGATTGTCTACAAGGTTTCTACTTCACCAGGAATAAATGATTGATGAATTGGATTTATTCAATTATGTATCTTTTATCCTCTCCTTCCAAAAACCCACTATATGGAACTTCAAATTATGACCGCATGTTCCAAGAAAAACATACTAAAGACATAGCTTTTTTTTGTCCTCAGGGGAACTACTGCCCTACGCACAAAGATCAGAACTCTCAAAAGAACAGTTATTGTGGGAGTGTGTCTATGTGTATGAATCTATTTCATGCATTTGTAATGTAGAAATATATAACAGTGTGCTTTGTTGGTGTGAAAGTAACCAACGTCTGATTTTATGTCCACAAATAGTGACTCACTCTGTTGAAGCAAATGTTGCTACATCCACAGATCTTAGTAATACATTTTGGTGACAAAACACAATCATACAGTGGTGTGAAAAAGTGTTTGCCCCCTTCCTCATTTCCTGTTCCTTTGCATGTTTGTCACACTTAAGTGTTTCGGAACATCAAACCAATTTAAACAATAGTCAAGGACAACACAAGTAAACACAAAATGCAATTTGTAAATGAAGGTGTTTTATTATTAAAGGTGAAAAAAAATCCAAACCATCATGGCCCTGTGTGAAAAAGTGATTGCCCCCCTTGTTAAAACATACTATAACTGTGGTTGTCCACACCTGAGTTCAATTTCTCTAGCCACACCCAGGCCTGATTATTGCCACACCTGTTCACAATCAAGGCATCACTTAAATAGGAGCTGCTTGACACAGTAAGGTCCACCAGAAGATCCTTAAAAGCTACACATCATGCCGAGACCCAAAGAAATTCAGGAACAATTGAGAAAGAAAGTAATTGAGATCTATCAGTCTGGAAAGGGTTATAAAGCCATTTCCAAAGCTTTGGGAATCCAGCGAACCACAGTGAGAGCCATTATCCACAAATGGCGAAGACATGGAACAGTGGTGAACCTTCCCAGGAGTGGCCGGCCACCCAAAATTACCCCAAGAGCGCAGCGACGACTCATCCAAGAGGTCACAAAAGACCCCACAACAACGTCCAAAGAACTGCAGGCCTCACTTGCCTCAGTTAAGGTCAGCGTTCATGCCTCCACCATCAGGAAAAGACTGGGCAAAAATGGCCTGCATGGCAGAGTTCCAAGGAGAAAACCACTGCTGAGCAAAAAGAACATCAAAGCTCGTCTCAATTTCTCCACAACACATCTTGATGATCCCCAAGACTTTTGGGACAACATTCTGTGGACCGATGAGACAAAAGTGGAACTCTTTGGAAGGTGTGTGTCCAAGTATATCTGGCGTAGAAGGAACACTGCATTTCATAAAAGAACATTATACCAACAGTAAAATATGGTGGTGGTAGTGTGATGGTCTGGGGCTGTTTTGCTGCTTCAGGACCTGGAAGACTTGCCGTGATAAAAGGAACTATGAATTCTGCTGTCTACCAAGAGATCCTGAAGGAGAATGTCCGACCATCTGTTTGTGTACTCAAGCTGAAACGAACTTGGGTTCTGCAGCAGGACAATGATCCTAAACACACCAGCAAGTCCACCACCGAATGGCTGAAGAAAAACAAAATGAAGACTTTGGAGTGGCCTAGCCAAAGTCCTGACCTGAATCCTATTGAGATGTTGTGGTATGACCTTAAAAGGCCGTTCATGCTCGAAAACCCTCTAATGTAACTGAATTAGGACAATTCTGCAAAGATGAGTGGGCCAAAATTCCTCCAGGACGCTGTAAAAGCCTCATTGCACATTATCGCAAACGCTTGGTTGCAGTTGTTGCTGCTAAGGGTGGCCCAACCAGTTATTAGGTTTAATCACTTTTTCACACGGGGCCATGATGGTTTGGATTTTTTTTCACCTTTAATAATAAACACCTTCATTTACAAATTGCATTTTGTGTTTACTTGTGTTGTCCTTGACTATTGTTTAAATTGGTTTGATGTTCCGAAACACTTAAGTGTGACAAACATGCAAAGGAACAGGAAATGAGGAAGGGGGCAAACACTTTTTCACACCACTGTATATGTTGGAATGATGGCCAATAATACAAATATAAGAGTTATGTTGAAAAAAAACACTTCAGATTCTCCTTTAAATTTCTTTTTGCACATTTTCCTGTCTACACGATTTCAAGGACTCAATCACTCACATCTGCTTGGCCTGGCAGTGTGGTCAGGAAAATGCTGTTTAAAGTTTTTCTGACATTTAGTACAAGTCCTTGGTGTAGACGGTAAAATTAAATTGTTTTTAAAATCTGTATTGTTTAAATAATCATCAGTTTTGGCAGAAAAATAGTATTAAAGCTGGAATAAAAATGTGTGGCAGAGTATACCTGCACATGTGGATTATGAGTTTCACACAATATGTGTTTTTTGGCAGAAAGCTCTTTAGTGTGTGTGTGTGTGTGTGTGTGTGTGTGTGTGTGTGTGTGTGTGTGTGTGTGTGTGTGTGTGTGTGTGTGTGTGTGTGTGTGTGTGTGTGTGTGTGTGTGCGCGCACGCGCAATGATTTTGGTGATATTCCTCCCTAAGGAAGGAAGGGTGAAATGAGGGGGGTGACGGAGGGCTGTGGAGTTTTCCAACAGATGTTGCACCTGTTCACCATATAGCACCCACACGCACACACTTAGTCCCTCTAGTACACAAAATATAATGCCTAAATACCCTTTAACAAGAAGCATATGTTTTACATTTTGAGCCTGTTAACATCATACTGAGCTTTGTGATAGAGGTTGTTAATCGTGGAACAATGAGGTCAATTTGGTCTTTATTTGGTCTCTACAGTCAACGAAAACTACAACCTGAATATGTCTGTAAGAAATACAAATTGTCCTTTCTTTATCTTTCACTTTTGCCTTATTTGATGCTCTGTTTCACCCTGTACCCTATCCTTTCTCTTCCTTCAATCACCTTTCTCCAGGATGTGTGTTTCGGAGTGCCCTAGTGGCTTTTTTCGTGATGACAGGAAGCGCTGCAAGAAGTGCTCCTCGTTGTGTGAGACCTGCGTTGGTAGCCGTGGCGACCAGTGCACCACATGCAGGACTGGTTTCCACCTCAACGAGGGCTCCAACACGTGTGTTGCCAACTGTGGCGATGGCTTCTACCTCGACCTTGGTACGTTTCACTCCTGGCCAAACTGGCTTCACAATGTACAAACTCTTAGCAAACGAATGCACACATGAAAGTACACCATGCAGTCAAGAACTTGTTTCATTGTTTTTTGGTCCCACCATATAAGCTGCTTCTGACTTTAATGGTCTTTTGTACTTTGCATCTGTTTTTTTATAGTTCAACAAATTACATTCAAACTTAACAAAACTTTCCTGGGTAGGCCACAGCAAAATGCTTCCAACAATGCAAAATGAGGCTTAGCCGTGATTGCTACACACAGGGTCAATGATTTGTCTTTCAAAGTTCATTGTTACTTTCAATTCAGTTCAGTATCAATTCATAACAAGAGTTCTCCAGACACTTTACAGATAGAGTAGGTCTAGACCACACTATAATGTACAAGGACCCAACAGTTCTACTAGTTCCCTCTAGAGCAAGCAACAGTGTGACAGTGGCAAGGAAAAACTTCCTTTTAGTAAGAAACCTCAGACAGACCCATGCTCTTGGTAGGCAGTGTCTGACGGCCGGTTGGGGTTGAAATGAAGAGTGGCAATAACAATTACAGTAAAAGATAATGGAACAGTGACTAAAAGTAATAGTTCATGGCATAGCAGGGCACTGCACGGCATTACAAGACAAAGCAGAACGTAGCAAGATGTAACAGGGCATCGCAGGACATGTAGCAGGACCACAGTGACAGTTGCAACCATGATTTTGGTACTGATCCAAGGAAACATGTTGGGGAGGGGAGGAAAGAACATAAGGACTCTGGGGAATGACTCCCCAGAGCTAGGTCAGTAACAAGCATTTCGGGGACATTGGTGCACACAAATGGAAAGATAAAGGAGAGAGGAGCTCAGTGTGTCAAAGGAAGTCCCCGGGCTGTCTAAAACTGTTAGAGCATAACTTAGAGAGACAAGGTAAAGAGAGGAGCCTGGTCAGGTTGTACTGCCCTGCTTCCCTCCAGTGTTTTATATTATTGATTATATGGTAAATTAATCTGACAATTATGAAAAGAAGCAGAGAAGAGGGCCATGTCTGCGGCTATACACCCTCCCCCACTGGTCTAGGTGAACGCTGCGACTCCTCACTCCCTAACTATAAGCTTTGTCAAAGAGGACAGTTTTAAGTTTACTCTTAAATATGGTGACGGTGTCTGCCTCCCAAACCCAGACCGGAAGCTGATTTCACAGTAGAGGAGGAGTGGTCCAGCCTGGAAGTAACAAATGCATGGACTAGTTTTTTCAGCATCATTTTGAGACAGGATGTTCCTAATTTTGGCAATATTATGAAGATGAAAAAAGGCTGTTTTTTTTTTTAGATGGACGTTAAAGGATATATCCTGATCAAAAATAACTAGATTTCTGACAGTAGTGCTGGAGGCCAGGACAATACCATCTTTATCCCTAGATAATGAAGTTTGGAGGTGTTTAGCGCCCAGCACAATAACTTCAGTTTTGTCTGAGTTTAACATTAGAAAATTATAGGTCATCCAGGATTTTATATCATTTATGCATGCTTAAAGTTTAGCTAACTGACTGGTTTTGTCTGGCTTGATTGATAGGTATAATTGGGTGTCATCCGCATAACAATGAAACTTAATTGAGTGTTTCCTAATAAAATTGCCTAGAGGAAGCATATAAAAGGAGAATAGAATTGGTCCAAGCACTGAGCCTTGTGGAATGCCATGGCTAACTTTAACGTACTTGTAGGATTTATTGTTAACATTAATAAATTGAAATTGATCGGATAAATATGACAACTTAGTGCGATTCCTTTAATGCCGACTAAACGTTCCAGTCTCTGTAACAGTATGGTATGGTCAATGGGGTCGAATGCAGCACTAAGAGCTAGTAAAACCAATATAGAGACAAGTCCTTTGTCTGCAGCAGTTGGAAGGTCATTAGTAATTTTCACCAGTGCCGTCTCTGTGCTATGATGCTTTCTAAATCCTGATTGAAAGTCCTCAAGTAAACTGTTGCTACATAGAAAATCTCTTGAAGAGAAAGGGAAGATTAGATATAGGTCTATAGTTTGCAAAGACCTCAGGGTTGAGTGAGGGTTTTTTCAGGAAAGGTTTTATCACAGTTACTTTAAATGACTTTGGTACATAACCTGTTCATAGAGACATATTGATCATATCTAGTAATGGAGTGTTAACCATGGGTAACGCTTTAAGTAGCCTCGTTGGAATGCAGGTAGATGGCTTAGCTGAAGAGACCTTTAACATTAGTTGTTGACGGTCTATAGGACAGAAGCAGTCTAAGTAAATGTCAGGTCTTGTTGTTCTTTCTAGTGCTACTATATTTAAAAGTTAACCATTAGAAATTGAGGGCAAAAGGTGATGAATTTCATTTCTAATTGTTATAATTTATTTCATTAAAGAAGCTCATAAAGTCTTCACTACTCAGAGCTATAGGAATAGATGGCTCAATAGAGCTGTGACTATCTGTCAGCGTGGCTACAGTGCTGAAAAGAAACCTTGTTCTTATTTTCTGCTGTTAGTGATGAGTAATGCCCATTGGTTGTATTCTCAAAGTGTGAAGTTTATAAGATTAAAGAATATTTTGTTCTTAGCGGGAAAAGTAACCCACAAAATTCCACCATCAGTGCTGATAACAAACTGGATTTTTGTGTGACTTGCATCACAAAAAAGTAATGCTGTTGTATCCTTGATGCATTGTCTAGCCAGATGTTTATTTGTACACATTTGCTGAACCGAACATTACTGAAAAGTTTGGGCAAGGACGCAGATTCTTTCACAAGTTTAAAGTGGAATACATCATGAAATAAAACAGATCTGCATGATAATTGTATGGATTGTGTTTACGAGAAGTCAGCTTGTTTTTTCAGGTTTATAATAAACAGAGTAGTGCTGTGGGGTTAACATGCAGTATGGTTTGTCTTATGTTCAAGATGTATGTCAGCCTGGATGAAAGTGAAGCAGGAATGAGAGACTGAAACTATGTATATCTTATAATTATGTCTATATATTGGTTTGTAGCCTAGACAGTGTAAATCCTGGCAGCTCTGAGATTCTCTGGCAGCAGATGTGATGTGATCTACTGATCCAAGTTCAATCATAACATTTCAACAGGCAAAGATGTAGTAGATACTTTTTTTGTTTGAAATGTTGGCACTGCTGAGTGTTGTGTTAAATGAGCTATCTAGAGTTTATTTTCTTCTCTTCAGTCTGAAAGCAAGCCGAGGTGAATTCCTGCCTTCGTCAATACATGGACACTTTGATGTAATGATTTCACTACTGGTTTACTACTGCTATTTGACTTTTGTGTAAAAAAGTTAAAATTTTCAGGACATTTCGACCAGGATTGCAACTAATGGTTATTTTCCTGATGTATTAATCTCTTTCTTATTTTTTGACAAAGAACTTTAACATTTAGTGTCAAAAATATCAGAAAATTATGAGAATGCCCATCACAATTTCCCAGAGCCAAAGGTGGCATCTTCAGATTAGCTTGTTTTGTTTAATCAACTGTCTAAAATCCAAAGATATTCAACATACTGTGATATAAAAAAGAGAAAAGCAGAACATATTCACGTTTGAGAAGCTGGAACAAGGTGTTTTGAATTTCTGAAAAAACAATTAATTGATGATTAAAACTCTTGAGGATTGACTAATCTGTTCTATAATTTCAGCACCGATTTCAACTTCCACTTCTCATTAAAGACAATGTAAAAGTGCATTTCCTTCTCATGGAAATCAGTCTGTGACCTGTTCATATTCATCCTCCACCCTGGTGGGTGGAGATTCCTGAAAATCTAACCATCAATCCTCAGTTACTCTGTCTCCTCCTCTTAGCTCTGACCATATGACTTGCCAAACAAAACCACAATGGTTGTGTCATACTAATCAAACATGTTTGGAAATGTAGAACTTACGGTATTGATTAATAGTCATAGTCTACTCGAGGGTTTCCTATAAATAATAAAACACAAGTTAATTCACAAATTCACATTCTTCATCGTCATCACTGCTGGAGGAGGAAGTGTCCATGTGCATTGTGTCAAAGCGTGTCATTGCCTTTAGTCTCTTTTGAAATATTGATCTACATTCCTATCCTTCCTCACCAACACTTCAATCTTCTTTTTTATCCCTGCAGCTTTAGCCTTCTGACATTTCAGTTCTTCTCCCTGCCTTTTGTCCTCCTTTGTTTTGTTTATCTGGTCCTTCTACTTATTCTCGCTCCTTTTCGCACTGGTCTTCCTCGCCCATTATCCTCCTCTTCTTCCTCTGTTCCCTTTCTTAAGTTCCAATGCAGCCAGACTTCTGTGAATGACAGGCTCACCCTATGTCTTTCAGACTCCAACATTTGCAGGAGATGTCCAGAGAACTGTAAGAAGTGCACCACCTCCAATATCTGCACAGAATGTAAACCTGGAATGAGGTAAGCTGGTGGTCACGCTAAGCAATGTCTGAGTCACGGATTAAAGCATTGATAATTTTATTGTCTTGGCAGGAAGTGATTTCAGTCTTGCTGTACCTTGTGATTATACACCTAATAACTTAGTGTTAAAATTTTGACCAAAGGAACGGTATAGTTGGATAGTTGCTCTTTGTTAACTATTTAACCACTTCAACTCCAAGGTCTGCTTAAATGGAAATGCTTTTTGGATAAAAGCCCCTCTCCTCACACCTTTATGACATTAGACATAGTGGGGCTGCGTTTACTTTTGCAACTTTCCAAAACCGACAGTCCAACATTCACGCCCACTTCACACAGCGATGGGCCAGTTGTGTGGAGGCGGTACAGTAAGCAGTGTTTGAACGCAAACTCTTCAAGGAAAGATTATCAGAGTGTCCGCCTTTCACCCCCTCACTATGACGGCAGGCTTTTCGGTCCATCTTCATGTGAGGCTCTTTGAAACGGCTAAAACACGTTTGTCTATAAACGTGGTCAGACCACAAGTCCCACAGAACGTTTGTTTCAAGCATACTGCCTGCTTTAATGTTAATTGTCTGCATTTACACATTTCTTTTATCCAAAGTACTTTACAATTTGCCTTTCATGATAGCGGCGAGCTACCATGCACCTTGCATGGTAATCAGGGGAAACTTGGCAACTGTGTCTTGCTCAAGGACAATTCAACTGAGGATCAAACCTCTTTAGCCACAGCCGCCCTAATGTTCCCCATGTATATGAACAGTTTGGTTCATATGCAATTCACCTACATATATGGTTTAAAATATTGATAAATTATATTCAAATCGTTTAGCACAATGGTGTCCATTTGAACAGACCTGCTAGTATCAATTACAGCTTGTCCATTTCAGTTCATTCCACAATTACAGATAGTCCACTGTCATACGTACAAAGAGCCAAGGTTTTGTCTTTTTGCATTCATCTGGCTTGAATGTCAGTGTTGTGGTTTCAGAATAAAAACCTATTGTGTTCATCCACTCTAATGCTGTAGGAATAGTGTTGCTAATTTAGACCAGCATATTGTGTTACACTGGTTTGGGTTTGCAGCATTAACCAGAAAACCAGGGCTTCCCATCTGTTTTATACATGAGACCCAAATTGAGTTAACAGTTTCACCCTGTGACCCAGGCTTATTAAAGCTCACATATACTCATGTCATGCGGAGACCAACAACAAGTGGAGCTGTTGCCCATTTTAGGTTGTGGTCTTTGAAGAACCTTTGATCTAAGCCATTTAGTTAACCACACAGACATGTTGCAGTTCATTTTCTGTCCACTTCCACAGTAGCCTCTTTAAACCACCCCAACTACACTTGACCTAACAAAGGATAAGGGCGTTTCAAAGTGCTGGAATTCCTGATAGGTCATGAAGGAAACACTTGTGAAGTGCTTAAAACATATTGTGGTCTTGAACCCAGCTTTAAGTGTTCATTGTAGGCTGAGGTGGAGGTGGAGGTGGGGACACTTGTAAGCCATAATTTCCTCTGAATGCAACCATGACCACAGAAACACACACACACACACACACACACACACACACACACACACACACACACACACACACAGTCTACCATTCATTGTCGGTTGGGAGCCAAGGAGGAAGAAAGGACCAGACAAGATTGTTTTTGGGAAACGTTAGCTAACACAGACCAGCTGTTTTTTCAGTTTAGCACGGCAAGCTCACCAACCTGTCCTCACTCTGACTTCATAGAACTGACTTTATAACCTCCAAACCTCCTTACTGACCTCAACCACTACATCTGGTACTTGCAAATCTCTTGTATATATTTCTTCAAAACAACAAATTCCCTTCAACTACTTGGTTAACTTTAGAAGGCCTTATATTCCTGTACAGCTGATGTGTACACCCACATGATCATTGGTGTAGCAGTTGTTTTCTCATTCTTCCTACATATTTGCCCAGAAAGAAAATTGCTCAGTAGCAGCTAGCTTTTAACTAGCAATCTTTAACTGATTTGCAGTTTTGAAACACAAAAGACATTTTACTTTCTCAAACCCTGTGCTCCTGTCTGTATGGATTTTATGTTGGTGATTAAAGAAAATTAATTATATTTACTTACTTTTTACCCTGATATTTACTATAATGGTATGGATGTGTATCTTTTTCTGTTTCACTTTCTAGTCTTCAGGGAAACAAGTGTCAGATGACGTGTGACCCAGGGACTTATTACAACGGCCACAGAAGGACTTGTGAAACCTGTCATCGGGCCTGTGCAACATGTGCAGGTAGGAAGTTATAATATTTATTAGAATACCATTTATTACGTAGGTCAGTGTGTTCTTTTGTTGTTTAGCAGACATTGTTTTTCATCTGGTTTAAGTGTGTGTTTATGTGTTTTTAAGGCACAGGTATAGAGGCTTGCACAAAGTGTGCAGATGGCTACTTACTTGAGGACTGGCGGTGTGTTTTAACATGCAGCTCTGGCTACTACCTGTCGGAGCAGACCTCAGACAATGGGCAGTCGCAGAGGTCCTGTAAAAAGTGAGTCTGCACACCTGCCAACACCTCGACAACACAGTGAACTTGTAGACTCTACAAAGAAAAACAAGGAAATCAATTTATTTAAAGCCGGTAGTATTCATTTTTGTGCTGAGGATGATCAGATAAGTGTAAATACAATGTATGGTTTCATTTTTATTTTACAAGTGGTTTTCTCTCTTTGCAGTTATTTAAGTAAAATCTGATATATATATGTATTCTAATCAACTAGCTCAGACTTGCTAAAAATACGTTTACACGTTTCCAGCTATTTTCATAAATGGACATTTTAATTTCTCCATTTTCAAAGATAACATTGTCCACAGCTTCAGAAAAGTGTTCGTCTACCCGTACCCATGTATATACAGTATGCCGTCAAGAGCATGCCAAACCTGTAGGTGGCAGTGTAACAAGAAGCTCAAGCCCACGTTAGCCAGTCAGAATCCCGAAATTAGCAACAACAGTAACAAATCACTTCCTCCCTCTTCTCTTCACTTCCTCGGCTGCCTAAACCTCCGTTTGTCTCAGTTTACATGCAAACGAAGTTTTCCAAAATCTCCACTCTGGCCAAAGTTTTTAAAGAGAATTGTTTTCAGAGGCAAATTCTCCGTTTGTGTGTAAATGAAGGGCACAAACGAAGGGAAATGTCTGTTTTTAAAAAAAACACGTACGTGTAAACGACCCCTAATACTACTGAAAAAAAATGTCTAAGTATATTTAAAATCTCATAAAGCACAAATATTTATGAGTGAGTACTGTGTTGAAAGCATGTGGATTTGTGAGCACAGTATTGTGCTGAATAGACCTTTATCTTATTCTTCATACAACCATCAACAGGTGTGACCATAGCTGCTACGAGTGCTCAGGGCCCGGAGAAAGGAACTGCAGCAGCTGTGTCAGTGGTTACAATCTGGAGGCAGGAGCCTGTGTGGTCAGCACTATCTGCAAAGATGGTGAGTTGTCAGCTTTCTCCTCTACAAGATCGCCTCAATGTGTTTATTTTATACTTTTTGCACTGCCTCTCACAGGCAATGTATAGTCATAACACATTGTCGTATTGTTCGGAGGGAAAATCCTGTCAAGGCTTAAACCAGCTAGAGTAGTGAATTGGACCGAGTCAGGAAAATACATGTTTTATAATGCAATTTGATTCACAATCAGTATTTCTTGTCAAATGTTTGCAAAAGTACACAAATTGCGGTCTTAACAATCCTAGCTAAATTGTGTTATATCCCACAGGGTATAAAAACTGAGAGCTGAAGGTAGCTCAATTAAGATTAATCTGTAGTTTTCTTTTTAATTTTTGAGCTTTTTACTAACTTCTTGAATCAAACTGCCTTAGAGCAGGAGGGCGGTCTATCCTTGCTTTTGCATTCATGTTTGTTTGCATATTACTAATTTAAAATCTCTCTGGGATTATAGACTCACACATTCTTGTTTTATTTTAACATAAACTCACTCTATTCCTGGTTGTTTTATAGTACTATATCACACTGCATATGCTGAAAGGTTTCTTAAAGCATCTGCTCCTCTGCAATCATTTTATCATTTTTACTTGCTTTTTACTCGCATTTTCTTTCTTTCATTGCTGTATGCTTTATGGTCTAGTCTTTTCTGGTTATGCATGTTTGGCGTACTAATCTTTTGTGTGAATATTCCTGTTTCTCACTAACTGGCTGAGAGGGTGGTGTGATTATGAGGCTTCAACTGCAGTGTGTGATTTGCTGCTCTATCCATGACCTTCTAGTTAAAATGAACTCTTGGCCAAAAAGTCTTCCAGCTTGTGATGAGATAAAGCTCTGAGGAGAAAGGTGTTTTTCACTGTGTGGCCTTTCTGTTAACGCTGAGTACCTTACTTAAAGTGCACCCTCAGTCTGTTTCTAACCTTCCTAAACCAAAGCTCAAACATGGCCGGTACGTTTAAATGCTGTTGATGAATTAAATAATTGGCTTACAGTTTTTACAGACTGGTGGCCCACTTTAAGTTTTCTTTGATACACCAAGTTGTGAATTTCAAAAATCTTCAATTTGCTAATTGTGTGATGTTTTTTTTCTCTTTCTCTCTCTCTCTCTCTCTCTCTCTCTCTCTGTCTGTCACCGCCTGAATCCCCTTTTTTTGTTTTTTCCTCTCTCCCGACATGGATCCAATCACTCCACTGGACAACTATAATTTTCCACCTCGATGAACATCACCTGTGATTGGATCAAAAAACTCTTCCTGTCACCTGAAATCTATTTTGGCCAATTACATGGCTCCGTCTGCCATTCAACCATTTTTGATGATTGTGCCCTGTGTGTTTGTGTGCGTTTCCACGTTTGTGTGTGTGTGTGTTTTCCCTCTCCTACAATCCCCTTGTATCTCTTCTTCCTGGTCTGTGGAAAGCAAATGAAGAATCTTGGGCAGAAGGCAGTTTCTGTGTGCTTGTTAAAAAGAACAATCTTTGCCAGAGGAAAGTGCTGCAGCAACTGTGCTGCAGAACATGCTCGCAAAAGGGCTGACGGGACATACTCACTGGGCGTTAAGGGAGCGCGGGGGGGATGTGGGGGCACACGGGGAACCCCTCCTTCTTGAACCCCCCTGCCCACTCATTCACAGTCACATAATTTATAAGAAAATCTGTGCCTCTTAAAGGGACTGCATCGGAGGTGCGATGACAGGACTACAACAAACCTACCTTTTTTCTGTACTGGGACACACACGTCGTCAGGGTCTTAAATGACTGGGACTTATTTCAAGAACAAATGAAAACAAAAGTGAAAAACAAACTAAAAAAGAATAAAAGTGTCGGTATTTTGTGACCAAAGCATCGATGCCAAAATAATTGAACCTTCTTTTTTTTGTTGCCAGTGTAGGAAGTATAGCTTAAAACAGGAGCACCTGAGCCTGTGAATCTCTGAATACGTCTGTGTGCATTTTTATTTTGGCTCCTCTTCCTCCTCTCTTTCCAGTGTTAATGATAAATACATGGAAAGTGAATATGGAGTAGGAAAGGCCCTGGTTTTTCTGCCTGTAAATATACGTCAAAGAAAAAAAAAAGAAGCTCACTCAGTTATGTGAAAATAATGTCTGTCTGGGCTGACTTCGGCTGTGTAGGGAAGAAAAACACACACAATACATATGTACCCCACACATACATTAATAAACATGAATTCAGATACATATCAGCCACCACTTGAAGTTAGTTAGGTGCTGCTGTGTCACAGTATCCCAAGACTGATGCACGTTACTAACCAAAATCACCTCATTACATTTATTTAAAAACATAAACCTGCCCTCTGAGTATTGTGTGTTTTGTCTTTATCGGTGTGTGTGTGTGTGTGTGTGTTTGTAAGAGAATGCCATTAATTCGTAATGTAAGCCCAGACAGCATTAATTCATTCCAATGGTACTACAAGATGAGTCGATAGTCATTCCTTCCGGATCTTTCTGCACGGAAGGAAATGCTGCAGTGAGTTATAATTAATTTGTGGTACTAGGGATGCACCGATGCCCATTCTTCACTCATGATGCAGATTCTGGATTCTAAACCTTTGCCCAAAACTGAGTATTGATTCCATCCATTACAGTGACAGAACAATTAAAGGCTCCATCATTACTTTGTCACTGGATAAAATAATTGAAATATTTGTTGCAGGGAACTGCAATTCTTCTGTGTTGGTTTGGTCTTCCACCTGCCATATGTTACCAAGATAAATGGAATTTTGTCCAATAATTATCATTAACCTCTATCGGTGCATCCCTACATGTTACTGTTGTCAAATGAAATAGATTTGTAGAAGTGTCCACTCTTCGTCATTCCATTATGATGGCAATGCATATCAACTGAAGTATTGCGCTACACTTTCAACACAGAAGGTCAACGACAGTACAGAAAATATACTGTTGTGTTTCATGTGCAGGTAATGGTCTCTGACAGGCAGACAGACTATAAACTGCTGTAGTGCAAATCAGAGCTGTGGCGGTTTTGCTTTCAATAATTTCAGAAAAGGGATTTTGTTCAAAATGTAGATATTGAATCACATTAGAGAGTAGAACTGCGTTTAGTCAACCCAAGAAAAATAGAAAAACAAACACAATGAGTCAATCCGTTTGGTACGTATTCATGTATCTGTGATAACGAACTGACGGAGCCAGGAATGTGTCTGAAATGGCAAACTGTACTTGTGTTAAGGCCAATCAGATTTCTGGGTTCTCCTCCTGTCTGTCTGTCCCTGAACCTTACCAGATGAAACTCAAAGTTTATTCTGGTGGTGCTGGTTTCTAATAAAGAACCGCAAATATAATGTTTAAGATTCTTATTCTATTTGTGTGGGTTTTCACACCTGCAGCATAAGCATTTACAGTATTAGATGAATTGTTGTACTGTCAATTGGTTATGGTTCTTGATGATTTGTAATAAAGGTTGATGAATCCCCTGTTTTGGTTAACAAAAACGTATTCTTGGTCATTGTTTAAGATGACTTGAATTGACTTTAGATTGTGTGGTAGTGGACACACACACACACACACACACACACACACACCCCTCGTATAAAAGCTGTTTTTATTGTGTACCTGTGACATATCTGTGACAATGCATTATTAATGTTACTCAAAGTCCTAGTTTTGAAAAGCTTTTTTTTTTTTTTTTACTTAAGTGTTCTCATTAAAATGTGTAATCTGTTCATGTTTTGTTTGATTTTCAGTTTTCATTGTTGACAGTGTATTAATCATTATTATTTAATCCATTAGCATTTTTGTTCATTTTCTTACGTTCCAAAACATTAGGTTCCCTGTTTTCAAGCTTATGGAGTTTTTTTTTTCCTTCATGAAATTCATGAAAGGGAATGCCATCATTAAAATTCGGATCATAGCTTTCATAAACTTTTAGTTTTTTAGCACTCGATCAGATTGATTAGGACAAAGCCACATGCCCCAGGCAGAGCACTTAAAGAGAGACGTGCACTCACTGACAACTAAAAACTGGTCCCCAATGCAATGTTTTCCTGCTTTATTATAGATGCAATGTCGGAAGCTAGAACGTATTTTCGAGTTACTCATTTTCAGTTTTCCAGCATCTTTTTTTCTTCCAGCAATAGCAGCAATTAATATTGTAGCAGATATCAACTCCAAAGCTTTAATTCAACTCAGTTCTGTTTGAGGAGGAAATGGATAACAACTTTCTTGATTTTGATGGTGCATTCTAACCCATAAAATATACATTTTATTAGTAGTAAAATATAACTTTCATCCAACAGCCTTCCAGGAAACATGCCAATGTTGGTGTTTAGTCATGATACACATAAACAGTATATAAGATATATTATATATCTACAACAATGCAGGTGTTTCTTAAGTAATGATAGCCAAACTCCCTGTCATGCCAATACAATTGTCTTTAGTTCCCATCTACGTTGTGGAACTGGTACATTATGTAAACCATTGTCAAATGTGTAACAGTAAGTGGATTTTGTCAAAAATCATTCTTTTCTAAAGCTCATTGATGCTGTTAAGGTTACCTGTTTTATCCATTGGTGTAAGTGACTCAACACGGGTTATACACAGGTTATACACTGGTGTCGAGTACCAGTACTCAAGCTAATGCATAAAGGGGTTTGTTTAAAAGAAACCCTACAGTCGGATTCTGACCATTTTAAGAATCCTGCACAACCCTTCAAGACTCAAACATGTTTTTCTACAGTCATTATATGCATTCATTTAGAAATGATATAAAATTCAGCATCCTTCTTGCTGATTTCAATCCTTGCCAAACTTCAAATTATCGATTCTGTTAATTGGATTTCTAGTCATGGTTTGAGCTTTTGTCAGTGCTGATTCAAGCCGTAATTAACATTATCCTGCCCATTTTGGCATCTACTGGCTCTTAAATCATGTTTGAAGCCATGGCAAATCTTATTTTATCCTGCTGTAACTCATGGGCGGGCAGCACTGTGGCCCAATGGTTATTAGGTACTTCCCATCCCAATAGACATTATTAGGTAATAATCCTGACATTGCCCTTGAACAAGGCATTAGCTTATTAAATAGTAAGGATAGGTAAAATACTGTGGATAATTTACAGGATTAATGTCTATCTCAGCTTAGGTCAAGATGAATGAACACTTCCTTGTAGTAATAAATACACAATATTCAAAAAACAATGTGTTTAATTCTTGTGACCACCATTTGGATGTAGTGAATATATCTTTGTTTTTCCACTTTCTTGGACCAAGTGTGTGCAGGTCTCAGGAGGTGGAAGGGTCAGGGTATTGGGATACTGGACCAGGTGTGGTGGATCAAAGTGTGATATCTGCCAACAGAGCTCTCTCTCCTGACAGAGTAGACTGTCAGTGTCCTCACAAGGTCAGCTGAGTCCATAACAGAGGAAAAGTTTTATTCTCCAGAGTGACAAGCTCTCTTTCTTCTCCGCTCCATTATTCTTCAGTCTGGCAGTGGGAGTCCAAAGGGTCTGCTTTTGCTGAGTGGAGTTGTGCGGCTTTCCATCCCTTGAGAACTTGGCTCCCTGTTTGTTTGTTTGCGTGAGTGAGGGGGAGACAAACAGAAAGACAGTGAGACAATTTGTGTGTGTGAGAGAGACAGCGTTTTAATCGGGGGCTGTTTGAATGGTTTCAGCAGAGCTCTACTGAATGGGAAGCCACCGCCTGTTGTGTTTGTACACAAAGAAGCTCTTTTGTTTTGAAAGGAACAATTGAGCTTTTCACAAAAAGCCAAAGAGCACAGACAACCTCGCCGCTGCCTTGAAGGATACTCACACACACAAAAACACACTGCTCCATCCTTATGGCTGGGGCTGTGTCTGTCACCTTTGTCTAATACAAAGGTGGGATGGAAAACAATGTTTTTGCTTCTTTTGTTATGGATCTTTTCAATGCTGCCAAGTGTGAAGATGAAAGTTGATGTTTTTTTGTTTGTTTTTTTAACTTCTTTCTCAATCCTTTTACAACTTTGGACACAATAGCTTATGTGTGTCCGGAGTGAATGAGACTAAAGTTTATGTATTAATGCGGCGTATGAAAAGTTAATTTGGAAAGCAAACCAATTGACAATAATATATCTATCAGGACTGTGATAATGCTTCTGATCAGTGTCAGTGACTTAACAGTTGCTTTGCCAGGTGCTGATATGTCTGGTACTCAAAACTCAAATTTCCAGCCTGTACTTGGTTTTGAAACAAAAACTGTACAACCTCCCAAAACATATGCACATTTTCAGCATTTTCAACGGGGGAGGATGTGGCCATAGAGCTGTAGGAAGGCATTTTATTTTCAAGTGATAAACAAACAAATTACAATTTGGTATTATTACAAAATTGTTACTTTTATGATATGGTAGATGCTTATGTTGCGTTGTTCTAATTAGCTTCTCCTACAAGTAGCTGAGCAAAAGACCTGCTGAGGTGGCCATTACCTGGTAACTCATACAGGTTATTAGAAGTATAGCTTACAGAATGGCCCTTTTTTGGTCTTCTCAGCTTGTCCTGTTTATTCCCTACATATAATCTCCCCTCACACAAAGGGTTTAAACTGTAGGAACTTTCTGCCGTGAGTCAGCAGTCCTTAAAGGAGACACATGCTCATTTTCAGGTTCAAACTTGTATTTTGGGTTTCTACTAGAACATGTTTACGTGCTTTAATGTTCAAAAAAGACTTTTTAATCATATTGTCTGACAGTACCTGTATTCACCCTCTGTCTAAAACACTCCGTTTTAGCACCTATTTCTTTAAGGCCAACCCCCTGGTTGTCTTGTGAGAAAAATATGTCGCACATTCACAAAGCCGCAGGTGGCAATACTCAAATGGGGGGCGCTGGATTCTAATGAGCCCGCATTTGACATAGGAAGGGCAGCCAGATCTGAAAGGCTTGTTAAATCCCATGTTCTCTGATTTTGGAAACTCTCAAAAACCGGATGGGTTGTTTTTCAAATGTCCCCTTTAAAACTAATAGCCACAACATTAATGGTCCTATCAGTTTACTTTAGATATAAACATACAGTATCTCAACAGATGTATAGATACACGTTTCTGTTATCTGTTAAGTAGAGGTTTAGTCAATCAGTCAATCTGTTTGTTTAAAAAGTCTTGAGTTGATTTTGGATTCTTCACCTTGTCTTCAAACTTACAAGAGAAAAACAAACAAAAAAAACTGATCCAAATCATATCTCTGTTTACCAGCAATTGGAAAGTACTGCTATACTGACATTTTTCAACTTGTTTTTTGAAAGATGTTTTTAAACCTGTGAAATGTATTTGCACATAATATGACAACAAAGAAGGTAAATAAAAAGAGATATACCTCTTATTGTGCAGGAGATGTCAAAACAAGAGATAAATGAGCTGGACCTTCACTGAAATAAACAAAATAACAACTGACTGTTGGTTATAATTGGTGCAAGTAGAACACATCACAGCATCAAACTCAAGTAAAAGGAACAAACATAACAAAGCTGGTAAACAAATCAAAATAAAGCGCCTTATTATGAAATTTGTCAAAAAGAAACCAACTACTTGGACAGGTTTTTCTTGGAAAAGTGGTTCTTGAGGCAGCAGAATTCAGGTCATGTTGTTCACTGTTGCTCTCCGTCTGTAGGAGAGTACATGAGTCGACATGGAAAATGTCACCTCTGTGATGCTACCTGTCTGCAGTGCATGGGTCCGGAGAGAGAGGACTGCACTAGCTGTCCCACTACACGGTGAGAACCACTGACATACAAACATCTATATTCAAAAGACGCAAAGTTATACTGCTGAGGATGGAGTCTTATTTGTCTTGTACAGTGTGTGTGTGTAGATATACAGTAGATATAACTAGTACTTTATTGATTTCAGACAGTTCAAACTACCTTTAATACAAATGTAGAAAGCAGATTATTAATAAGAACTCTTGTTACTGCCATCTTTTTTTTCAAGTCTATTCTAAAATTAGTTATTCTGCTTTAACCAGAGGAGGTTTTTAGTTGAGAAGTTTTGTATTCAGCTAAGTAAATAACCAAAACTTGTGTTTTTAAAAAAAAATATTTTGGGTCAGTTTGTACTGACTCTTATTTTGTAGATGTTGCACAATATGTTTGTTATTTTATTACTACTGATTTTGCATGTTCTTTGTGAACCACATCCACCCCTGCAGGTTATTTGATGATGGACGCTGCGACATCCGCTGCCAGACAGGGCGTTATGCCATGGAGAGGCAGTGCCATCTCTGTCACCACACCTGCCATGAGTGTACTGATGAGGGCCCTGACAATTGCACACGCTGTGACAGAGGTACACTAACTTGAGTCAAGATTTGAAAAATACTATTTTTTTTGATAATGAAAAGCACATTCAACCAAAAAAAACCTTGACATTTGTATATTTCTTTCCGTAAATCATTATTGCATTACTTTAACTTACAGGACCAGATAGTGCAGATAAAACCATAAATGCGAGCTTATATATTTCAACAATTCACTCTTTTTCTTTCCCACCATAAAAAAAATCAACACAATATTAGCCTTTAAAATGACACAGGTAGCTTTTTGCAGAGGTGTACTGGTGTTGACATAAAAACCTATCTATCTAGCTGTGACTGGAATGTAAGTGAAATCGTGCCTTTTTGTAACATCACATGGATCAAGCCAAGGCTCATTTGTGCCAGACTCCACCAATCAATCCTCTAAAGGTAAATCAATCTAATTAAAGCAGTTATTCAGCCAAGGTGGGAATCAGTCATTTGTTCATTGTATCCTAATGCAGAGGTCACTGCACATCTCTCAGTTGTAGCTAAGTTAAAGACAAGCTGTGTCTTGATTTAATGACTACTTTCATTTCCTTTAAAAAGCTTACCTTCTGGTAAGTTTTATGGTCTTAGGATCCTGTGCAGCCAATCAAAAGAAGAAGAAAAAGATTTCATCTGTGTGAAAACAATCGTTATGATAAAACCCGGACGTCATTAGAGGCTCACAGCTGAAAAAAATATCAACTTGAAGATGGTAGTAATAACTGTGTTTATCACAGTGTCACAGACAGTATTATGGCTGTCAGAATGAATGTATTTACACTGGGGAGATTCTGTTACACGCAAACCCACCTACACATACACTTTAAGATACCAGTCAGTCAAGGAGAAGATTAACACCAGATTTCCCTTCACACTCTCTCTCTCTCTCTCTCTCTCTCTCTCACACTCTCATGTGCACACACACTCTCAATTAGCCAGCAAGTTTGTCAGACTGTTTGCAAATGTGGTTCCATTTAATTGCAGGTCTGTCTGAGGTTCAATGAGACATAACAATAATAACATGAAGAAACCCTCCATCTGTCTTTCCCCATGTCATTTCTCTCTCAAAACAACCTCTCATACCTTGGCTAGTCACACATACACACTCACACTCACACTCACACACTCACACACACACAGACACACAGACATACACAAACACAATGAATGAAAGAGCTGCATAAAGGAACGTAACAGAGAAAAAGGGAAGAGGTGAAGAAGACACTTAATAGACACACACACTCATACAGACATTTTTGTTTCCTTTGCCAGCAGGTAATTTCAAGATGTACTATATATATATATATATATATATATATATATATATATATATATATATATATATATATATATATATATATATAATATAGTAAATTAGAATATTTTGAAAAACTTGATTTATTTCAGTAATTGCATTCAAAAGGTGTAACTTGTACATTATATTTATTCATTGCACACAGACTGATGCATTCAAATGTTTATTTCATTTAATTTTGATGATTTGAAGTGGCAACAAATGAAAATCCAAAATTCCGTGTGTCACAAAATTAGAATATTGTGTAAGGGTTAAATTTTGAAGACACCTGGTGCCACAAAGTAATCAGCTGATTAACTCAAAACACCTGCAAAGGGCTTTAAATGGTCTCTCAGTCCAGTTCTGAAGCCTACACAAACATGGGGAAGACTTCAGATTTGACAGCTGTCCAAAAGGCGACCATCGACACATTGCACAAGGAGGGAAAGACACAAAGGTTATTGCTGAAGAGGCTGGCTGTTCTCAGAGCTCTGTGTCCAAACACATTAATAGAGAGGCAAAGGGAAGGAAAAACTGTGGTCGGAAAAAGTGTACAAGCGATAGGGATCACCGCGCCTAGTCAAGATTGTGAAAAAAAGATTCACAAGGAGTGGACAGCTGCTGGAGTCAGTGCTTCAAGATCCACCACCAAGAGACGCTTGAAAGACATGGGTTTCAACTGCCGCATACCTCGTGTCAAGCCACTGTTGACCAAGAAACAGCGCAGCGTCTCACCTGGGCTAAGGAAAAAAGAGCTGGACTGCTGCTGAGTGGTCCAAAGTCATGTTTTCTGGCGAAAGCAAATTTTGCATTTCCTTTGGAAATCGAGGTCCCAGAGTCTGGAGGAAGACAGGAGAGGCACAGGATCCACGTTGCCTGAAGTCTAGTGTAAAGTTTCCACCATCAGTGATGGTTTGGGGTGCCATGTCATCTGCTGGTGTCGGTCCACTCTGTTTCCTGAGATCCAGGGTCAACGCAGCCGTCTACCAGCAAGTTTTAGAGCACTTCATGCTTCCTGCTGCTGACCTGCTCTATGGAGATGGAGATTTCAGGTTCCAACAGGACTTGGCGCCTGCACACAGCGCAAAATCTACCCGTGCCTGGTTTACGGACCATGGTATTTCTGTTCTAAATTGGCCAGCCAACTCCCTGACCTTAGCCCCATAGAAAATCTGTGGGGTATTGTGAAAAGGAAGATGCAGAATGCCAGACCCAAAACGCAGAAGAGTTGAAGGCCACTATCAGAGCAACCTGGGCTCTCATAACACCTGAGCAGTGCCAGAAACTCATCAACTCCATGCCACGCCGCATTAATGCAGTAATTGAGGCAAAGGAGCTCCAACCAAGTATTGAGTATTGTACATGCTCATATTTTCATTTTCTTACTTTTCAGTTGCCAACATTTCTAAAAACTCCCTTTTTGTATTAGCCTTAAGTAATATTCTAATTTTGACACACGGAATTTTGGATTTTCATTTGTTGCCACTTCAAATCATCAAAATTAAATGAAATAAACATTTGAATGCATCAGTCTGTGTGCAATGAATAAATATAATGTACAAGTTACACCTTTTGAATGCAATTACTGAAATAAATCAAGTTTTTCAAAATATTCTAATTTACTGGCTTTTACCTGTGTGTGTATATATATATATATATATATATATATATATATATGTATATATGTGTGTGTGTATATATGTATATATATATATATATATATATATATATATATATATATATATATATATATATATATATATATATGTGTGTGTGTGTATGTATATATATATATATATATATATATATATGTATGCACAAACATTAAGACAAAGTGTTTGATATATAAAAAACTATAATCAAGTTACTTAAATTCAGTTCTATTAAGTATTATTAATTATGTCTGCATACCTGTTTTGTGCATCAGCACTCTTTGTTCTTCACTTGCCAGAGTTCTTGTCCATTTAATTCCCTATACAATTGTCCATTTCTTTACTTGCTCCATCTAGATAAGTTTGGGGTGGCCAGGTACCTGTTTCAGAGTCAGTGTCGAGATGTCTGTCCAGAGGGGTTCTTTCACTCTTCGAGGAGACTGTGTGAACCCTGTCCTGCAGATTGCATCATCTGTTCATCAGCAGATCACTGCCTCCACTGCAGCCCAAGACATAAGCTCAGAAATGGCCAGTGTGTCCCGTTGGAGTGCCGTTTAGGTGAGAGACAGAAGACTTTGTTACATGCTCATTTACTAATGTGACTATGAAAAGCACTCTTTGTTAATTCTGCAGTCGAAATGCTGAATGTTGTTAATGTTGAATGACAAAAAGTAAGCATGAACAAAAAAAGATGTCATCTACATGCCACTGTTGATAAAAAGCCACTGTTCACTCAGCACCATTGTCACAGAGCTGGGCTGAATTTGGCAAATAGCACCTCAGGGAACACACATGTAGCACAGCGACCTTGTTTCAAAGCAAGTATTCAAATTCAAGTACAAAATATGCCAAAAGAAACACCCAGGCCGCAGAGCTACAATTGCATATAATATGCATGGATTGACCACATAATAGGAAACTATTGGCTTCTTTGAGCTAGTACACTATAGTACTAAAAGTGTTTGGATTTCAGCGTCAGGTGTGAAAAATGTGCAGTTCAGAGGAAGAATGTTAAATTATTTTATTATTATATTTCATAAGGTTACAGAGTTCATTTATTTCTCCTTTTACAACACAGGGTTGAACAATGACATACATGTTGTAACCTCTTCAAGCTACACACATATAACATGTATACACATATTTAAAATAAAATAAAGGTTAGGTTACTTATAAGTCTAGCAATAAAGGAATCTGAATAGTACCAGAAGACGAAAAACATGGCCACAACACCCATAGCCCAAAACCCAAGCATAAACACCATAACAGAAATACAAAAAAAACTGCATTGTGTACTGGTATAACATGATGTCTGTTATTTAAACTAAATACTTTATGAGAACTTTTTTTTTAAAGAAACAAATGAAAAGGCCCTACCAGACAAATACAGTCAGTGCTGAATTCCTTTCTTCTATTTCCTGTTGTTAATCTACTAAAGAACATTTGCTGAATGTCTTTACAGTAATATCCTCAAGGAGACTGTGGAAGGTGAACACATTCCACTTTATCACATTGTATAAGATCGAAAAAAAGAAGGATTGGGAAAGAGCTGAAATGCTTTGAGGGGAAAAAGAAGATATTCAGATAAGGAGAAGAGGTGGAGGTGGGGAGTTACAACTTCACCACCTTGAATGTGAGAGTAATGATAATGGGGTAATGATGAGAGTTTGTATGCAAGGATAATAAATGTATAAGTGGGAGGATGACAGAAAATTCTTATAATATCTGTAGCAGGCAGGTCTTAACAGGCTCCATAGATAGCTTGAACATAGCTTCTCTTCTCTTCTCTTCTCTTCTCTTCTCTTCTCTTCTCTTCTCTTCTCTTCTCTTCTCTTCTCTTCTCTTCTCTTCTCTTCTCTTCTCTTCTCTTCTCTTCTCTTCTTTTCTCTTTTCTTTTCTTCTCTTCTAATTCTGTATTGGTACCAGAGGCAGAGCAATGACACCACATTGATTGATGTGACAGTGTGACATGAATAAAATATAAATATTACAAATTCAGCTAAAAGGTGTGTATTTCTAAAATAAGACAAGCACTGTTAAACTGGCAGCATCTTATTATGTTATAATCTTATGTTACAAAAAATAACATGCTAACATGCAGAAATAACTTTTTGATTTTCATGTCTAAGATAAACTGCACTCCACTTAAAACGTCCGTGAGTTATTTGTTGTGATAGACAGGAAATGTGCAGGCTTGAAAGTTGCTTTAAATGTCTTTTTCTCCTCTACCAAACCTTATTTGAAACAACTATGTCGTCTAGTATCGTGCAATTAACATTAACTCATTGATTTTCACCAAAGGGGCATATGCTATTTTATCATCCTTTTCTTATGTGTTTTTAATCCACTGTTTTATCTGCCGTTTTCATCAGGTGAGGTGGCAGACACAGAGACAGAGGACTGTTTTCCCTGTGACGAAGGCTGCGAGCAATGTGAACGCAGTAAATAGACCTCTTCTTTTTCTTACTCCTCTCTCTCTTCCTACTTATTTCACCTTCTTTATCAATCAAGCGTAGAAATAAAACCAAGTGCACTATAGCTTCATCAGCAGCTGTATGCTGTAGCTACAGCACGCTGCAATATGTTGCAGTCAAAGTAAATGTAGATGAGAACACTTTTATCATTTCAGTCCTCGGGAGTGAGATACAATGAGATATCAGGAAAGCTTGTAATCAAAAGATAAAGGACGATTTACTGAAGGCTACTAAATGTGTTTGACAGTGTAGTTGTCAGGTGGGGTGCCGGCATTTACTAATGATGCTACCATTGACCGCTGTTGCACCTCACTCTTTGCTGTAGGCTCTCTTTTACCGCAGATGCATCATCATACATTTATTTCAAATGAGCCAACAACTGAGCAAAGTTATTAAAATATAATGTGTTCTGCAGTCTATCTAATTGATGTCAGAGTCAGATATTATCTATCCTGCGAAGGGTTAAAAAAGAAGAAGGTTTTCCACTCCTGGGAAATGCTGCCGGTAATTATTATACCTTCCACTGCTGTTTACCTCTAGACTGTCAATAAATATAAAGAAAATCAACATACCTTTTGTATACAGCTAAACAAGGCGTTAAAAGTGTCTTTTTCTGAATGGTATTTTGTATAAGACTTGTGTTTTTTTTCTCAACACTGTGAAATGTATCATTCCTTGTGCTCGTACACTTCACCCTGTCAGTACAAGCCACATGAAGAGTCACAAGAGCACTTCCTTCTCCCAGAAATGCTCACCCTCCCAGCTTGCCACCCACCCATTCTTAGTAATCACAATTCTGCAAGCTAAACAAGTCAGTCAGCAGATTAGAGATTTGTGATGATTGGCCCTGTGACGCTCTGCTACAGGCTAAAGTGAAGATGAAACAGCAGTGGAGTGTCTGGCATCTAATATGTGTGTGCATGCTTACACTATGTTCTCAATTCTGCATTTCTACGCTTATGAAAGCCAGTTTTAGACATTTACAGTACTGTGAAGACATGGTTGACATCTGAAGACTTGAGTGTGGTTCTTAAATCAAATATTTAGTATTAGATATAGTTTAGGATTAGATTATAGATTTTGGACTAGGTTTACAATTTAGTAAATGAGCTGTGTGTGTGTGCCAGCCTGATGGTGTGTGATAAGATGCAGCAGCCCCTCCTCACTTCAATCTCCTCCATCAAATTACAAATGTACTTCTTTTTAACTCGTCAGTTTTATGCCCATTAATCCTCTTTTCACAGGGGTTCAAAAATATTTTTTTGGGATCAGTCATGTTTTGAATGTGCTTCTTTCTAATGCCTGTCAAAGGATTTTTACTGTGGAGTTTTTTTCTTACCCGAATTGAGGGTTGAAGGACAGAGGGTGTCATGCTGTACAGATTGTAAAGCCCGTTGAGGCAAATTTGTGATTCATGATATTGGGCTTTAAAAATCAATTTGGTTCTGTGTAACTTGGGGAATGGCAGTGATGCACATGTGTCTTGTGTAACCCAATGATAAGAGCTCTCTCAGGCTGGGTGTACATAGCCTTTATTATCTTGGTCCTCCTTGGCACATGGCGATGTCGCTTCTTCTGTTAGGGAGCACCACTGCTGACACATCCCTAATTAGTCTGTGTGCTCCTTTGTGTTGATGTTTTCTCTAAACTTCACAAGTCTTCTCAAGACAAGGTGATTAACACATACTGTGCAATGCACCTTGATTTGTTTACTTTGTTTCAAAATGTATTACTATTGATCTTTTCTCGTTACATTAGGCTTCAGGAAAGAAGTATTTATGTACTTTACTGTCAGAGGCTGTTGGCACCCTGAAGCTCATCTCACCTCCAGTTCTCAGCTGTTTTGATACAGTGCATCTTATATCTGTGCTTGGAAAAAGCTGTCTTTCTCATGAATGTTTTGCTTAATTATATTTACAAATCTATTCTGTTTTACTCTATTAGCAATCCTCTTCTCAAACACTTCTTGATAAGCTTACTATGTCACTTTCTCAAACTGAAGTGATGATTTGAGGTGAGAGTAAAACTGAGTTCATCTATCCCCACTCCTGATTTTGTATCACCTCTTTTTACTCAGTGCTAATCACTTTAATGTGTTATTGTGTGCATGTATATCATGTGAGTGTGCTAGTGTAATATGTAGCTTGTAAGTGTGTGTAGACTGTAAATGTGTATGTATGTGTGCTTGCACATTCCACAAGTGCATACTTCAGGATATGTATGCCAGTTTAAATTCTGTTGAAATCCCCCCTCCCCTGGCTTTCACAGTTAATATTTATGCGGGAGCTATTTTCTCTCTTCACATAGACACAGCCTGAAGGCATGATTTCCGGCTCCTCTGTCCCTCCCACCTTTCCTTTCTCCCAGTCTTTCTCTGTATGAGTAATAGCTTTCACAGGTAGTGGCTTGTCAACTGCATTGAAGTGCAAACCAGTGCAGTGTTAAGTTGTGGGTGCTGGAAGGAGACTGAGAGTGGAATGGGGTGTGGGGGTCGATGGAGGCTTTTCTGGAGAGGATAAATGTCCCTAGGGAAAGTCTGCAGAAGGAGCTTTTTTAGTAGTTATTTCCATTTCTTTCTTTCCCTCACTCTATCTCTCTTTCTGCTTCCTGATCATTTCTTTCTCTTCCTTATGCCCCCCCTTCTTGCTCCCTCTGTCCTTGGAGATGTTTTGACACCGTTGGACTTGGATGACAGCATGGCTCTTTCACAGTTACCAGTTGGATGGTTTTGATTGACAGCAGGAATTAATTAACACACACACACACACACACACACACACACACACACACACACACACACACACACTTATAACTTATTAATATCCCCTGTGTTGGTTCACCCCAGTCTCAGTCAGTCAATATAAAAAATACACATTAACAGCAAATATGTTTGTAGTGTATATAGTGTTCTACATAACCTGTCACTGACATTATGCTTGTTTTTGTGTTGATCAGCAAAAGTACACCTGCAGTGCTGACAGCACAGACACACACACACACACACACACACACACACACACACACACACACACACACACACACACACACACACACACACAGACAATATATTATAGACATAGATGAAATCTCTTTGGGTTTTACATTTATTTGAGGGCTTCCGGGTTATTTGTTGTTAGTTCGACATTGATCACACTACTCTGATAATTAATCTGTGAGTGCCATTCAGTTCTACAGCGAACTGAACACATTTATTGTTCAGTGTTGTCAGAGTGCCTCCTGCTGGTGTTTAGGGAAACTGGGTTTTAAAAAATGACTGCGCTGTCCTTGGGTGCGGTAGATGAGATAAGGTATTTTCCACATTTTTGCATTTGAATTACATAAACAGACTAACATTAACACTTACCACCACAGTAACTTTATCTTTATATTGTTTTGTTTTTTGGAGGGAACAGTTAGAATAAGTCAGAAATACAACTTCATATTTACTGTAAATGTGATTTGGACAGAAGCTGCAACAGCAAATACTTATGCTCTCTTTTACTGTCTTCTTGCCTTGAGATTGCAAACAGAGCTATTTCAGGAAGTCCAGAAATCACAACATGCCTGATCTGTTGTTAATGATTTCATGATTTTCTGCTCTTCACCATAGAGGATTCAGGAGATCAGACTCAGGAAACAGTTTGCCTCAAATGTGAAGACGGTTACTATCAGTAAGTGTCTTCGGTTGAGAGTTAAGTAATTAAGTTGCACCGCAATATTCATACAACCTCATATTTATACTATCCATCTTTCTATCTGTCTGTCTGTCAGGTTGGGCACAGACTGTCATCAGTCCTGTCCAGATCGGACCTACAGTGAAAACAACACCATGATATGTGCTCCGTGTGAAGACAAACAATGTGTAATCTGTGACCAGACCCAGTGCTACTGGTGTGAAGAAGGATTCTACGTCTTTGGTATTTGAACAATTTATAATTTTGAGTTATGGTGTGAATATCAGCTGGAGACATTTCTGGCAAAACTGTAATCCACATCTGATTTTGATATAATATACTGTAATTTAATAGATACCCCTTATTTAAAAAGAAAAATAGCTGTACATATCACATTAAAAGTCCCTATCTCTTGGCAAGTACAAAAAAAGTGTCTGCAATGACATTATTTCTCTGTGTTTAAATAATAATAAGTTTAATGGCATATTGAGTAAGTGTAAATGTGTTATTGTGTGTCCAGATGAACAGTGCGTGGATCACTGTAAGGAAGGTTTCTTTATGGACAAGGAGAGCAGGGAATGTGAGCCTTGTCACCGGGCCTGTCGTACCTGCGGAGGGCCACAATATGACGACTGTGACTCCTGCGAGGATGAATTCAAGCTGATAAAGGGGGAGTGTTTGAAGGACCCACAGCTTTCTTCCTGCCCTGAGAAACACTTCAGAAACAGTACGGCAAATGTTAATTTTTACCTCAGTACTAAATGTTGTCAACATTACCTTCTGACTTTCTACAGCTCACAAACATCAAACCCAAAAGAAATTAATGCTGTCAGTTACTGAAGCATGCAGTGAAATATGTTTTTCTATTTCTCATTAGGTATTCAATAACACATCCTTTTGTCTATTTTTGATCCCATCTTGTTTCTTTCTTGTCATTCATGTCTACATATTGTGTCCTGGTCTCTGTTTACCTTCAGGTCTTGACGAGTGTGAGCTGTGCAGCTCCTTCTGTAAGACTTGCTCTGGTGCAGGGAAAGATGACTGCAACAGCTGCAACTCTGGTAAACATTTGCTGTCTGTATGTCACATTAGACTGAGCTTCTGAAAACATTTCTGAAAATGTTAAGTGTCTTAGATGTTGCAAACTTGCTATCAAAGTACATGTTTTTTCTTTAGCGGGTTGTGTGAATTCAAACAAGTTGTTCACCACTGACAATGTTTGTACACTGGTTGCTTTTTCTTGTATCAGTGATTTGTCTTTCCGTCTTCAGGACATTTTTTGACAGCTCAACAGACCTGCACGTCCCATTGTCCATTAGGCACGTTTGCCAACGAGGCGTCCAGCCTGTGTGAAGATTGCTCGGAAGGGTGTATCAGGTGCCAGGATGCCCAGCAGTGCCAGCGCTGTCGCAGTGGGCTTTACCTCCACAATGACGTGTGTGTGGTGGAGTGTCTGAGGTGCTTGTCCTGTTTTCTTGACTTGCACGTGAAAACCATCATAATACATCAATGACACATCATTCTCGCCTCTCTCTGCCTTTTTCTCAGAGGGTTTCCTCAAAGTGGTGTATGCCAGCCGTGTGCTCCAGAGTGTACATCCTGCCAGGGAAGTTCCTCTCACTGTCTGAGCTGTGAGAAAAAGTACTTATTGCTGGACCACTCCTGCAGGACTAACTGTCTAGAGGGTTATTACGCCACAGAGACAGCATGCCATCGCTGTCCAGTTCACTGTAGAGAGTGCAATCAAGATGGCCTGTGTAAGAGTGAGTACGCTGGGTGGAGCAGTGGCGGGTAAAAAATGGAAGATTTGGAGAGGAGGATTAAGAAGAGGTGTTGTTTTGAAAAGTAACTTAGTTTAGTATTGAAGTAGCTGGATAGAGGAAGAGATTCAAGAGAAGGAAGATGAGGAGGAAATGCAGAGAGCTCCATCATTTGTCAGGATCAGAGTAGCTTTATTACTAGTACCTTTAACTGGAAATATATCCACTTTAGACAGACATGTTCTTGATGACTGAAATTCACCACATGCTGTACACTACCTCGTAGTACTAAATGGTAGTAGTCAAAATGATCTGCCATTTGGGTTTTTTTCTAAATGTATAGCTTTTCTTGATTGATGATTACAGCATATGAGTGGTAGTTGCATGTTATCACTGAGGTTAAACACAAACAAGCTTTTTATAAGTCTTGTTGTAGAAGTGAAAGGTTGATAAGAAGAAAGAGCCAGTTTAGGAATAGGAAGTGGGGGCTGCCTGAGGGAATGAAGAAGAGGTAAAAATGTACACCACAAAATGATAGGTTTTGCTGATTGGGCAGTATGAGTGCAAAGAAACTGAAGCACAAATAAAAAGCTACTTCTAATACTTAGCCATAAACATATATTTTGAATATGTTGAATGTTGAATAACAATAACCATAACATTGTGTAGGCTACAATAGTGTAAGGGCAGTAGTTATAAGTGAACACCTTTAGGTGGGAGTCACCTTTGCGCATAACCGTTGTGCGCTTGTGCATGTGACATACTCGTAACAGTCGCGCGCGTGTATGTGAATCATGGCCTATTAGGGAGGGGTTGATTTTCCCCCTAAGTGAAGCTGCGCGCGCAGTTCGTCAAATTTGATGGAATAAAACAAGCGCATTTTGTATAAAATAAGAAGAAAAAATGACAGTAAGTCAATGATTGAAGTTTTTAAAAGCTTGACTACGCTAATTAGCGGTTTGCGCTAAAACTGGTCACATTCAATTAGCATGAAAACATATTCCAGAGAAGGGTTGACCCATGTGTTATTAACCCCTAAGTTAATTTTGCGCGCGGAATTGTCCTTTAATACTCACTTCCGTTTTTTGGGAGCTAGAGAAACCCAAAACTGAAAGTGAGGGTCCGGGTCTGATCTTTGCAGGGTTGATGAATAATTCCTGTATGTGTCATGTCAAGTGACACGACTTACAGTGAAAACGTGAACGTAACCCTGTGACCTGGTCTAATGAAATAAAGTCCCAACAACAGCATCATGATTTGTTGTTTGTTGTAAACTTAGATCAATAGTTTCTTTCTGTTTTTCACTCTCTATGTTGCTGGACATCCATACTGATTAAACTTGCAACCTTTGAGTTCTCAGTCAGTGTTGAGAAATTAGATGGTTCGATGCACCAAAACAATCATGACTTTAAAAAAGTCCCCTAATGTTCTTAATTCCCATGCCAGCAAACATTTTCTGCGAATAGGCGTTTAATAATTATTTCTTTTCCAAATAAAGAATATCTCAATGTTGGAACAAAACTCTTATCACATTTGTAAGTATAGTCTCAATCTGCAATACGCAACACTCATCTGCATGTATTTAACTCCAGGGTAAACTGAATTCATTCTCATTAGAATGCAGTCTTCTCCCAATGACTGGCAAGAACTGGTATAATGCACCGTATTACTTATCAGCAGCCCACTTTCATCATCAGGCAGCCTTAGCACTGTCTCTGCAAAAAGTACACCACATTTACCCTCATTAGGTGTACTAGACCTGCACTACACTTCAAAGTCTTCCTCTTAAGTGAGCTCAATTTAGTGTCCTTGGCTTGTTAAAACTAATGGAATCAATTTAAAGAGCTGCAGTGGTGGAGACTTCTACTTTCTACTTCTACTCCACAACATTTCAGAGAGAAATATTGTACTTTTTATTCCAGTACATTCATCTGACAGCTTTCGTTACTTTAAAAATCAAGATGTTTGCACAAAAACAGTTTATAAAAATTTAGTTTATAAAATACGTTTTATTATAAATTGAACTACCCAACAAAATACAGGGATACAAGTCCAGCTGAGATGATTAGACCATTGATCACACAACTGTTTGGATCCTTTACACTTTCTAAAATGGGAGGATGTTTCTGCATTGAATACTTTTCCTTTCAATATTTTAAGTACATTTTCCTGATGATTCTTTCGCACTTCTATTTAAGTAACATTTTCAAGGCAGGACTTTTACTTGTAACAGTTATTTGTACACTGTGGTATTAGTACGTTTACTTAAAGGTCCAGTTTATAACGGGTTTAGTTATCAGAAATCGGTGTTGCCCGTTCACAAACTTGTTCTTTTCATAAATATTTACCACCACCATCAATTCCAAGTATTCCTATTGGCTTGCAATTTTACATTTACATTTGCATAAACTAGGGCCGACGCTTAATTTTCAAGTGCCATCTTGAAATACGTTAGCCAGTCAGGGACATACAGGGCTGCTCTGCGTTTCGTGTTTTCACTGTCACATGATACACTCACAGGTGCTGCTAACGCTGCTAATGGGTCACTTATAACTACTAAGGGCTCCTATCAATTAGCAATTAAGTCCAGTTATTTTTTAAATTACTCATCATAGGTTATAACAGTAATTGGTAAAGTCCAGTTTTAAAATAAAAAAATGCAGTCACTGGCCTAGATTTCTTTTAGTTTTTTGCAAATGATGTAAATAATAGTTTTGATTCTAATTTTGCATAATGTCTCTCTCTCTCCCAGAGTGTGACCAATATTACTTCCTCCATGGGGATAAGTGTTTGGATGATTGTCCCGATAGCTACTTTGCCAGCGAGGAGCCACAGGAGTGTGTGCGTTGTCATTCTGACTGCGCGTCTTGTGACGGACCAGGCTTTGATGACTGTCATGTGTGTCGCAACCCGAAAGCTGTCCGTTACAATGGAGAGTGTCTGGCTAAGTGTCCCGAAAGCACTTACTATGATGCAACCACCAATGAATGCAGAGGTAGGGAAGGTGGATGTTTATTTAGATCAAGCAAAAGAAAAGAAAAGAAAAATTCTACTCCATCTTTACAGGATTTATGAGTGTCTCATTGCTTTTCATTTTCCCAGATTGTGACAGGTCATGTCTGACCTGCTCAGGCCATGAGCCCTCATCCTGCCTCAGCTGCGGTACCAACAGGCGTACAGATGCCAGTGGACACTGTGTGTTCTACAGTGAGTGCTCTCTGCGCTCATACATGGACCATAATGAGGATTGCCAACAGTGTCACAAACTCTGTCATCGCTGTTCTGGACCAGGCAAAGACCAATGCCTCAGCTGCAACGAGCCAAACTTCCTACTGAGTAAGTTATATCCTAATGGTAAATGCAATGCTCCTCATCCACCAATAGGAATCCTTTAAACATTGTTGCTATGTGTTTGTATCCATCAGACAACACATGTGTGCAGAAGTGTCCTGTGGGTTACTATGCAGAGGACAAGGATGAACGTGCGTGTGAGCGCTGTCACTTCAGCTGTAAGTCATGCGTTGGTCGTCACAGTGTGCAGTGTGCCAACTGTAAAACTGGATTCTTCAAGCAGGGAAGCAGTTGCGTTGAAACCTGTTCAGAGAGGTTAGAAGAACACACAGACACACAAAGTCTTATCTTCTTTTTCATCAAAGAACATCATAAACTAAACGGATATTCTCTTCTCTATTTAAGTCACTTCGGCAACACCACCACCATGGTGTGCGAGCGATGTGACCCCTCTTGTAGCCAGTGTTGGGGTCATGGTAACAGAAACTGTCTAAACTGTCGGGAGGGCTACGTCTATCTGAAGCAGCAGGGACAATGCCTGCAGAGTTGCCCTCCAGGCTACTACCAAGACAGCCGGTCCAAGACCTGTCATAAGTGTCACCCCACCTGCAAAACGTGCAGCGGTAACAAAAGCTTGTCATGGCTTATTTCTGCCATGTGTATTTTCTTTGGGCGGGTGCTGTGTTTTTTAAATTTCAAATTATTGAGCATGAAATGTGTCACAGTTTCCAGAACGTATCTCTATATACAGTATATATAAATATTCTGTGTAATATATAACATATTTTACATCACATCTCTATGTATATTCTCAAATAAGTGTATAATGCATGCCACAGTAACATGTTAACAAATGTCTTATTTATCACAGTTTCCGCCCCAAACTATTACATACTTTTGCTTTTTGCCTTTTGATATGCTTTTAATCGGGAATTTCCAGTTCAGCCATTTGAGTCTTACATTTGACATAACAGTGTTGTTATTCATATCTCTCTATCCCTGTCTCTCTCCTTCCAGATAAGGGCGCTCTGGCCTGTCAGCTTTGTTATGAAGGCTACACGTTTATGGGAGGCATCTGTGAATCCCAGTGTCTTGTAGGCTTCTATGCTGCTTCACAGGTGACACAGCTTTTGTGTTACTTCTTTTACAAAGAGTGTTTCTTTTTACATTCAACTAACCTTTCATGTTTGCCTCTTGATAAATGAATAACATATTGTAGCTATTGCTGCAGTTTGGCAAGGCTGCTCTGTAAGTCATGAAGCAGTATAGTTGGAGATACAGTTTGCTGTGTAACAAATTCTTCTGCTGCCTTAGGGCTCTGAGTCCGAGAGCAAAGAGCCAAACTGCAAGGCGTGTGACTCGTCCTGCATGGACTGCCGAGGTCCCAGCATGTGGAGCTGCACAGTGTGCCGCGCACTCCAGATCCTGTCTGATGATGGCCGCTGCTTGTCCTGCTGTGGAAATGAGACACGTTTTGACGATGAACCAATACCCAGGGAGTGCTGTAACTGCAAGGTCTCACAAGGTAAACAATAACACACACTGGAGCACAGACTTCAAAACACACACAAAACACACACAGACACAGACTGTATTTAGACGTGTTCTTGTGTGTGTGTGTGTGTGTGTGTGTGTGTGTGTGTGTGTGTGTGTGTGTGTGAGAGAGAGAGAGAAATCAGTAACATACTTCCAGGGCATCTTTAAATTGTAATAGTTGCCTGCATCTAATTGATTGCGTTCCCACTGGATAGGCATAACTTCCTGCCAAACAGGGGTTTCCAGTGTTTTAAAATGATGATATACTGTATGTTCCTATTAAAAGGAATTTTCCAGTGCTTTTTGGCTTCTGGCCATCACAGACAAGACTGCATTTAATTGAAACAAGCCTCTTGTAAAACACACTCAAAGGATTAATTAGAAACATACTTAGTATACAGATTATACTTGTCATTGTAACCTAATGGTGTGCGCCATCTTCTTCTCAGAGGAGTGCATCCTGGGGGTCAACTTTGTGTTCAGGGACGCTGAGGATTTAGAGGCTTATGGCAGCAGCGCCAAACTCTTTGTCACTGCCTGTGTGCTGATTATCCTCTCTGTGGGCGGAGGGGTCTTCCTCTTCTTCAATGCTAGATCTAAATCACTTGCAGTGACACCAAAACTCAAAGCAGGAGGCTATGAGAAACTGGACACCAATGGAGGCATTGCCTCACAACCCACCACCTCTTCATTTGGGGAGTACAGCGATCGGATCATTACATGTGAGGATAATGAGGAGGAGGAAGAAGAAGATGATGACATTGTGTACATGGGACAAGATGGGACGGTGTATCGGAAGTTCAAGTACGGACTCTTGGATGAAGATGAGATTGAGTTGGAGTATGATGATGAGAGCTATTCATACAGATGAAAAGAAAGCAGCCCTGACTAGAGAGAAATAGCTCTTCCTTATATTATAGTAGTAATAATAATAATAATAATAATAATAATAATAATTTTTAAAAATCTTTCACACAAGAAATGCAGCACAAAGTGCTTTACAATAAGAGAAAATAATAATTCCTTGCTATTATTGTAGTTTAAACAATTACAACACAACAATTATTTCTCACCCTTTCTCAGATACATTGTCTATTTAATTATATTTTTTAAAGATAGAATCTCTTCAAATCATGTCAGTATAATCAACAGGTGAAGCAATTGTGGGTGAAGGGCCGCAGGCCGGAACCAAAACCCACGGCCGTTGCGTCGAGGACTGAGCCTCTGTATATGGTCACACGCTCTACCAGGTGAGCTACCCAGGCGCCCAGCCATGTTTTTCAAATACATCACATTTCCAAGACATTTTAGTCATACGAGCCAGTTACCAATCAATATGTTGATGACATTTATGATGGCTGCAACTGAAATTCTAGAGAAGAAGTCGTCAGAGACGTTTGGCTGCTGGGTCAAGTTGGATGTTGACGATTGGTCTAGCCTTAATATAAATAGTTTTGGTTTACTGTTGGATTATGCAACATATTACTTTGATTGGGAAGAAGAGTTTTACTTCTTTTTTTGAGTCTCAAAACTCAGGGAAAGCTTTGAATATGCTGACAATCATATAACCTTCCATGTGCCTGTTTACATTTTCTAGAATAAATTGTATCATTTAAAGAAAATGTGTTTACAAAATATAAAATAATTGCAGTAGTTATTGTCCACTAAAAGGACATAAAATTTAATTTCAAATTTAAGCCTATGTTATTAACAACCCAGACTCCACATTTTGATAGATTGCTTATGCCATTCCTAATGGGATATACGTCCCGTTTCTGCATCATCTGGTTTAAGGCTCTTATTAATAACACTTCTTTGTGCTACACTGCGTTATTAAATATCAAGTTTCCCCCTGACCTGCCTCAATTATGGACCATCAATCACCACTAAAACCATACCCCTTTCCAAGCTTATATAACTCTGCCCTTTAGGCCTGTGACACTCTTTTTCCCTCCAAACAAACCAGGCAGGAAAAAGAGAGGAGTGATGTGAGTCTAATGGACTTTTTTCATTGTGTAAAACTTATATTTGCTCACACTGAATGTTATGCCTGAAAGCTTAATATATATTGTTTGATTTATGTAAGATTGCAGGGTAAAATCCCTATTTGAATTTAAGAGAAAAGTACAGTACTTTATACTGAATTACAATCTGATCTGTAACCATGTGTGGTACTTTGAATCTTTTCAGTTTGGTTTACACATAGAGGAAAATCTTTTCTCAGTGGTTTCATCTTGTTTAGGCCACAGTGAAATGCTCGCATCTGCGTGTTGCCGCGTGTGTTCAGAATAATAATGCTCAAAACACAGAAAAATGTTGCAGGAGAAGTGATTTTGCAGAACTTTTTCCTTAAAGGTATTTTCTCTTAGCTCTACTCTAGCTCTGTTTTGACTTTAGGGTTGTACATCTGCCTTTTTTTGCGGTCTCCCTGAGATAATAACAGATGTATGCCCCACCCACAGAAAATTGGGAAAAGTAAATGATTAGGGTCTCACTCTGTACTTGGTTAAGTTGAAATGTGCTGTGAATCATTGTTTCATAATAAAGCTGGATTTTGATGTATTTTGTTAGTGTGCACTCTTGATGGGTCCAGTGTCTTTTCTCATACTAGACTTAACAAATAAACACAACTGACTCAGGTATGTCGGCCACTGTACCTCCTGCGCATAAATCTGTGGGCCTTTGACAGAGGCTTTCCCTTCATGAGCCAGGCTGAAGTTTTAGTTCTTGTTCTCTTTAACTTTTAGTAATTGATTTAAGGGGCAAATAACAGGAAAATATAAGTTCTGAGATCTTTATTTTAATTACATAATTTTTAAGAAATCATTGATATCATCACTGATATTAGGACATTAACAACATCCAGGCGGTTATCAAACAAAAAGAGCCAGCCATGTGCATAACTTTTAATTTTTTATCCTATTTTTTATGCTTAACAAATTTAGAATAAATTGTTCTCCCATTGCATCTTAGCCTAATATATGGAAATAACAAAACAGACAAATGTATTGTTGAAACTTTAATTCTAAAAACAGTAACCCTGGTCCCAGTGTAAACTAGAATAAATAATTGCAACAAATGAACCTGAAAAACAATTGACCCTACTGCAGCAATGCAGTGCTTTTGTTTCAGATAATGCCCAGACTTTCTCTGACACAGAAACAAACATCCACAGAAAAGGACATAATTATCATAGTTTTAAACTTGGCTAGATAGTGTTCAGACTTGAGTTTGCAGTCCATTTGTGTCTTTTGTTATATACAAATTATTACAAAATTACTTGTTGTCACCCTCATGCCAAAATCTGTATTTTTTTATTATTTATTTTTTAGGTACCTTCTTACATAAAAGATTCCAAATATACAGCAGGACCAGTAAGACCATAGAGATACACAGTTATGCTATTAGATGAGGCAATCTGGTGCGAGTATATACAAAAGCAGTCTGCACAAAAACATTCAGGAAGTTAAACAATTGAGACACATTAAGGAGGTAAAAGAAAAATACAATAAAAAAAGATTGGTTGTTTATGCAGCCATGACAATGGGTCAGAGATCTCAGAATGAGGTTGTGCATTTTAATTAGTGCATACACCTGTGTGTATATAGAAACTTATGTGTTTTCTTGTGTGTGTGTGTGTGTGTGTGTACAATGTGCTACAGTCACAACCAGCTGTCAGTGACCATTTATAATAGTCTGTGATGTGGATGCAGTATTGGGGGGCAGGGCTGACGACGAGCTGGGAGCGCTGGTGAAGAAGTTGTCGTCTCTCAGTTTGAGATGCTCGGGGAGCTCCAGCGTGACCTTGGCCTCCTCAATGTCGCTGTTTATGGCTGCAATGAGCGCTTCTGTTAAAAACAGAAATTCAAGAAAAATGAAGAAATGCAGTAAAGAAGTCAGGTGCAAAGAGAAGAATAATTGAGTGTATAGGAAGGGGGAATCATGGTGGGTTAAGAGGGAAAAAAGATTCAATCTGGAGGCATAAGAAATGTTAGACCCTTGAGTGCAGGCATACAAAATTGTGTGTGTGTGTGTGTGTGTGTGTGTGAGAGAGAGTGGTGTCGTACCAAGTGAGTTGTAGCTTCTCTCTGGACGGATGTAGCCCACCAACACAACACTGAGAATCTCCCCATAAAAGTCCTCTTTAAATGTGTGAATCAAGTGGGTCTCCTATAATAAAAAAAATAAATTCCTTACAAGAGTACTGCAACTGTCAAATGTGATGAACTGCATCAAACCAGAATGTATTAGAACGGCTGAAATGAAATTACAATTAATACAATTTTAATGAAAAATAAATGTAGAAAAATGGTGGAGTGTGTACAAAGTATACAATACTATTTTAATAATACCAAAAAAACATGACTATCTTGAAAACAGCCTTAAGACTTAAATATCTGCACCAAACATCTTGTGACTTAATTCACAACTTTATTCATTTTATTTTACTGAACAGTTTAGGATGTTGCTTATGGAAATGTGTCCATAAATGGGTTATATTGCAAACTTTAGCCACTATTCCCTTCTCTCAACACAAAGGGTATTTTGTCCCACTGTGGGAAATTTGATTCCCACAGTGTAACCATGGCTGCCTTTAAACCCTGGATTGTCAAAGACTATAAAACATCTTAGAAATAGATTGGCAAAGTGCACGCTTTCTCAAACAGTTTGCAGTGAATGCTGCTTTTCTTGTACTGACCATGGACTTCTTGGTATTTTTGTAGTAAGGGTTCCAGCCAATACTCATCACCATCTTGTAGACATCACCATTACCAACGCAGGCCCAGCCATAGTAGATTCCTGTGCCAATATCTGCTGGAAGATTGTCCACCACTGAGTCAGGGAAGTTGGCTGGAGATGGGAGAGCGAAAGGGAGGAAGAGTCAGGGGAAAGAAAAAAAGTAAGGGAAACCACAACTCCTGAAAGTTAGTGTCTTGCTCAATGTCACCTAGAATCAGATATACATTTATTTTATTTTTATTTTTTTTTACCAGTGAACTGTAGTTAACTGTATGTTAAGATAACCAGGGCTAGAAATTGATAATAATAGATATTAATTTGTTACAATGGGTAACACACTGGGTACTTTTGGCAAATGTTTTGAAACTCTGCATGGTTGGGGACAAAAATCTGTTTTGTAAAAGCTGATACAAAAACCTTTTACAAAAATATATGTTTGACAATTTTCTGAAAACCAAACAAACCGTGTGCCTCAATTATGGTGAGTTCCTCAGTTTGGGAACCACAGGCTTGATTTGTGACGTCACTTCATATTTCTAGAAACATCTGTCAAGTTCCGTTACTCAACTCACGTTTACCGCAGTGAGAAAAACAAACGTGAAAAAAGGCTTGTCATCAATGCTGTTCAGTGCAAGTTGGTAACTGCGACAATTATGAATGGAGAGTATACAGGTTGTCTGCGTAGCTAATCATCCGGGAAAGGCTGGCGGACATTAAGGTCAAAACCACAGCTGCCAGTGTTATTACTTATCTGACGTTAACGTCACTTTGGTTCTCTCTATGGTGAAATGAACTCTGGACCAATTCAGACTGACCTAGCTAGCGTAAGATACGTATAGTGTAGGTTATTAGCTATTAGCTAACGTTACTCAACAGTTCATATAGATAAATGGCAGATAATGAACTCACCTGTAGGGATTCCCAGTTCTTTGCTTCCTCTCCCGAAGCCTCGAATGACCTCTCCCCGGCAGAAATACGGTAGGCTCTTCATGACTAGCTTCCCGTTAACCACTGGCTATCTTAGAAGAGGCTACAGAATGACCTCGAACGACGCAAGGAAGGCGGACTGGCTAATCTGCAGAAACTATTTGACAGTTAGCTAGCAAAACTGAAATCTTACCCTTGTAGAGTTCTAAGTAAGTAAGTTCGTCCTTGTATTTAGCTAACGTTATATGGCTTCAGCTGCCTGGTTAGCTTCCTCGAGTTGGATAAAGTTGATTGTCAAACACACTAAGCAGCGATGGTAAAAGTTCACCAGGTATGCTAGCTAAGCTTACCACTGTTAGCACCAATAGAGGCACCCTGTCCTTAAAACGGTTTATCCTGAGGTTTTGCTTGTCTGATTTGGCTTGTCCGTTCCGGTAGGTCCACCCACAGTGAGAATAAAGCCTGGTGTTCACAGGTGGTACTATATTACATGTGTTGCAACTTTACAGTACACATCTGTCTCGGTAAAGCTTTTGCTGATGTCATTGACCGCGTGACCAAAGCGGAGTCACGTGTGGCGTTCAGCTGTTGTAGGAAATATAGCAATTAAAAATGAGGCATTCACTGACACTGACCCATCTACAGAAATACGTCCCAGATTTCCATCTGGATGTTTTGAGAACCGAGGTGTTGCTCTCGGGCAATGAGAGTGCACGGCTTGTTCTTAGTACGTCGTACTTAATACTGTTTAACGTTTAGGAAACATGTATTCTACTTAACTTGATGGTAGAGCTACATATTAATCTACCAAGCCCGTCAGCTGTACATTTGCTGGAAACGCTAGCTTGCGTTGGCGTTTAAATATAACCACAAGAGGGCGACATGAGGACTATTCTTTCCCAAGCACCCAAATCATTAAATAATGGCCCAAACAGACCTCAGTGATTCCCAGACACTGATGTTGCCAAGGTTAGGCTACGTAGCCTACGTGGAAAGATTGTGGAGCAGCTCAATTTATTTGAACCAGCTGAACCTGAGAATGAAACGTTAGGTAGGATCCCAGCCTAGTTCTGGGTGACTGAGTAGGGGAATAATCCATTCCATAGAAACCCAGTTAATTACACCAGTAAACTTCAACTGCAGCATTATTTGAGAGGAGGACTTCAACTACGACGCTGTTACAGACAGTGTTCATTCAATTTAATCCAGCTTTACTTAGTCTAATTTTGTTCCCTGATTTCCCTTTTTAATGCCTATACAATATTATGTGTCTAAAACGATTAAGGGCTAAAGACCTTGATACATGCTGAGATGTTCTATTATAGTGGTTCTAAAATCTAAGCTAAAAATGTCTGATGGAGGGTTTGTCCTCTAGCACAGCAACCTAGGCCCACAGGTGATTTTCTAGTTGGCCTATTGCTTATTTCTCTCATTTACCGACCATCACCATGGCTATTAATAATGTATATGTGTACACTGAACAAAATTATAAATGCAACACTTTTATTTTTGCCCCCATTTTTCATGAGCTGAACTCAAAGATTTAAGACCTTTTTCTATGCATGCTTATTTATCTCAAATATTGTTCACAAATAAAAAGTGTTGTGTTTATAATTTTATTCAGTATATGTATAACAATGTGTAGATATGTTCCTCTCATTATGGATCCAGGCAGATTAGTTATATTAGATTAGGGATTCAAAATTTTTTTTATCATATTGAAAACATGAGCACAAAAAAGAAAAGAAGTGGACTTTTTTTAGTTTTGGTGGAAAAGTTTTAAAAGTTTTAAAACTTTTATGTTTAGTCAAATAGCCTAGATTTTTACATTAGTAGATTTTTGAAATGGCTATTGAGAAGGAACTCATCTTCAATTAAGTCAAACATTTGACATATTTTTCAACAAATTGATATCTTTCAAGTCTCAAACAAATAAAATAAAAGTAGACACCCTACAATGTGCAAAGTAGGCACTCTCTATACTAAAATACAATAATACTATATGTTAAAGGAGACATACCGTATCAGGCTAATTATCAGGTTCCTATTTGTATTTTGGGTTTCTACTAGAACATGTTTACATGCTTTAATGTTTAAAAACACATACTTGTTTTCATACTGTCTGTGTGTCTGTCTCTTTAAGCCCCCTCCCTAAAGGCCAAGTCTGCTCTGATTGGCTGATTGGATAAAGATGGTGCACCTTTGCAAAGGTAATTCTCAGTTAAGAAAAGTCCTCTTTACTTTATTTTGTGATATGGCATATTTCTTTTAAGGTGGAAAACTGGAAATCATACGATAAAGTAAAGATGACTTTTCTTAGCTGACCTGGATCCTCAGTTGCCCAAAATCTGATGTGTGTTGAAAGCCGGAAACATTTACTCTGCATTGAATGAATATAAGCTGTAGCTATAACTACAACAACTGACTTATATTAAAATACTCCAGAATGTTAGCCTGGTTCTATATGTCTTAGTCTATATCCACAATGTTTCACTTCCCTTCGAAAATTCTGCCGGATTTCATTCTTTTCAATCGGATGTCCGTTACCTTCCGTTTTGTTTGTGTTGGAATTTTAAACTCCTGTGGATTTCTGAGGACTACGCTTAACTGCTCCTCAGATCTCGGGACTTCACAGTAAATCCAGACAGCTAGCTAGACTATCTGTCCAATCTGACTTTTCTGTTGCACAACTAAAACAACTTTTGAACGTACACGTTCCACCAAAACAAGTTAGTTCCCGAGGGAATTTTGCAGCAGCACCGCAACTTTTCCCGGTGCTTAGCGCCGCCCAAGACAATGTGATTGGTTTAAAGAAATGCCAATAAACCAGAGCACGTTCCCATCCTGTGTGGACTAGCCAGACCCTCCTCCGCAGTGCTATGAAGGAAGGTCTGGCAACGCAAGGCTATATACCCTATGTCTTAACCAACGCCCACACCTCATATTTGTTGAGCAAATTCAAAAAGATTGGATTAAGTTAAAAATAATGGCAATTTAGTCCAATTATCAGGCTACCAAAATGTACCAATGAGAAGAAAATATTCAATCAGCTCAATCAACAGTAACTTGAGTAAATGTCATCACAGTTACCAGGGGTGTAGCACAAAATTCTGGGCCCTGTAGAAAGGCATAGCTGCACTGTGACTGCATTCAGTCTATTCGACACAAATGCATGGGTAAATAGGGTCCAGGATGAAAAAATCGAAACAACCCTTTAACTGTGGTTAAATAGTTTAGCAGCAGGTTACAGCTCACAGTAACCTTTTCTTTGCTATTTTGTGTAAAGCACTTTGAATTGCCCTGTTGCTTAAATGTGCTCTATAAATAAAGCTGCCTTGCCTTGCCTTGCCTTGCTAAATTTAACTGCAAAGGCCGCTAAACCTAACCGTCATTTGAGTGATCGTAACATTTAGAGTACACTCTTCTTCAATTTTGTTTAGAAAAATAAGTTCAAATATCACAGCATTGTAATGCATTTAACTCTGCCGATTTGCCTCCAAATAAAAACACAATCCATTTTGGATCCTGACGCTTTGGGAAAGACTGGTCTATACTAACCTATGAAAAAAGAAAATCAAATTATTAAAACTCAAGCTAGTGCACTTAATTTGGGTATCTGGAGTGCCTACCAAGCTACAAAACTCTGAAATAACACAATCCACTCTGTGTTCTTTGGGCTGCCTCGATCAGAAAACATGGGACTCAACAAAAAATGTAGATTTGGCTTTTCATGTCACACGCAGTCACATAGAATATACCACCCCATATCTGAGTATGTCCACCCGTCCCCATAGACGAAGCATTTCAGACAGAGAATACATGTATTTAGACAAAAAGTTAATTAAACATTAAAGCATTAAAGTATCAACTTGAAAATCTACATTATATATCTCCTAGTAGTAGTGATGTAATGTGGTATAGAGGGTGCCTACTTTGCGCCTTGCAGTGTTGTAAAATATGTCAAATGTTACTTCTTCATTGAAGATGAGTTCCTTTTCAACTCTTTCAAAAAAATCTACGTATTTAAAAATTTACTTGACCAAACAAGTACAGTTTTAGAAGGTTTTTATTTCAACCTTAGTAGGCTGAAATGTAATAGTTTGCCTTTTGTTTATCTCCAAATCTCAATCTTTTCCCACTTTTTTGAGCTGATTTGATTGCCTTTAAACTAGGAGCAGTTCTACATTGTCTACAAGTACATATGAACTTTGCTCTATGGTCACCTTTATATTTCATACTTAGAAAAACTGGGTTTGGCTAAGAATGGATGTGTTAACTAATATTTCTCTTATCTCGTTTCCAGGGGCAATAATCTGCCTGGATCCATAATGAAAGGAAATTATGTACACATTGTTAAACATAAACACAGTTTATAGCCATGGTGATGGTCAGTAAATCACAGAATTAAGCAATAACTAGAAAACCACCTGTACTGTGCTAGAGGACAAAACCTCTATCAGATCTTTAGGTTAGATTGTAAAACTGCTATAATAAAACAGCTCAGCAGTGCATGTATCAAGGTCATTGTAATGATTCAGGCAGGCTTTAATTATTTTAGACACATACTGTTTTATAGGCATTAAAAAAGAAATCAGTTATTCTATGAAAGAAATAAAAAGACTAAGTGCAGCTGGACTACAAACAGAACTAACACTGTAAAAGTGTCGTAGTTGAGGTCCTTCTCACAAATAATGAAGCTACTAAAACATGGCCGCAACCTGCTTGGATACTTTCCCTGCTCAGTCACCCAAAAATATGCTTGGATTCTATCTACAGGTTCAGCTGGTTAGAGTATACAGATGCTGATGGCATCCTAGAGAAAGTGTGCAACTGTTCAGCAATCCTAGAGGGAGAGAGTGTGAAGCAGTGGAAAAGTTCAAGACTTCCACAAGAGTGTTCAGATTCCTGACAAGTACTATATGAATGCAACCCAAGACTGCAGGTGCGCTCCTTTTTAATTCCAGGTTTCAGTAATTGTAGAAATGTTGTGTCCTTGTAAATTATAGAGTGTGGTCTAGACTTACTCTATCTGTAAAGTGTCTTGAGATAACTCTTGTTATGAATTGATACTATAAATAAAATTGAATTGAATTAAGCTGTAAGCTTCAATGTTGTGTATTTACAGGAAATTCAAGTTAAAGCAGGAAATACTTAACATTCCCTTTAAGCCAGGAAGAGGAGGAATTCCCTCTGGATTTCTGAGGACTATGGTTAACTGCTCCTCAGATCTCTGAAGGGTAAATCCAGACAAATAGACTATCTGTCCAATCTGAGTTTTCTGTTGCACGACTAAAACAACCTGTGAACGTACATATTCCACCAAAACAAGTTTGTTCCCAAGGCTGTTTTGCAGAAGCACTGTTGCTCCATCTGGCCCTTAGCATCGCCCAAGACGATTATGATTGGTTTAAAGAAATGCAATTAAAACAGAGCACGTTTTCTCCCCTCACGGAATGCTGTGTGGAATAGCCAGACCCTCATCCGCAGCACTGCGGAGACTACTAAATTAAAATTCAAATAAACTTTAAACAGTGTAGTCAGTCTAAACAATTTATTAAAGGGACATGCCACTGATTTTATACATATAGTTCAGTTTACTTGTCACAGGGTGAACTTCTCTGTCTGTGAACAGAACAGCTATACAATGTCATCTGTGCATCTGGAGCAAGTTTAAAATAACCCCGATGTTGATGTTGATGATTTTTTAAATAAAAGAGTTTAAAAAAGTGGGCATTTTTGTGGCAGAGGTGTCTAATGACATACCGGTAGTTGCTTTGTATTTTTTAGAACTTGTACCATACTAGAGACAAAAGTTAATACATAATTTTTGTCCCTACTGCTTCAGTTTTGACCATTTCTGAAAACTCTGCCTTTTGTAAGTACCCCCAACTTCATAGAAGATGTGTCTGATATTTTTCTTGGTCTTCCAGATCTTGCTTTAACTTCCACTGTTCCTGATGACAGCCATTTCTTAATTACATTCTGAACAGAGGATATTGGCATCTGAAAACCCTTTGCTATCTTCTTATAGCCTTCTCCTGCTTTGTGAGCGTCAACTATTTTCAGTTTCAGTTTTCTAGACAACTGCTTAGAAGAAGCCATGGTGCTGATTGTCAGGCAAGGTCAGATGAGTCTGGGCATTTAAAACCTTAAGATTGACATCACCTGGTCTTTCCAGATGATGATTGAGAACAATCCATGACCCTGTCAGGTCTCAGCTTTCCAAAGGGGCCGGTGCATGCTAGAAACTCTGCAGGGTGCCCAAACTTTTGCAGACGCCATTTTTTTTTTTTTATCGTTATTTTGAAAGTGTAAATGATGGAAATAAAATCTAACTTTTTGTGACATATTATATGAATGTCTTATCTGTCATTTGATGCCTTTTTGGAGATTTTTTCCATCTATTCATGGCTTTCTTATGCACATTAATAACATTTTTTACCTGGGGTGCCCAAACTTTCGAACCCCACCGTACATTGTGGCTATATCCCCAGCGTTTTGGATGACAAGTGAGTACTGGCATTGATCGAGTGGGCCAAAGACACCTACAGTCCGCATGAGTTTATCTGCGCAACCATTCAACGAATACCTGGCGTTCCTGGCTCAACGTTGCCAACCACAAATACGATGGATTGTACCACAGACATAAAACAGATTAATTTTTTCAATTAAGGGAGAAGTGCAAGTTTAGCGTTACTTGGCTTGAAATTTTTTTTTATTTAGAGCTCTAAGTCTTAAATTTTACTTGATGAACCAGCGCACATCCTCAGGTCCTCAGGTAGGTCTCTGCTGGCTGTTCTGGCTCAAAACTAAAGGGGACCAGCATTTGTAGTAAGGGCTCCTCAACTGTGGAACTTCCTGCCTGAAGTGAGTGAAACTGAGAGTTGCAGAATCAGTGACAGCCTTTAAATCATTTCTAAAAACTTTTCTTTAAACAATTTTTTATTAATTGTGAGGACATCATTTTATTTCCAACATTCCACTTATTCTCCTAACATACTGTTTCTCTCTTCATGTTGTTTTCTATTTGTTATATTACTTCTGGGTATTTTATTTTGTATTGTAATTGTTGTCTGTCTTTCTGTCATTGCAGTCCTGAAATGTTTTTATTCCTGTTCTATGTAAACCTTGTTCTAACTTTGTTTTAAAAACATGGAAAATGTACAGTACCAAACCATACCACGTAGACAGAGGGAAATTGCTTCAATCAGTTGATAGTGTGTTTTTATATGGGATTTATTTGTGTTTACTTTGATATTATAGGGTGTCAAAAAGATTAATTAACTGTGACTTAATGATTAAAAAAAGGAGTCGGGCAGGGTACTTTTTGATTATTATGCAATGAGCAATGTGTTTATTGTGGTGTATGGCATACTTTTTTAAAAGACTTGAGGACAAACATTTTTAATAAAAACCATTCAACATATTTACAAGAAATGAATACCTTGCATGCCACAAACATATGCAAATATAATAAAAAGCAAAATGACCAAAATAAACCATGACTTAAATTGCATTTGTACACAGTTCTGCTTATAGCATGCAACACTGCAGCTACTGATAACTATGGTGGCGCTGAGAGCTCAACGCACTGCAACTTACAGTAAGAAAGCAAATACAGAAAACTACACTAAAATTTGCAGTGCATTTCTGTATTTGGTTGTTTCCTCACTTTGCTGCGCATGGGTTGTCAAATACATGTTTTCTTAATTTGCTTGTATTTTGTTGCAGTGCACTGACCTCTCAGGGACATCATAGATTATTGTATTTTCACAGTGACATACAGTGGAAATAGAGCAGCCTATGATAGCCTTTAAAGACAAAGTGTTGAATGAGATGGCGACATAATGTAGCCACCTACACCCTTGGAAACTATTCATAAACCAGCTTTACACTCCTTTTTCATGCTATTTCAACAAAACAGACGGTACAGTAAAAAGATTATTTTATGTGTGGATCATATTTTGGGTGCACCTTGACTTTCTAAAATTACAATGTAAATTGAGCGTCCCTGTGTGGCTGGGTTAGCTCAGGCACACATATACTGAGAGGCTTATGCCTCAACGCAGAGGTCCAACCTGAGATGATTTCCGTCATGTCTTCTCCCCTTTCTCACCTAAGCTGTCCTATCAATTAAAGGCAGAATGGGCTGTAATACAACTTATGTTTGCATGTGTTAAGTTATTAGGTGAAAGAGTCATGAGCCTCGCTACGGCTGCTGAGGATCCACACTGATTATTACCAAAAGATACAGACGGCAACTGAGAGGGTAGAATAATATATATGAATGTAACAAAGCCAGTTAGTAATTCCTCCAAAGTGAATTACATAAGAATCAAAGTATTGTTCAAATTAAAAGATTTGTCAAAGAAAACAAAAGCTGGAATGGTGTACACAATTAAGTGCTGTGAAAGGTACAGTAATACAGGATAAAGCATCTTCCCTTCAGCACAGCGAGTCTCTGACATGTACATGTTCAGCACTCTCAGATTCGTACTTTCCTCAAAAAACAAGCAAAGGCCTGATATTTTGTACTACAGATTCTTTCTTTCTTACCCATTGCAACAACTATGTGCCATACACATCATGCTGCAGGCTGGCTTATATTCAGATATGCTGTGGTAAAGTACAGCATAATGGAGGGAGAAGATGGGCAGCAGCCAGGTATCTTGTAACTGTCAAACAAAAGAGTTCCCCTTCTTGTCGGCTCTGAGTGGGAGAGAAGATGAGGAAAAAAAGCATTGTAGTATCTTTGTCATTGAGGCATTAAGATTAAACATCTACAGCAGGGGGATTTCCAATGACAAACATGATATGTGAGAAATAAAAACAGTAGTCAAATCATAAACTGCGTATCTCTGCAAAAGCTAAATAGGCCTGTTGCAGGTGACAAATACCCTGCAAATAGTATCTTCTAACACACAGCAGTTAAGTGTAAACACTCTCTTTATCTCTGCAGTGTCCGCATGCTGTTTGATTGGGCCAATACTTCTTTTTTTCATATGGGCAATTTCTTTTGTTCATTAAATATTGGGGAAATATATCAATCACTTTCTTCTTTGTCTCTGTTAAATTCCCTCACTGACAGAGAGCAATGGCCCATTACTTACTTAGCTGCTGTGTCTTGCAATTCTGTATCCAGTCTGGTTAAGCATTGGGTTGGAGGGCAGAGAGCAAAGATTAGTGAGGGAGGTAAACAAGTGTCAGGGGGAACCATATTGTCAGTACACATGCAGTTACTGGAGATTAGTAGCCTGTATTCACACTGCCATAGGAGGTAAATAGAAGGAGAGGAAAACAAGTATCAGTGCTTAAAAGTGGGAGTGATCAAGGTCAAAGGCGTGACACTCAAGCCATGGCCCCTTAGATAATGGAGAGAGTTAAAGTTGGATTTAGATTAGTTTAGATTAGCATCAGAAAGTGTGTTAGTGAATGTTTTAGGCAGCATGTGAGATGAAAACAGACTTTTTTGACATATTAATAGAAATGGCTGAATAGTAAGTAATCCTAAAAATCTTGAACATAAAATCTAATGTATCATATTTTATATGGTATTCTATTTTCCACAGATTCTGTCCTCATCAGTAGCTATGTATATGTCCTCTCAGTAGCAAAGAAGTGTGACATTATAGCATTGAAGGTTGTAAATACCATCTTTCCTTAACCTAAAACAACCTTTCCTAAACCTTAACCTAATTTGAACCTCATACCTTATAGCCACTATGTGTTTTAAAAAAATATATATTTTTTACTTTGGGGCAATCGTGTTACCTTGCATACCTGCTGGAACAACAGCATGACATCACAATAACACACAAAAAATGCGATATCAAGAGAACAAACAAAAATCCATCTTGTTTTGTTTGTTTCAAATAATGCGTTTATGTCTGAGCCACCATGACTTGGACCAATCAGCGTCCTGTGAGAAACTACTGGCAGCTAGGTTGAGGTTTAGGAGTGTGTGATGACACGGAGAGGTGGCTGCTTGTTCAAAACAACAATGTTGACTCTTAAAGAGCTTAGCTGGTAGTGAATAAATCTGAACTGTCTGTCTGTTATGGACAGATGATTCATCCAAATAATCTGCTAAGTATTAATTAAAAGTGCCTGCCCTTTTCGGTAAACAGTGTCCAATGACGGCAAATCATCTGGTGCGTCGGGTCAGTGATCTAGTGGTGGGATCAATAAAGCAACATACAACAATGTACACTGCTACTCTGATGTTGCTGCCAATTATGAGAACGTCTGACTGAAACTCTACAGAGAACTCAGTATTTTCCAGTTTGGAGGCTATGCATTGTACGTGAATTGTATAAGAAACCATGAGACCAGCCTAGCTTGGTGAGTTACTGTAATAACAGTTGTTAGTCAGCTATCCCAGGGTTTATACTGTTGGTTCATTAGATTTATACTAAAATGTCACAGGTGGAAATGAATCAATTTAAAGGGACAGCCACATCCCAGACTGAGAGAAGTAAGCAAATGAATATCTGGCTCATTTTATGTTGGATAAGACAGCCAAAAAGCAGTCAAATGTTAGTCCCAGCATGAGAAAATTCAATAGCGTTGAAGGATTTTTCAGGGAGACTTCTACACAACCAACTGATCAAAACAGGCAGGTTAGGTGATTTACCTCATGCATGCAAATTTGTGTATACCCCTCTCCTCGTCATACCTTGGGGCAGAGTGAGAGATCTTTTAGTCCACAAACAGTCGCTTCTACAATTTTTACAAACAGGTCAAGTTGACTGCCAAAACTGGAATGGAGGAGGGGAGGCATGGTAGATAATGTTGCAATGTTCACATTGTCACTCTATGCAGATAATGATGCCATTAAGTGGTATTCTGGGGACTCACAGGAGGTCAGCAACTATTGGCCTTCCAGCCATCTCAAAAGGTGATGGAAAATTTGTGTCAGAACAATTAATTACTCATCTGGAATCCAAGACTATTCTACATCCTATGCAATTTGGTTTCAGGAAAAAAACATTCTACTGAAACAGCCTGCTGCAACTTCCTTGAAGTAATCAAAACAAGCCTAGATCAATGAGGGAGTGGTGGAAGCAGTTTTCCTTTATTTAAGGAAAGGCTTTTGACACTGTCAATCATGAAATACTGTTAAACAAACTGGCCAGCTACGACCTCTCCATAAACACGAAAAACTGGATTAAATCATATCTGAGTGACCGACACCAGTGTGTGAGGGTGAATAACACTCTGTCACCACTTAAAGCATGCACACTGGGAGTACCACAAGGGTCGATCTTAGGGCCACTGCTATTCAGTATATATATTAATGACTTACCATCTGTATGTGGTGACGTTGACATACTAATGTTTGCTGATGATACTGTTTTATATACTCATGGGAAAAATGCAACAGAGGTTTCTATAAAACTGGCTGCACAATTCTTGTCTTAGAATGAACGTTGACAAGTCTGCTACAATGTTTTTCACAAACAGGTGCAAACTTAGAGAATATCCTGACATCTTTGTAAATGGGCAAATAATAAAAATGTGGACCAATTCAAATATCTGGGTGTCACCCTTGATCCAACTCTCAGCTTTAAAAAAATATCTCAAAAAGCTGGGCAACACACTGAAATTAAATCAAACTACAGAAACATAAGAAATCCCCTTACTGTTGAGGCATCAAGTACATACCTATACCAATGATTATTCCACATTTTTTATATTGTATTTCAAGTTGGTCTCAGGCATGTAAAACAGCCCTTAGGCCAATTTGAATCATTATATATAAAAGTGCCCTCAAGATTCATGACAAAAAGCCATGTCGTTACTATCACTGTCACTAAATATGACATGATTAATCTTGAAAATGCTATATTTCACTCAAATGTTTGCTTAATTTTCAAAATAACATAATGCTTCTGCTCCTCCTCTGAACAGATTTTTTTCACTCTGCTCTGAAAAAGCAACACGGCTAACTAGATCACCCACAAGAGGCGAATGTAGTCTTCCACAATGCAAAACGACATTTGGGAGGACATTATTCTCCTTTGTGGCTATAAATCAGTGGAATACTCTTCCTACAGAGCTAATTTCATGTACTAACTTTGATTCATTTTCATGCTTAGCAAGGCATTGGTTGTTAACTAAGCAGACTTGCTCCCACTAGTAAATTGATGTGTTACATTACTGTCTGTTTCTGGGGTGGGATAGAGGGACATTAATGTCTTAATTATGACTAAATTTAACTGTATTGTATATGTTGAACTGTAAATACTTTGTATTTAAATGTGCCATCTACCTGCCCAGGGACTACAGGCGGAAATTAGCAATTTTCTACAACCTGGCACAATACGTTAAAACATAAATTTTTTTGTGCACTGTCCCTGTTCAAATAAATAAATTACAATTAATAATTACAATTTAAGTTTTCAAGATAATCAAATAAATACAAACTTTTTCACACAAGGGTAAAATGTGTTTTTGTCTTCACCTTGTGTGACCACCAAAAAATTAATGTTAACAAGCAGACTCACTTTACAATGCTGGGTGGAATGTAGACAAACTCCATTGGGATGATTTCCCCAAGCTCCTGCAGACTGCTCACATACTTGATCTTACTGCTGAACTTGGAGCTGTAGAAAACAAAAACCATAAACGTTTGCCTCAGTCAGTGTTGTGGTTGAGTCACCACTGTCGAGTCCCAGTCAATTCTCGAGTCTCCAGTGTTCGAGACTAAGTCCAAATCCGAGTCACCAAAGAAGTCAGAGGCAGAGTCAACTCACCATTAACTGAGTTGGAGTCCTAATCGAGTCACGAGTCAAGAGAATAGTGACTCGAGTCCAGGACTCGAATACTGTCCCCAACATGAAGCAGTTACATTTATTTGTATTACCTTTACACATAACAGCAGTCAGAAACTTCATCCAACTTCCGAGTCCTACTTCATAAACGCTCAAGTCCGATTTCACAAATCCTTGACTCCAAGTCTTCAGTGCGTGAGTCCAAGTCCAGTCACAAGTCTAGAGAATAGCTGAGCTCAATATGGTGCAATGTGATGAAGCTATAGCATAAGTTCAGTCAGGAAGTTGATGCTTTTGCATGTTTAGACCCATTGTTTTATTTCTTATGCATCCTGCCATTAGTTAGGGCCATAAAGGGTGATCTGGGGTGGTTTCATGTAATAGATCACAAATGATTCCCATAGATAGTCAAATATTGTATCCCCGAAACTGACAGAGTTGTGAGAATTTCTTTTCGTTACATACTGGTGGCATGAATATATATAGTTATTGGTAAAGTTAAGTAATAACTTTCTGAAATAAAGCATGTGATGTACATCCTGTCCTGTGTGATGTGAATGTCATCTATGTGTCAAGTACAATAATGAGACCTTATAAAGGGTCTGGTGATTCCCAGCAAAGTCCGTATGAACCAGGAAGGATGGACAATGATAAACATCTTAAGGTTTTTCTTCAGTCTGTGGGACAGGAGGAGAGACAGAAGTGGTGCAAATGATTAGTAAAAGTTTCATTAATAACTATAACTCATAGCCATTCCTGTTGGCTGGTATAAAGTATGTTTTAAAAAATCACTGATGTTATTTACTGTCTGCCATTTTATTTAAGTGTGAATTTTATACATTAATAAAATGCCATCAAATCTTCCCACAATGGAGTGAGCAAATTATTGTCCATGGTATAAACACGAATTCTGTTAACAATCCCACAATGCAATGCAATGTGTTGCGTTCTATAGATGTGCCAAATACCTATCAGTGCTGACTTCAAATGATTCATTCAGTCTCAGAAATCTCAATTTACTGCAAACTATAAAGTTGTTATGCTGGATACTGTTCAGAACAGTTATAGTCAAAAGGTACAACTTAATTCATCACACAGAAATTAGAAAAGGTTTATGTTTATTCCAGTCAGAAAGTTAATAACTTACTAACTATCTGGCTGGAATAAACATAACAGGGGGTACCTACTGTAAGTACTTTTGATAAGTATGCCCCCTGCTGGTCTATTTATGAAACTATTTTGATAAGAAGTGATGGAACTAATGTCCAAATTAGAAAAACAATCATTAAACATGGGCTGAGTTAAAGCTATGTCTTGCATCACAGTGAAACCTACTCATGCAAGCAAATAAACAAGTGAAAGTCATTATGTATTAATGTAAGTTAAGCTGAGCATGCATTATTGTATTCATATAAACTATTTTGTTTTAAATGAATAAAACGCTCTACATACATACACTCTGATATTGAGTGAGAAATATTTCTAAAGTCTCTCTTTTCTTGGGAGCATATTAACAAAAAGGTTTTACAAAAACAAAGGTGATTTTTTTCACTTTTGCCATTCAAGGTTGCTTTTCTTTCTTTTTAATCAAACAAATGTTCTTTGAAATTATTCATTGCAGTCTGCTTCAGACATGCTGCATACTATAAAAATATTAATTAATGATATTTAAACTCAATATAAATGTATGTAATATATAATGAAAAAGAATGGCCCCATGTAAAGGATCCCAGTCCAAGGAAAAAAAACACAAATACACTGTTTGAGTCAAGGATGAAATAATGTTTATGAAAGAAAGAGTGTGTGCCTATTATACATTACAGTTTCTGTGATTTTGTTTGTGTGAATATTACCTTCTGTCTATCATTTGGTAGCACTTTTTCATCCAGGTAAAGCCGGGCATCCTCCTGCGGGGTGTGGCGCCATTCAGGTAAACAATCATGTAATCTTCTGCCACCATTAATTCCAAGGTACTTATTACATACCTACACAGACGATAGAAAACACTGTGTATGATGAGCATAACATGAGGACTGTAACAGAGGCAACACAAGCAAAGGTCTTGTTAATGGGATGGTATAATACACACAATCAATTGCAAATGTTGCTATTGCAGCATATTAATGCACATTGTTCTGGCTTGTTTACATGTCCACAGATGTTTGATAATGTAGTGGCTTCACTTACAGAAAAAGGTTTTCCATTACATAATTGTAATTGTCACAGTCGCTGTCCGGTAGGAAGCATGCTGCAAACACAATGATGGCATTCTGTTCGGCGTAATAACCTTAAACATAAAAAGACATTGGGTCTCACTTCCAGTTCATATGCACAAACCTGTGCTTTTATCCTGTAGAAAACTTTTCTCAAAAAGATTTGAAATTGCTAACAATTTGCCACCTCTCCCCCTTTACTGCAAAAGAAGATTGGGGAAATGGAGGGCAGAGATTTCAAACTGGCGTGGCATATATGTCTTCAGTTTCCAAACAAGGACATTTTGAGATAAAACACTCAATCTTCCATCAAAGTAGCTTCTAACATTGAGCTGGAATTAATTTACTGCAAGTTTATTGATCAATTTCAAACAAGGGAAAAAACAGCAAGATACAACTGAACGGGGAGCATCAAGTGGGAGGACATCAGCAGAGACCAAATGGTCAAAAGCTATAATACATAACAATTACAGGTATGTATGGGTTTTAAGCATTTGTATTTGCATACCTCCATGAGAAATTACTCTTTTGTATGGCTCAATGCACTTCATATCAATGCGATGCTCCTGCTCTCCAATCATCACGCTCCTCCACAGCCTGTTTTCTCTGCTCTCCTCAGCTGATCTGTGTCCTGCGATGGCATGACTTGATGCTGCTTCTGCACCCAGATTAGACTCTTTTGAGTCCCCTGTTTGTGCCATAGACATAGACAACATAACAACAAATTTATATTTTTGCTGTACTTTCGTTTGATAATATACAATGTGAGTGTGTCTATCTGCAAGTCTTGTTATACATGTTTGACAGAGGTGGGCCGTCAGGCTATATGGTCAGTTCCCACGAGTCTATTACCGTTATTTTAGCCAATCAGATTTCCTCCTTTGTGCTGTGTCCGGGTAAGATATTTTTCTCTAAGGCCTTGTTGATTGTCATATTCTTTAGCCAATCAAATTTCAAGTATGTCCTGTTGGGCGTATTCTTTGACTGGACTTCTAGTTTCTATACCTGTCTATCTGCACCTTCCTTTAACTGTCTCTGCACTCACATTGGGCAGTGACCATAGACAGTTAAAGAAAGTGACAGAGCCTTCTCATAGACATTTTAAGTTGTTGGCCTTTCCACCATCTTGCCACTTCCTCCAGTTAGTATACGGTGGCCGAGAAGCAGAACTAGCTAGCATCACATAAACTTAGCAGTAACGTAAGTTCAAGTTCTTTTCGAGTTTTAGATACAATGTTATGAAAGAAAGGAGGATTTACTTTTTCTTCAGATGATGAGCAGCTTTTGGTAAATTTTATGTATTTTTCTGCATTTTAGAAAAATGATTTTACTAGCTTTTACTGCTTGCTTTAGATTGTTGCTGCCGCCCGTGTTAAAGGTTGGTGTCAGTGGCCGCTGTGACCTTGTGTGTGTGTGTGCGCGGTGTCATGTGTGTTGTTAAGCCCCAGCAGCTTGGCTGGAATTTGTGGAGAAGACTGTTGATGGATGGACTGTTGATTGTGTTATTTGTATTATTAATTGTTTTGTGGTCGTTGTATGAGTAAATGTGACCGGTTTATTTTTTGTTTATTTAGTAATTACATTAATTTGGACTATATAATGCAGTATGCTGCAGTACTGCGTAAAAGTGATGGCTTTAGATTATTTAGTCACGTGTATTCTCTCTTTACTCTCACGCATACTCTCTGCAAGAGTGTATTGAAACTCTAGGTGTTGAATTTTTTGTTAAATCACTTTATTCCACACGATAATGTCCTAGTGTCATGGTGAGGTTATCCAAAGGTGGTTCAATTGCTGTAGGAAAGTACTGAAGGCCCAGGTCTAAAACACATGACCCGCCAGGTGTGTGTGTCTGACCATGTCTGTTGAACTCCAGTGAGTCAGCCTCATCAGGTGTGTCTTCATCTATGTTGACATTGAGGTCATCACCAGTATCCAAGGCTTCATCCTCTGTGTCCAGGGCATCTTCTGAGAGAAGAGAGCCCTCACTGCGGTCCAGTGACACATTCATTGGTGGAGCTGCCAACTTTCTCCTTTGATTGGACCCACCTGACAGATCCGCAGAGGAGGGTGGATCTGGTCAAAGAGAGATGGTTTAATTATGTTTCTTAGTTTCCTAATTTGCTTATGTTTTTTTCAGAGAAAGGTTGTCGATCCACTGTGACTGTATTTTCCCCACATGTGACTATCTTTGAAAAAAGTTTATTTCTATAGATTAAGATACTTTTTGTGGTGTTCTTAAAAAAATGTATGCATCCCCTTGACTAATCCAGAAACAAGAGCCTGTCTGGAAAGAATACCGATTAAAGAAGGTCATTCATTTTTTTGGTGTTAAAAGTTGACTTTTATAGATTATTATCTCACATGATTATCTGGCAACATAAGAGTATTCAGCGCAGCAGAGAGTTTTTAAATGCATTAGAGGAGTACATTCATCTTTGGTTAAGCATTTGTCAGTTATTCCAAGTAAGCCTCCTTAATCATGTTGTAATTTCCTTTAGTAAAATCCAACATTTTTCAATAACAGGAGCCATATAGGTTTAGTTTATCTTGTTGTATATTTACCTTCTTTGTTTCCCTCTCCTTAGCAACCTCCTCACTGGAGGCCATCATGCCTGCTGCACCGTCTCCCTGTTGGGATTGTCTGCTCAGAGGCACAGAAACGCAATAATGAGCCACAACATAAATTATCATTGCTATTACCGCTACCACCATAGGCACAACTACGCATAGTATTGGGCCAAATAAGCCAAAGACAATCATCTACGAAGAAAAAATAATCAAAGTTTTCCCATGACTTTGAATAAGGGAGAGTTGCAAATCTGTTCATTTCAATTTGGACATAAAAGATTACAGAAACAGACAGACAGAAAGCGACTCACTGCTTCATTCCCAGCACGTGTGGGTTGAGGAAACAATACTGAACAGTGTTGCTACCTCCCCCCAACCAAAGCCCCTCTAACAGACTCTAATTAACATAAGGCCTGCTAACAATAGAGGGAGGCAGTACAGAGAAACCATTACTCATGATCATAGAAGCAAAGACATACAAACACACACACACAAATGCTTTTTCTTCTTTTTTCTTGTTTTAAATTTCTGTGTCAGGACACCTACCTTTCCCTTACTCCGTCTTCTCCCTGCAGAAAGACTGAACCACTCTTTTCACAATCAAGTCACATGACCCGTTGATCATGAAAAGGTCTGCTGTGTATACACGCAAACACAGAGTGAAAGACAGGGGAGGGTTGTGCATCCCAAAGAGGGGGCATGTCATCAGAATTACAAAGTGGGGCAAAACAAGTACCACGATGCAAACTGCTAACAAGGAACATTAAAACTGCAGTACACACACACACACACACACATACAGAGTGTACATGTATATATTGTACACACACTAAATACTGATTCCAGAACATTTTCCAGAGAAAAAATACATCTTGGGTAAGGATAATGTGAAAAGGGAATCAGCATTTGGCCCCTCCTGTATTTCCCATAATACACCTGAATAGCATATTTTGATAGGCCTTCCCTGACTGATGCTCCATCACTGTTACTATACTCTAATTTAATTATGTTGGTCTATTCTGTCTACACAACATGTATTGCATATCTGTCCGTTCAGGGATAGGGATCCCTCCTCGGCTGCGATTCCTGAGGGTGTCGTATGCTGGACAGATCAAAGCCCCTTGAGGCAAATTTGTGATGAGTGATATTGGGCTATATAAATAAAACTAACTTTACATGGCTTTGAAACTCCAAACCTGCAGATTATTTTTGCATTTATTTATTTATTTGTTTATTTTTGTCCCCCATCTTTTCAGTTGGAAGCTACGTTAGGAAGGAATCTGTTATTAGCTAGAATGGACAGGAGACATATAGGCATGTGAGTATTGTTTGAAGACAGACTTTAAAACATTTGAACCTATCCTTTAAGATGGAGTTCCATACCAGGAAACAAATACAGCCAAATTTCTGTACATTTTACAATCTATAAATCAGAAATGGACCAATTCCTGATTCTTTATCTTGTCCTACATGTATAGTCTATCCTGTAACACGATGCAATGAGAAATCAAATACTTTTACACACACGTATTTAGCTAAGCTAGACTTATCAATTCTTGGCTGCCATGGTACAAATGTTATATCTCAATGTAAGATATCTCAAAAATTGATCAGTTTTAAAATGAACTGTGCTGCCTCTTTGTGGTAATAAACAGTAGTGCAGCTCTGGCCTGTGGAAAACCTATCCACATCCACTGTTGATCTTCCTCTCTTTTACACATTTATAACGGACAGAAAACCCCAATAATCACGTTTTAGCTTTTAAGAAAGACCAATGAAAGAAAACTTCTATCTGAAATGACATTGTCTTTGGCAGAGGCTAGCTTGCAAAGAAGATGGACCTTTGGCTGATACCAGTAGGACGTATTCAATCCCAGAGAGCAAAGTACTGGACCTGTTGGACTTACTAAGGGGCATTAGTTATTGCTAAGTTTGTATGAGCAAAAGCTCACCTTGAGTGAAAAAAGTGAACATATCCCAGCGGCAAATATCGCGCATGATCTTCCCTCTTAGGGTGTACACATGATTGGTAGACTGCTGTCTGTCAAACTGGTAATGAGCGTGGTCTGACTCATACTGACTCTGGCCATCAGCTTGATACAGAGAGCACTCAAGTTCAGAGGCGCACATGAGTCATCTCCATACTGTCTTTCAGCCATATATTAAAACTGGGAACCTTGATTATCCAAGCTGTACTTGGCATTTATCAAGGTTCATAATAGCTCTCAGCCTGCTCAGAGCCTACTGTATAGTTGCGGCATGAGTTGTAAACCCAGCATAGACATCTGTGGTGTTTTTCTAGCTGTTGGATTTAGTATACAGACATGGTAGGCTTGGGATTGGTTTTCAGTTCTTTGGTCAATGTGGTGATAGTTGTAGCCATATTGGGTTTGACCCTGAGTTACATTCTCACTTTCCGTTCACTGGTATGCAGCATTGTCGTTGGTTGGCTGGGAGGAAAGCTGTGAAGTCACATCTTGGTGTCTTCTTTTAGGCAAATAGGGGATTGTATATACAAATGCTATGCAGTGAACCTCATCCCTTTTGTGCCTGGTATTTTGTATGGTCTATGTATTTTTTGTTTAAATGTGATTTTGTTTTGTTTTTTTAAACTTACATACAATATATCAAACACACATTCAAATTGCCCAGTATACTCTGATTAGGAAAATTCAGTAGCCTTTGGGCAATTTATGTTCTTTAGCTTGTTAAATACACTGGTGATTTTATATCTTAAATCACTTAAATGTTAAAATGTTATGATATACATTTCTGCCATTCTTGCCATTATTATACAGATTGACAGGTAATGAATCGGGAAATGCAGCACTGCCCCAGCAAAGGCAGGTAAAAAGAGGACTGGTAGCCAGGAAAACATGGATGTAAACAATGCATATTATAACAGATGCAAACAAATCTGCTTTGCAAATGTATTCTGAGGAAGGAAATGCATTCAATATGTTTGTTAGGCCTCAAAGACACACACATGTTGTATTGGTGAGTAAGAGTGAATGTAAACCGAAAGTTTGCAAGAAAACTCCAAACAATGTTTGAATCCACAAAAAACTTAATGAAATAAGATTCTGCTTTACAACTAAACATCAAATGCCATTCATTTGCATAAAACCATATCTGCAAACAGGGAGGTAACCAGTCTGCTTCACATACAGTATTTTAAAAACAATTACACCAAACCAAATAAACCCAATCCAGCTACATGGGAAAACCTTTATTGTCTTGCACACATACACTCACACCCACACCTTGTATCTTAAGAGAGCTAGGGGAGTTGTTTCCATTAGCTGTGGTGGGGATCCAGCTGTAATGAGGCAGGTAATGCATATTTAATGAGGCGTAAACAGATTTATAAACACACACACACACACACACGCACACACACACACACACACACACACACACACACACACACACACAGTTCAAAGCTGGCTGCCGAACACATAAAATACACCCACATACAAATGCACAGTTTGTTTCTTACACACACACACACACACACACACACACACACAGTCACATCACTGATATTAATTTCACATCCTCTCTGTTAGTCTTAGTCCGTCACTCACCCATGCAACACAAACACACACACAGATCATCAGACTCAATTCCTCAGGAGGGCCTTCTAGCTTGATTTCGACAGTCTGTTCAGCAATGCTAATATTCCTCTGACATACAGACCATTGAGAAAGCTGTAGAGACTCAAAAATCCCAACAGAGGTGTGTGTGTGTGTGTGTGTGTGTGTGTGTGTGTGTGTGTGTGTGTGTGTGTGTGTGTGTGTGTGTGTGTGTGTGTCTGTGTGTGTGTTGATTCACTGAAAGTTGGTAATGAACAAAAGCAACAATGCTGGAAAGATGCTGCTACATTTTTCCCTAGACTATCAGCACAAACTGTATTAGTGTGGTGGTAGAAATCCCAAAGAGCATAGCTAGATATACAGTAGATAGGAAAAATTATATATTTGTTTGCAATTTGGGTTAAACAACCTTTTGAGTATAATGTCTAATAACTTTAATATTGTCTATTTTTATGAATATAATTAATTTGCATTGCAACAACTTTAAATGTTACAAAACTAAACAAGCACGGAGCCTAAGACATTAGATTTGATGTGCATTGCTTACCTTGAAACAGGTGAAATGCTATCTTGAGAAGATTCATGGTCTCCAGTCTGTTGTTCAGTCGACCAATTATCACGATCTACAGTCCTCACAGGTTGTCCATTATAGTAATCCACTGTATTCTGTAGGGATCTGTCCCTCTTTGGTTCGAGTGATTGCAAATCGGTTTGTTGCCATGAAGAACCTCCAATCAGCTCCTCAGTGAAACTAAGCAGATCAGAAGATCCAAACTGTTGTTTTTCCTCATTTGCACTTTGTACTTCTGAAGTCGATGTTGGCAAGGTAGTGTGCTCCTTATCAGTTCCCTCCTCCTGCTCTTCCTCATCATTCTCCTCTTCCATCAAATCTCCAGAAAATGGTAATCCAAGTCCTCTGTCAGTAGAAATACCAGATTCACTTAATGGGGTGCCAATCAAAGAGCTGGTGTGGGAGACTGAACTGTTGGTAAGTACAGGTGATTGTGGTTCAGATGTTGTTTGCGGTGCGTCCTGTCTCGCTAACTGACCCCCCCAGTCTTGAAAGTCAGGTGGAGGTGCAGAGGGTGACTGCCCACCCTCATCTGAATCTTCCATTGAGATCTGTGAATGGACATAAACTTCCTCTCTGGTTTTCAGGAAGTGATCTGATGGATATCTTAAAGATGGAGACACACTTCTGGCCACAATGCTTGATTTATCATCATAGCTTCCTTCTTCTACCTGTGTTTGACTGTAACCTGTTGATCTTGAATCTGACTGATGTAAAGCTTCAGAGTTATTTTTTGATTGGCTGGGACTGACAATTTCTGGCATGTGATGCTCAGTGGCATCATCAAGACTTGCTTGGTAATGAGCGCATAAGACCGCTTGACTTTGCTCTGTAACTTTGCTAAGTGTACTGTCAGTATCTCTGGTCATTTGTTTTTGCCTACTTTGTTCTGTGTTCTCCTTATGCTCTCTACTTGCAGCTTGGGCATGGGTTTGCAGTACTGTGGCAGCATAGGAAAGCATGCTAAATGTCTCCATGGACTTTTTTGTACCTTTTGAATGTCTGTTAACCTGTTTAGGCCTATCATGGAACTCTCTCTCAGCTTCTTTTACTGTGCCAGACACAATGATGTATTCCATTTCTAGGCCTGATGACGAATCCCCATCAGAATTGGACCGGAGTTCGTCTTGACTACCTGGGTGAAGGCTGTCGGGGCTATACTTTAGTGTGTCTCTATCCCCCCCAGAGCTGGAGCTTAGAGACATGGCTTCTGTTGTTTCACCCACCACATTTCCAATGCTCTTGATGCCAGTGCCACATTGGCTTTCAGTGGTAGGCCCAGCTTTATTTTGGGCCATTGTAAATGACAGAATATGTTTCTTGGAAACAAATTCTTCCAACTCAAAAATGCTTGGGGATAATGATTGATCAGCTTGGATTTGAGTCTCAGCAGCTTCTCCTGGACTTGCATGATGATTGGCTGAAGGGGTCTGAGTGACAAGGGAACAGTCCACCAGAACAAATGGCGAATGATCACTAGGTTGCTCTAGCCAATCAGCTTCCTCTGATCCTTCTCCACTTTTGTTGTCATACTTACTCTCACTGCTGATCGTGTAACCCGACTCACTTGTTCCCTCAAATAAGAACACCTGGTTGGTTGGCTGTTCTTTGTTTGAAATGACTGTGTTCCTCTCATCTACCTGTATAGCTTTTGTCACAGCTACAAAAGGGCTAGACTGCTGATCTAGCTGTACCATGTCTACTACAGGGCTAGCATAGGTCTCAGGGGAGGATGTCAAGCTCCAAGTGCCAGCTCCTACATTGTCATATACTGAAGTAGAGGTGACCATGCTAGGGACAGGTAAGTCACACATGTTAGTGCCTTGGTAGGCAAAAGTCTCATCTTCTGAATGTTCAGATGCCAAGTTCTGCAAGACAGACTGTTGTCTCTGAAAACTCTGGTTGTCACTGTCACCTCTTTCTTCACCCTGTGTTCTACCTTCTGCTGCCTCTATGACTATTTTCACATTGTGTTCATAACCTCTCCACCCCAAGTCTTTAGGTGTCTGACAAAGTAATGTATTCATACATCTCTCCTCCTCTACTGCTTTTTGTTCTTCTACCTGTTTGCATGCATGTGTCTCGGGAGAATCGCTAGCATCCAATGATCCCATGTGACTCAGATCCTTTCCATTTTCAGGTCCTTCTGGGCTTGTTATTGTGGAAGAGCTGTCTTCCTGTATGGTGGTGTTCCACATCATCATTCCACCGTCAGAGAATCCTAGTGGACTTTCCATAGATGTGCCAACATTGGGGTTCCCCCCGCAAAAAGAACCTGAGTTTCCAGACAAGTTCTCAGGGGTCGTGAGAGGTGATAGACTGTCATCCCAGATTGTCGTATTCCACATATCTAGTGATTCAGGGTAAGACGTGGTGGTTCCACTATCTGATTTGAGAAATCCCTTCTGAGCTGAGTACGTCCAGAAGTCTAAGAGTTCCGTCTGTTTGTCTCCTTTTTTCCCTTGTACCCCTTCGTCGTCTTCTTTAGATGTGTCTGGAGTTAAAGTTAGGATTGATTTCTTTCTTGACAATGAGGATGTTTTTTCTTTAACTCCAATGATATCAGCCCGGCATTTTCCAGTTACCTCCGCTTCGGGTGGTGTCAATTGCAGATAAGCCAAAGTGACAGGGTTCCATTGATCGTTACGTACATGATCTGGGTTCCAGGTGTCATAGTTTTCAGTCTGCTCCGTGATCAAACTAAGCTGGGGTTCAAGGCTCTTTCTCTTCTGGTGGGCATTCTCTGACTTTAAGATCCCTTCTCTGCTTTCTTGTTCTGTCACATAATCAACAGAGTCTTTCCTTCTAACTTCCTCCACAATATTCTGCAGGCTTTCAGATTCCTTGGTCCTATTCCAGGCATCACTGTCATTTGAGTTCAGTGCTCCTTGTGTGTCAAAGCCAAGTTCTTCCCAGGTCTCTGACAATGACGATGACACACTGTCCTTGTGCTGCAAGCCATTGATTCTTTCAACTACATCTTCTGGAAAGAACCTGACCCCGCACCTGCTGGTTGGGCGGCTACCTACCACGCTGTTGACTGGAGTTGGAGGAACCACAGTTTCAATCATGTCATTCCCATGGATTTGACCATGGTGATCAATGGAGGAATTTATACTATCAAGCCCGCCCAATGAATTGGGAGCAGAGAAATCCAGCAAGCTCAGCTCTTCAAGTTCTGATAAGCTAGAGCTCCCCGCTCTTCTTTCTCCTTCTACTCTAGAATTTGCTAACTCCCCTCTTGCTGGCGTAGACTGGTCACTGCTATGTACTGGGTCAAAACTAAACAGGTCAAAGTTTTCACTCTTATTTCTGCAAGAGTGGTTCTTCTTCCTCTCAGGTGGAACAGGTGGGGAGAGGGATGACAATCCCAGGGGAGAGGGGTTTCTCAGAAAGAGTCCTCCTGGCCCTGCAGCTTGCCCTCCTGCTGCTATAACTTCACCCACTGGGCTATCATCACTGAGGAACACTGAACTCTCCTTGGAAGAGCGGCTGCTGCGGATGGTTGTCAAACCACTGTCAGGGCTCACAAGCTCCCCACCAGCACCAACTCCTATACCTCCTGTGTCTTCTTCACCATCTGCCATCACCCTATTTACATAGATAAAACAACAGTGTCAAATAATTGTGACACTTTTTGCCTATGGTTTATGAATAAATAATATTCAATCTTCAAATTTCATGTTTTGATGGCTTTCACTGACACTGGAGGAAACAAAATCAAAGGGATGTATTTAATTACCTTGCTATTGGCACCACATCTCCAATGCCTCCTTCGGCTCTCTCTATGTCAGAGCCATCCATGTCATTGATACCAGATGATCCCTGGGAGAACTCCACGCTGCCTGCCACTCCCTCTGTGGAAGAGGTCCTACTGCTGGGGTGGCAGGCTAATACAGAGCTCCGCCGGTCAACAAAGTCCTTGAGGAGGCCCTGTATTTCTTCTGCCAGCAGAGGTGAAGTACCAGAAGTTAAGCAGGTGTTTATAGGAATGTGGTAGATCTGAAGACTCTCCCTGGCCTCCAGTTTACCAGAAAGAGACCAGCTGGAAGACTCTTCCAACTCACAGCAGATCTGCAATGAAAACCACCATGTTGTAATATTTTATGTTTTTCTATTTCTACTTGCAAACATTTGACATTTTGGGAAATATGCTTATTTGCTTTCTTGCCGAGAGTTAAATGAGGTGACAGGGTTGCCAACAACAACCTGTGTTGTCATTGACAGTCATAACCAGAGCAACCTTCTAAATAGTGCACAGTACCCAAACTAGCAGCCCACACCTCTTAACACCTGTCAAGTTGCTGATGCAATCCTTGATAATTTAGCAAAAGTGAAATCATATCTAGGGATTCAGGAAATTTGATAATAAATAACAAGGCAAGGCAGCTTTATTTGTATAGCACATTTCAGCAACAGGGCAATACAAAGTGCTTTACACAAAAACAGTTAAAAAACAGTTAAAAAATAAAAACAGATAAAACACAAGAATAAACAATAAAAAATAAAAACGGATAAGCACAAGAAGATATACATCATCAGGCAGACACCACAGTGCCTATTTCCAGTTCCCAAAGTTTTTTTTTATTTTATTTTTTATTTTATCAGAGAAGGACTTATGTTTCACTCTTGACTTATACATGGCTGTGTTGGTGGTCTCATATTTTGTTTACCTGGTTTAGGAGATCTGTGTTGTTTGAGTAGACAGCCATCTGCTGGCGTGGATGATGAACGGTATCATTGATGGATAAGAGAACCACCAGACCATCATAGCCATGGCGATGGCTGAATGATTTCATCCCGTCCACATAACCATGCCAGTCCTGGGAACGAGATATAACAAAGGACAAATTAGCAGAAAGAAAAAAGAAAATTGGGGAAAGAATCAAGATTTAAAAAGTGTAATGCAAACTACTTGACAGATGCAACTTCTTTGAAATTATATTATTAATGAACCAATAATGAAAAAGTAATTATTACATTTGATTGCAGTAGTCTCAAAATGATTAATAAACATTTTGGTTACAGAAAACTTTTTTAGACCCCCGCCTTTTATTGCACATATGATTTAATTTTTTTGCCAAATTGAAGTGGTTTCATCTGTAGCTATGAGAGACGAAGCTGTCAAAACGCACAGAGGGGTAGAAAGACACTTTGTGATTTATTGTTTGGAAATTAACTATTTGCTCTTAAAAAAGCCACCATGCACAGATTATGGTAATTTAGTGACACGCACAATGATTGATGGATGGAAAGTTGCATTAATTAATTGTTTTGCTTGTCAAGAGAACTTGTTTTTTTTCTTTCCAAAATGATTAACAACAATGTTATGGCAACAATAATTTGCAATGCAGGGTTACACATAAAGTGATACTTTAAAAAAACATATTTGCTTGATTAATCTAGATTTGTTGTACAACTGTTTGTATTGTGAATTTGTCAAAATTGTTGTGCTTATTTAACTAGAACTTTTAAACAAAAGAGGTATTGTCATTTTTAATGTGTGTGTTAGTTGGATATTCTTAAAAACATTTTTTTCCATGTTGCATGACTTGTCCAAATAGTATATTATTCTGCCTGACTTTAAAAGTTTGCATTATTTTGTGTGCTGTGTCATACAGTGTGTGTGGTCCTTCTCTCTGCTTGAGCCTGTGTGTGTGAGTCTATTTGTATGGGCCCACTGAAAGTGATTGATGAGCGCTGAAGGCGCTGTATCTGCCCAGGCTGTGTCAATATTAACCTGTGAGGATGAGAGGGCTACAATACTACTCCCTCTGTTCCTGCCTCCATCCCTCCATCCTTCTCTCTCTCCACAATATGGTTGCTGTCAGACTCAGGCCCATCAATCCTAACACACACACAACTGTCACTTCACTGACACTGCCATTTCTCAACACTGATATCCTGATGAGTGCAATGGAGCCTCCCAAGATTTGATAAAACACACATATTCACTCACATAAGTACAAACCCACAAGTACATGCTCATGTAACCCTGACACTTGCAGATACACACACAAATCTGCCTGCAGTCATATACTAAAATCTCAGTATATGAACAAACATGTAGCAGTATGTACACTATGAGCTCTGGTAAATCAGTAACGTCTTCATAATTTACAGTACAATAAGAAAAGAAATGCTCAAATGGTGCTGATACTCTAAAGCTACTACCCAACTGTGTGCATATGCACACAAAACTGCACACACACATTCTCACACACAAAGGCAGAGAAATATAGTCAGAAAACGAGCAAATCTCTGAGATAACACGCAGAGCGACAGTCTGTCTGCCATTTGGCTCTTAACTGAGTAAATTACTACTCATATTGCCTGCCCCTCCTCTTTCTCCCTCTTTCTGCCACCCCCAGATACACAGATTGCCTTTTTTTATAAATTACCAACATGTTAGCTATAAAAATCCACTTGCTAACTGTCTCCAAGAACCTTAGGATCCGGACACAGAAACCTGTTTCTCATTTGTTAAGCTTTTGGTAAACTGAGATATCACAAACAGAGAGTTTCCCTATAAACCCTTCACTGTACTTACTGTACTTACTTTATCAGAGGTGGGCTGTCAGGGCCAGCCAGGCCTTCTCTGCTGGCCAAGAAATTGTCAGAATCAGAAAATTTAATTTTTTATAATTTTATATATGTACACACACACACTCACACACTCCACTGGTCAAAAGTTTGGGGTCACTTAGAAATTTCCATTGCACTCCATTATAGACAGAATACCTGCTGAGATCAGTTGCATTGTTTTTTTTTAACCAGGGCAGCAGTTCAGATTACATCATGCGCTTACATAATTGCAAAAGGGTTCTCCAATATTTTTTTAGTTAGTTTTTAAAAATGATATCTGATTAGTAAACAGAATGCACCTTTGGAACATTGGATAATGGGGAAAATGGTTGCCGATAATGGGCACTGTAGATATTGCATTAAAGATCAGCCACCCTCTCAGATCAGCTGGTGTTCTATCTATAATGGAATGGAAATTTGTAAGTGACCCCAAACCTTTGACCGTGTGTGTGTGTGTGTGTGTGTGTGTGTGTGTGTGTGTGTGTGTGTGTGTGTATATTTTGCAAAGTCCATTCCCACAAGTCTATTAGAGTAATTTAATTGCTACTTTCCCTCAGTTGTGCAGCTTCCAGTGCATTTCATAAATTGAAGCTTTTATCCAATCAGATTTCCCCTCTGTGCTGTCTCCGGGTGAAAAATCTACTCTGAGGCCTGTTTAAGCAAGGACAATGTTTTTGATTTTCATATTCTTTAGCCCATCAAATTCCGTGTTTGCCCTGTTAGGTGTATTCTTTCACAGGACAGAGCGTTCTAATAGGCCTTGCAATCTACTTAGGCATTTTTTGGACCAGTCAGTAATACGGTGACCAAGAAGCAAAACTAGTAGGGCTATTGGAACAAATTCCAAAGTCAAATATAATTTGAATAGTAAAAAAAATCAATACTATTTGAATAGTGAAATTACTATTTTTTTTGAAATAAATATGATGGTTAATGTTAGCTAATTTTCCCTCTTTTCACCATATATGTGTAAACAAAATGCTTTTGTCATGTCACGTCTGATGAACAAAGTAAGCGGAAGTGAGAAACATAAGGCATTGTGAGGTCTTTAGATCATGGAGCTAACGTTACGTACCAAGTAACGTTAGTACAGTGGGAACGACAGGCTGCGGCCGGGAATCGGAAGACAGGTGGGAAATAGTTTTAACATGACTTTAACATCATCATCATCCACCGAACCAAAATGCTTATATTATCTATAGTTAGCTTGTTCTGGTTTCCTAACTGCTTCACAAGCTGGGAGCTTCATGGAGAAAGCTAAAGTTTATGTTAGCTGCCAGAGCTGTCAGAATTAGCTTCAACTTCATATATGACCTTCTCACACCTTTATTCTCAGTAATGTGACAATCTGCAAGAAACAGGTTGCTTATAAATCACTAAAATAGTAGTGACAGCACCGTTTGGCTTAGTTATCAATGCCGTTAGCATTGTGGCTAACACTATTGTTGCTGAGCTAGCTAGTTTATGTCAAATCGTTTTGGCTGTGCTTTCTAACATGATGCCATTGTGCATTGAGCACCATCCCCCTTTACAACAGCTTCAATACACATGTTAGGTAATGTTTCATTACAGAGTTCTCTGTTGATTTGTTTTTGCCACTGTGTGCTCGTTGTGGAAAATGAATGTAAACAAAGTTGCGTGCCAGAAATACAATGCGTCATGACATAGATCCCCTTCAAGGCCAGGCTAATGTTAGAAGTCCCTCTAGTCGGCAGAAGGTGTAACAACAACCACATGCTTAAAGTGGCATTGGCAATGAATAAGCCTGAGTAGTACATATTAATAACAGGATGCATTTGAGCATTGAATATTTGAATGTTATTTGAATACAAAAAATAACAAATGAAATTCGAAGATTGAGAGCTATAAAAACTAGCTAGCATCACATAACCATAGCAGTAACTTTAGTTCGTTCATTTCCAGTTTTAGATGTAAAGTTAATGAAGGAAAGATGTACTTTGTACCGCAAAGATGTACCGCAGCAGCTTGTGGGGAAGACTGTTGATCGTTGGTTGTTATTTGTGTTTTTGATTGCTTTGTGGTCGTTGTACGAGCAAATGTGACCGGTTTATTTTTGTTTATTTAGTAATTACATTAATTTGGATTATATAATGCAGCATTCTGCCATACAGCGTAAAAGTAATGACTTCAGTCACAGTGTATTCATGTCTCTGCAAGAGTGTATTGAAACTCTAGGTGTTGAGTCTTGTGTTAAATGACTTTATTCCACACGATAATGTCCTAGTGTCATGGTGAGGTTATCCAAAGGTGGTTCAATTGCTGTAGGAAAGTACTGAAGGCCCAAATGTAAAACACACGGCCCGCCACTTCTCTAATGCAATTTATATCAGCTTTTATTTTTATTAAAGAGCATACAGTCACTGGAAACAGTTCTGCTTCTGCATACTTTATAATATTACTAGTTTTAATTCTTTAAACTGCATCAGAGAAAAGCAGGCTGTTAACAACATGGTGGTTTTGTCATGAGGGACTACAGATAAGCTACAGCTGATCAAAAAGTGAGCTTTATTATGGCTTGTACCTGATCATTTAATGTTTATATTCAAGAAGACAGCTTTCAACCTAAATTACAGTAAACAGAAACGGCAATAACAACTAAATGAAAGGGCTATTAAAATGATAAGAAAAAAGAATATAGCCTATGTAACAAAACACAAAGATAGTATTACAAGTATGGGGAAAAATAAAATGTAAAACACTAAAGTCCTTTGGCAGCATATCAAGGTTTTAAAACAATTTTTACACCCATAGTGGATGTAACAATAATCAGTGTACTGTTTGTGATAGTTTTGAAGTCAAGCTATGGCTTTTTGTTTTGATAAGAAATAGTTTTTTGCTGGTTTACTTGTGGTAATATGACAAATATGACAATAATACTTTAAGAAGAAAAAGCTTCTTTCCTAAGTAGACATTATTCTAACCCTCTCAGAAAAGGTTTCAATTACTTGCCAAGTTACTTCACTGCAGTTAAAACAAGTTTCTGCATCACTTTAAAATGGAATATGATTGGAATAGTTGTAGAACAGCCCTTTGTGTTCAGCATCTCTGTGTAAGACAACTTTTTACTGACCACTTTTAATGACAGGAAATCTTTGGACTTTGTGGACTTACAGTTTCTGACCAAGCCCTTTTGAGGACTAAGTATTTACAGTACCAGTGACCTATGGTTTGTATGGTCAAAAGCAGGTTGATCCCATGTACAGTATCGTATGGTATACAGAGAATTTGTGCATCAAAGGGGAATCAGTCTCCCTTTAATCTAACTTTGTTTGGAACATCTCTTATTTTTTTTTCTAATGGCATCCTTTCCTTTCTGTTTCCTTTACCCAAATCTTCCCCGTTATCTAATTTTCCCTTCCTCCCTCACCTGTGTCTCTGTTTCCCTGTCACACTTTGCCTCTTCATCTCTTGCTCTCACACACTTTGCAGCTTCATCTTTCTTTCACACTAGACCCCAATATACACACACACACACACACACACACACACACACACACACACACACACACACCCTCCCTTTCTCTTTGGTTGTCTTTGCTCCACAGGTAGCAAGTCTTTAACGGCTGCTTGCAGTTCTCCCAACCTGCCATCATTATGCACAATAGCCTTAGGTACAAAACTCAGGCCTCATAACTCACGCCCCGCGTGCGTAAATTCCCGTGCAAACACAGTCAAAGCAAAAACACATTTCCTGCTGTCGCTAACATCTCCGGCAAAGAATTAATCAAGCGTTCATCCATTTAGGCTCTTTGCATACCCTTTCCGTCAGAACACAGAACGCTAAGAGAGTTGCAAGTTCTTCTCAGGCGATCGTTTCGCCACCCTGATGAATCCATCAAGCGAGGTTTGATTTATACATCTGTCTGTGATCACAGCGGTACAGCTACAGCAAATGGGGTGGCAAGGAGCGAGCTGACACCACCCTGCTCAAATACACACATGCAAATGCACGCACACATGTGCCACATATACCACTTGCCACACACACATGCACAGCCAAACTCACACATGCATGTGCTCACAAACCAGTCACACGCTATTGTTTGTACTCGTGCGCACACACCCGTACACAAGAGTATTAGCCTACCGCTTAGGAAGTTTTTGGAGAGACAGAGGGAAAATGGGAGGGGGGTAAAAGTTTGCAGAAAAAGAAGCCCAAATGTCTTTCTGTCCGTCTTTCTCATATGGGCCTTCTCCACATGCTTCATTCGCTCAGCTCTAAGTGCAGGGACTTGGGGGCCAAGATGCAAGCACTGAGTCTATAAATGTTTTGTTGTGTTTATTTGTTTGCCCTGAAAGCCCAAAGAAGCCACAGGGGGAGAAGGAAAATGTGGAATGAGAGAAAGAACAAGAGTTTCAGAGAAAATTGAGGAAGAAACATCAGGGCGAGTTATACAGTATGAATGATTGTCTTGTGTAGGGGGTTTCCAAACTTGTTTAAATAGGTGAAACAATACACAGCCGATAATGTGTGTTACAGCCAAAAAAATGAATAGCAAAAATATTTTCACACAGCAGATTAAAGTGATGCTTTTTATGTACATTTGTCTGAATGTATTCCCATATAAAGCGCTACAGCAACAATACTAAACAGATTAAGAAATGCGCTTTCGTGTCCTGATGGCAATTTCAGGCTACTGTAAATAGGATGTTATGTTTATGTCTGTAGATTTTGAATAGAAATATTCTAAACTGGCTACAGCAGTATGTATAATCTCACTAAGAAAATCACCAAGAAGCAAGAAAGAGAGAACCAGGAAGTCAGAGAGGAATTGAAAGATAGAGGGATGGAGGAGCGGGACACCCTGACTTCCTGGTCTTCAATCTTAGTCCCTGGGAGGCCCACCCTGCACCTGCTGTCTCCTAGTGCCTCTCATCACAAAGGCATTTACTGAGTGCCGTGGCTGCGGGCCCCTTCATTAGTGAGCATAATTATTTGTGCAAGTGGCGTAGGGCAAAACTGGAACCCGCATAAACAAACAGAAGGGCCGGAGGACTGTGAACAAACAACATTAGAGACAATCAACGTTGCTAAAATGAAACCTAAAGCGTACCTCAGACGGAGAGATGGACACCCACACACAAACACACATATTCACAGAAAGAATTAAACAAACAAATCCACCATATAAAACACAGCAAAGAAAAGATACAGATACGCAGACGCACACAGCACGCGCACTTACAGAACAAAAGATGATTGATTTTGTTTACCATGCCGAGAAAATAAACATTACGATTATTTGGATATTTTGGTGGAACCCTGGATTAGCCTGTGTTCAAGATTTCAAGCTCAAACCAAAATGTTCACTTTTTTTTACTTTCCCACCGCTCCCGTCTCTTGAGTCTCAACAATGGAAATAGCTTACAAAAGACAGAAAACAAAGAACTCTAAAACATAATGGAATACTTAGATGTCCATATTAACACACGCAAACAAAAAACATTATTCACATGATCATGACTGTGTGTGTGCTTGTGACTGTAGGCTCCTGTCCTTCCTACAGTTCATCAACTCCACAGCATGACAACTCTTTATCCGACCCGTGCTTCATCTACCAGCGCTAATTACTGAGCCATGAAAACCTGTGATACACAAACACACACTGCCTGGCATGAATATGTGAATAATATATTTTAAGTATGTTAATTAATTTGGCCTTCATGTTAGTGTTACACAAAACATTACATACAAGCAAGAAACAGCTTCCAACTTCTCGGTTACCTTGTACCAATTTAGCTACTAGCTGTCATGTCTCTCACATCTACAGGTGATCCTGCACAATGACTATGCGCCCTTAAGCAAGGATCTTGACCCCTTTTGGCTCATGTGGTGACTACTCTGCTAGCTGACACAGTGCTGCACCGGTCTATTAGACAATTTAGCATCCTCAGCACACAGGGACAAATGGGTGAATTTTTTAAAAAACAGAAAGAAAAAAATTCCATTTGGCTTGACCACATAAAAGTAAATACCACTATGGCTGAGGAACTACAGCAAATATAGAACCTTTTATGATGCATAAGACACAATATGTTTCTGCCATAACATAAAAAACTGCCACACAAAAATAGATGTAAATAACTTGAAATGACTAAAGGCAACTGGTAATTTCTAATACAGAATTTTACCAAGTAGGCCTACTTATATTTTTAGTTTTTAAGTTCCCTAGAAATACTTTAAAATCTATAGAATGTATATAAACTATGCAAGCTTCAATGGATGCCAGACCACTGCAACACTGCAAGGACTAACAGTGTCAGTTGCTCTTGTTATTTATTTACTTAGTTACCAAATGTCAGACAACAAGCCAAATTGTATGTGAGGCTACACCTACAGGTATGGGCTTTACAGGTGAAATTACAGGTGTGGGCTTCAAGCATTCACGATAAAAACAGTGTTTTCAATGCAAACATTTTTGGAAGTGATGCACTCTGAGCTGTTTACTTTGTTTTCCTCCCCAAGATTCTATAACTTTAGCTGGTATTTATTAGACATATTCTGCTTCTGGAAAGCAGAAATACTGCATACAGAACCTAAAGAAAGTACATGTTACAACATGCAGCAATAAGTGATAATGATCACATAGTCTCACAGACATTCATATAATTATTGCTCATGTGTAACAACATTGGAAAGTTTTCAGATTTTTAATAGCAGTATGGCGCACATTGATGAGCAAATACAAATAAACACACAAAAACATTGTGACAGGCGCAGTGATTTTGAATGAATAAAACTCCATTCATTCACACTTTTCTCTTACATAATAAAGGAGCACACAGACTGACTAATGTATGTTTATACAGTGCAAAAAAATACATTAGTCAGTCTATATGATGTGTCCATATCGTTACACCAAACACACTCTGGAGATTTTCTTCTGTTAACTAGGCAATCACAGCCTCAACTCTGTCTTCTTTTACTGCTATCTCTCTCACACACACACACACACACACACACACACACACACACACACATACACACACACACACACACACACACACACACACAAACTCACACAGAGGGACAAAAATCACACTTTGACAAACACATAACACATAAACCATTAAAGACTAATTGAATCTAATTTATTTAGTTTTCTGGAAAGAATCATTTTAGGCAGAACTTCCCTAAGCCCCCTCAATAAATGACACTCTCATATCGTTTTACTCTCTTTTCAAACACAATTAAAAAATAATATATAAATATATACACACTGCAAATGACATGCATATAAGGAGTTCATTTTGGAGCCCGATCTCAGGTCATTAGTAACCCACCATGACGCTGTGAAGTTGGAGGGTCCGCTGGCGACGCAGGCCCCTGGCCATTTATTCTATATTAAGTCTCTAATGGGCTCTCTCTCTCTCTCTCTCTCTCTCTCTCTCTCTCTCTCTCTCTCTCTCTCTCTCTCTCTCTCTCTCTCTCTCTCTCTCTCTCTCTCTCTCCTGACACACAGCATGCAGGCACAGCGCTGGTAAAATATGCACAGAAAGTCCGGTGCGCACACACACAGACAAAGCCATTCAAATGAATGGTTATTTATTCGCTAAACGAGGATCTGGGTGTTTAATGTTCCTTGGACGTTAGGTAGTTTTCTGGGGGAGGCGAAGCCATACCCCTACGGCTACAGACATCATTTATTTTACACATAGCCTAATACCGCACGCTAGGCAGCCGCTGAGAAAAATGGGCTTTGGAAGTGAAAAGGAGATATACAAGAAATAATGAATGATTTTTTTTGTTGTTGGGGGGGTGATGATGATGGGAAGGGGGTGAACACATTAGAAGTTGCAGCAGGGAGAAAAGCAAGGGGTAGACTTAAAGGCTGTAAGCAGTGTGTGTGTGTGTGTGTGTGTGTGTGTGTGTGTGTGTGTGTGTGTGTGTGTTTGTGTGTGTGTGTGTGTGTGTGTGTGTGTGCGCACATTTGCAAATGTGAATAGGAAGAATAAGAGAGCGACAGAGATAGAAAGATAGAAAAGTCAACACAAGCATTCCACAAATGTGTATAAAATTGTGTGTATGTTTTAGTGTGTGTGTGTGTGTGTGTTGGATTTTAGGATATCAGTGGGGAGGCAGGTAATACCTAGTTATGTTTGAGGCTCTCAGGCCCCCATTTGCATCTCATCCAAATGCAGAACATCACAACATCAGAGGGGCTCCTCTACTTGCATAACAACACATCCCCAAAATGAAACCGCACTGGTGTTATGTATCCAAAACAACAAAGCCATCAAAAGTAACTTAAAAAAAAAAAGAACTGTTCTTGAAAAAGTTTTATTCATTCATACATTTTTCTTTTAAAAGACAATCAAAGTCATCACAAGCTTCTTTTAAAACAACTAACAAAGCAAAGTGGACCACATTATATCTAAATGTATAATCACCCTGATATATTAAAAGGAACCAGTGAGGCTAATGAGGCCATTAATGTAAGTAATACTTAGTATTAATTAGCCATTATTTCTATGTCAGCACACAAGCTTTAAGAATCCCAATTTACATAGTTTTAATTGTTAACCTGTAATAATATCACGTAAAATATACTTTTATAGATACTTACATAGAGTTTGTATAAGTTGTAAATTGTCTATAAATGCTATTGACATGACATGGGTCTAGACTCTTTCTTGGATTTTCTGGCCACACGGGTGGGTTTAATTTACCCTTAATTATAGGAGGCCAGTATTCTTCTTCTTCTTCAACATTCAAACATTAAGAAAGAAAAAATAGAAAAATCCCTGAATTTGGTATGTTGGTTTATATTTGTGTTATAATTGAATGAAAAGAATCTAAATGGAATCAGGTATTTTAAGATTTTTTTATGATATAAATTTACCTCCTTATATGTGGTCACTGAAGTGAGTGCTATGGTCATCTGTCCATCAGAAAACTCCTTCAGCTCCAGAGTCAGCAGCTGCTCCAAGTCTACATCCAGTCAGCACACACAAACAGACTAACAGTTATATAACACACACACACACACACACACACAAAAGAATACAAAACAATTTCACAACAGACAGAAAAGAACAAGCATGAAGGCCATCTCCAGAAGTGAGGGATAATAGAAAGAATGTTGCGATACAGAAAATGTGCCATTGAGTAAAATAATACTACAGTAATTGTACTGAACTTTAAGCAATAAAGTTACCTTGACAAAAAAGGCAGAGCACAGAGAGCCTCCAACCATGTTAAATGTGTCCACTTTTAGTTTAAAGCCCCTGCATCTTGCTGGATTGACAGTTAAAATTGTATTGTTTGGCCTCCTAAAACTATCATTTTTGGCAGTAACGTTACAGCTTGTGATACTCATGGATGGACAATATTAAGTGAATGGGATACGGCACAGTCACTCAGCTTGGCTACCAATTTGTCCCAGTATCCACTCACGTTACTGCAACGGAAAAGTTCCCTGTGGCCAATAAAGCAGTTTCCCTGTCAACCACCATTAAAAAGCGTTGTGTAAAACTTTGACAGAAGCGTAAAGGTCCAATATGTAATATATTTACTTTAATAAATCCAAAAATGACCCCAATACGTCATCAGATATTAAAGGTCACATGACATGGTGCTATTTGGATGCTTTTATATAGAACTTAGTGGTCCCGTAATACCATATCTGAAGTCTCTTTCTTTCTTTCTTTCTTTCTTTCTTTCTTTCTTTCTTTCTTTCTTTCTTTCTTTCTTTCTTTCTTTCTTTCTTTCTTTCTTTCTTTCTTTCTTTCTTTCTTTCTTTCTTTCTTTCCAAAAATTTAGCCTTGGTGCAGAATTACAGCCACTAGAGCCAGTCCCACAATGAGCTTTCATTAGTATGTGCCATTTTTGAGTCTGTAGCTTTCGAGGAGGAGAGAGGGGGTAAAGGTGGAGGCTGGGGGTGTGGCCATGTCTCTCTCATGGGTAGGCCATATTCTCTGGGCGGGCAAAGCAGAGAAAGGGGAGGTAACCTTGCCCCTTATGAGGTCATAAGAGGCAAGATTCCAGATCGGCCCATCTGAGCTTTCATTTTCTCAAAGGCAGAGCAGGATACCCAGGGCTCAGTTTACACCTATCACCATTTGTAGCCACTGGGGGACCATAGGCCATGGGACCTTTTAAGGAAACATTCTACAGTGGGGCTCGAAAGTTTGGGCACCCCAGGTAAAAATTTGTATTAATGTGCATAAAGAAGCCAAGAACAGATGGAAAAAATTCCAAAAGGCATCAAATGACAGATTAAACGTATAATATGTCACAAAAAGTTAGATTTTATTTATATCATTTACACTTTCAAAATAACAGAAAACAAAAAAAATGGCGTCTGCAAAATTTTGGGCACCCTGCAGAGTTTCTATCATGCACCGGCCCCTTTGGAAAGCTGAGACCTGACAGTGTCATGGATTGTTCTCAATCATCATCTGGAAAGACCAGGTGATGTCAATCTTAAGGTTTTAAATGCCCAGACTCATCTGACCTTGCCCCGACAATCAGCACCATGGCTTCTTCTAAGCAGTTGTCTAGAAAACTGAAACTGAAAATAGTTGACGCTCACAAAGCAGGAGAAGGCTATAAGAAGATAGCAAAGGGTTTTCAGATGCCAATATCCTCTGTTCAGAATGTAATTAAGAAATGGCAGTCATCAGAAACAGTGGAAGTTAAAGCAAGATCTGGAAGACCAAAAAAAATATCAGACAGAACAGCTCGCAGGAGTGTGAGAAAAGCAAGTCCAAACCCCCGTTTGACTGCACGGTCCATCCAGAAAGACCTGGCAGACACTGGAGTTGTGCTACACCATTCCACTATAAAGAGATACTCGTACAAACATGGTCTTCATGGAAGAGTCATCAGAAGAAAACTTATTGTACGTCCTCACCATCAGCGTTTGCAAATGAACATATAGACAAGCCTGATGCATTGTGGAAACAAGTTCTGTGGACCGATGAGGTTAAAATAGAACTTTTCGGCCGCAATGAGCAAAGGTACGTTTGGAGAAGAAAGGGCACAGAATTTAATGAAAAGAACCTCTGTCCAACTGTTAAGCATGGGGGGGAATCAATCATGCTATGGGGTTGTTTTGCAGCCAGTGGCACAGGGTAGAAGGAAAAATGGATTCAATAAAATTTCAGCAAATTTTGGACGCTAACTTGATGCCGTCTGTGAAAAAGCTGAAGTTAAAGGATGGCTTCTACAAATGGATAATGATCCTAAACACACCTCAAAATCCACGGTGGATTACATCAAGAGGCGTAAACTGAAGGTTTTGCCATGGCCTTCACAATCTCCTGACCTCAGCAGAATTGAAAATCTATGGATAGATCTTAAAAGAGCAGTGCGTGACAGACAGCCAGAAATCTAAAAGAACTGGAAGACTCTTGAAAGGAAGAATGGGCAAAGATACCTCAAACAAGAACTGAAAGACTCTTGGCTGGCTACAAGAAGCTTTTTTTGTTTTCCTGTTATTTTAAAAGTGTAAATGATGGAAATAAAATCTAACGTTTTGTGATATAGTACACAAATGTCTAATCTGTCATTTAATGCCTTTTGGAGATTTTTTCCATCTTTTCTTGGCTTCTTTATGCACATTAATACAAATTTTTATCTGGGTGGCCCAAACTTTCGAGCCCCACTGTAAGTTAAAATATTTCTGACAACAATGCCAATGCCAGTATTTTCTCATTTTGAAATTTCTGTTCCGTGATGGAATTTCAGTTTTGGAAAAAACAGTTTTGTCCTGTTTGACAGCCAGGCCGGGTTGCCAGATATACCTGTAAAAACATAACCCAGCGCGCGTTACAGCTGTAACATTATTACAGCCATGAAAGCACCAAACAAACAAAGGGGATTAACAGAGATCAATTCTACCCGACTTAAAAAAAAAACAAAAAAACTGGCAAGTTTCTAACTGTTGTGTGACCAGAGACGTAACAAACCACGGGTAAATATTGGAGATGTATCTGAAAGATGGAGACAGCTTAGAGCCCAAAAGGACGCAGAGTTGGCTAATTTCTTCCTCCTGAAAAGGTAAGCATTAGCTTCAGGCTAATTTATCACGGCTACAAAGGACGAGCATTTTATGTCATTTCAAAATTTGAATACTCACATTAAATTACATAGCTAAAGTACCCCGCCCACAACATTTGAGGTTGGGAAGTTCGGTCTGGACAGAATCAACCACGTCACCAAAGAGCCATTGGGTTGAATTTGTTTACAACAAAGTTGGCTGCTGCTGGAGAATTGAGATGTGTAGATTTCGCCCTTTGTGTCTGTTATAGAAGATATCAACAGGGCATTAATTTTAAAATCCTCAACCAGCTTGTCTCAGCTCGACTCAAACCAGCTGATGGTGTTGCTGCAACTTAGCTGTTCAAGTTGCAGACGCTGGTTTTAGAATGTAAGAGAGGTCTCCTGTTTCAACAGAGAAGTTACCTGGTAAAGTCAGCTACAAACTATAAAAATAAAATGATCAATAATCCATTTTATTTTTATGTTACAAACTGTTGTACAAAATGGCAGAGTTTCAGATGGAGCTTCAACAACCGCCTGAAAGCACGGTAACGTTATATGGTGGAGAGAGAGAGAGAGACTGAAGAGAGGGAGCGCCCAGCGGTGTTGGAACAAAGCCGTAAATCAGAGAAATAAAATGTGTGTTCGCCGATTCATCAATAGAAATGCAACTGTAGCAAGCATCTTCCTATCACTAACGTTATCCACGTTCATATTTACACGAAACAAATGATATATCCAGCTACAAACAAGTACGTCTCGTCTCATTGGTGTAGAGTTCTGTTGACAGTTGCTTTAAAGCCCTCACTCACCATTGTGAACTGTAGGAATGTGTTGGATGGCCTTCTCTATCAACAAGGCGACTTCCATCCTACCTTCTGACCTATATCCGTGTAAATAGTATCGGGACTTACAATTTTCATTCCCAGGATCTTTTCCTTCTGTGTGTTCCAAAGGTTAGAACTGAACTGGGGAAAAAGATGTTTAAGTTTGCTGCTCCCGCTACATGGAACAAGTTGCAGAAATCCATGAAACTTAATGACCTGGTCTCATTGGTCGCTTTGGAGAGGATGTTGATTGACTTGGAGGCAGCAACATCTGGCTGTAAATGTTTTGCCTTATGTGTTTAGGATTGTGGTTGACTTTAAGGGACTTGCTGTTTCAGTTGTTTTATGTTTTTAGTTTTTTCGTGTTTGTATGTATGTGTGGTTGTACTGCTGCCTGTCTTGACCAGGACACTCTTGAAACAGATGTTTCATCTCAGTGAGTCTCTTCCTGGTTAAATAAAGGTAAATAAAACAAATAATAAAATAATATGTACCTTGTAGCTTCGCCGCATCATGTTTACCTGCAGTGACATCACTCCGACGCTCCAAGGATCTTATGAGCTCCTCCAGTTGTACTGACCGACGGCCATGTTTGATCCACAAAGCTTCACTTTGTAGCTGCAATGCCTCTGTGGACACATAAACACACAAACACATTTGGGTGTGTCAGGATGCACACTCTGGCTCTTGTTCATAAGTTAATGTATGTTCAGTCTTGGTTCAATAACAAAACAATCTTTTGTGTTTTTGTGAAACTATGTGTGGAAAATCCGGTAAGGTTAGACTTTACACGGTATGTACACAGTGCCATCACTGAGGTACCACAAAAGGCCTATGTCACACTTCCTGCTTCCGGAATGCGGAGTAGGCAAATCAGAACTTCTGGTCAACAGTCCCTTTCTCCAGAAGGATTTAGATTATCAGTCATAATGTCTTAACCATCTGAGGTAGACTGACCATGAGCTACGTGGTTGTGAAACCAAAGTTTATTTTTCTGTAGGAGCTAGAAGTCTGTATGAAATCAACGTTGTTTTAAGAAAAAGATGTTTTATTCGCGATCTTATGGAGAAAAACTACACTACCCAAAATCCTAAGCGTAACATCAACGTCTATGATTGGTCCACCTCGCTGTTACTATAGAAACATTTACCGTACCCGCAAAATCGCAAACGGCTAGAGTGAGATTCTACCATTGTTTCTGTACCTGGTCTTGTTCCTTATAGCCTTTTTTGTGTTGTTGTTTTTTACAATCCGAACCACATCGTCTGTTGCGGAGAGACTTGGTCCAGCAGTATCTATTGGCCTCCGCTAACCGGAAGAGCCATATCCCCACTCAGAGATGTTCTTCTGGTCTTCAATTGTTGCGCAACATAGGCCTATGGTTAGTAAATCATCACATTTAATGAAAGGCAACATTTGGGACACTGGTCATGCAAGCTATTTTTGGTTCAAGTCTTTACAATTTTGTGCATTTTATGCTCCACCAAATATTTCCTATTGGTCTCATTTTATTCAAGACAACTCAAAATTATATGCAATTTGTAGAAAATATACAGTACAACTATACATAGTAAATTGACTGTAAAGAAAAGCTAAAATGTTGCTAATATAGCCATAAATAGCTAATGGCCAGTTAAAAAGTGATATGTGTCCTCTGATAGCATTTGATTTTAAACAGAGTTTATGAAGATCAGGAAGCTGAGCTACTGAACTCTCCACAAAAAACTGGAACTGGACTACATACAGTTCATCACTCTCCTACTCTAATCATCTCTCTTTTTCTATATGTGTCTCTAGTCTTTCTGTAAATCACAGTGAGAGACAGCAGAGAAGAAATGTAGCAGTGTTATTGAACCAAGATCAGTCATGTCTTCTGCCCAACCTCCACAGAGCTGCTGAACATTGACAACTTGAGTACCTGTTTAACACACACACACACACACACACACACACACACACACACACACACACTGCGAATGTACTGCTCTGTTGATCAGACACAAGTATTTGTGAAGTCACCCTAAGTAGAGTTCAAAAGATTTACTGTAATTTGAATTGCAGTCATCCATCTAGTATAAAATGTATGCTGTTACTTAATAATATTATTGTACCCAAGCTAACACAGATACACTCATTCTGTTGTGAGACTCTCACAGTACACACATAGACACACACGTTTTGTTCTTGGCCGCTCTCTACCTTTTACTATTTTCTCTATTATTGTCTTGCCTTTTACCTATTTAAAACATTTAGTGATTTCTCTTTGATTTTGTGTAACAATATTCTTATTTAAGTGGAAAAAATATGACCTGACAAAACAGAAACAACTCAACAGACTAAACTAACTTAAATAAAAAAGAGTCACATTACAGGACTCTGTGTGTCTTTTGGTACTCTTCCTTACTCACACTCACCACCCCTCATCTCTCTCTTTCTCCATCTTTCCTGGTGGGTGTTAAGCGAGTCATGTCAGGGGATTTGTGTGTGTCCTCCTTCATCGCCCCATTACACACCCCTGGGGGGCCCCTGTGCCTCCCTCACCTCCGAGAGTCTCCCCCAGCGCTGCTCCGATGTGCACTGCTGCTTCTTGAAGAATCTCCCCGGCGACTGTCGTCATCACGGACGATGCCTCATCATCCCCTGCGTCCTGCTGCCTGTCATGATGGACCACTCGCAGGATGCTGGACTCCAAGGTGTGGTACTCAGAGCTAGGATAGAAGAAGGGGGTGAGGGAGATATGGATGGCTGCAGGGGAAGGAGCAATGATTGTGAGGCATTTGCATAAATACAACTCCCCTTTGGGTCATGAGTGATGCATACATGCAGGCCAGAAATACACACCCAAACATACTTTCAATTTCATTTTTTCATCAACAAGTAATCTTCTGAGCCAAAACCCACTGTATCTGGATATTGTTGTTCTACAGTCACTACAAACTGACTTGGTGTTTGTGCTTTAAAATATGTTGGATATGTAAGTGTGTTTACCTATCTAGCAGTCCATCTCTCAACAGTGTGAGGGAGAGTTTTCCGATGTGATGAAGCTTCACAAGGTCTACATCCTCTCTCCACAGCAGCAAGCTCTCACAAATTTTTACCCTCCGCAGATACCTCACCGTCTCCCCGGGCAACTTAGCGTCACTTTGCCGGCGGCACAGCACCGGCACACACACCCTACCTGACGTTTCCTTCTGGAGCACACATGGACACAGTAAGTCAAAAACAGAAATGGAATCTGATGTTCCCACAAAGTTAAGCAATTAATTGTATTTGAATAAATGAAATTGTTAAAGCTGTAGTGCATAGTTCCTGCCTCCCCCATAAGGAATCGTAAGTAATAACAACAAAACTGTTGGCGAATCGATACCCTGGCGCTGTTCAGGGTATCTAGGGACAAAACAGCTTAATAGGGGACAGGACACAGGCGTGCTTTATCATGTGAAGGAGTGTCCTTAATTACATTTACATATTGTAGGAGGAGCATGTGGCTTCCTGATTCATATGTCATTTAAAAATTACATTGAAAAGCAGTTTGCTCAAATGGTTAGGTGATACAGCATATCAAAGAACATCCACACGATTTTGGAGATACTAACTGTTAAAACAGTATTCTATTACAATAGTAAGTACAAAGGGCGGGGCGCACATAACAGTATGTACTGCATAAACACAGCACAAGTTTCTAAAGTGAGGGCTGATAATATAGATTCACTTCATAAGAGCCTCTCATAAGGCTCAACTTACAGGTGCTGCCAAGCACTGGTAGGACGTGACTTGTATGGCCTTTTAACCTTTGAAAACGCAGAAACAGCACACTAACAGATATAATTCATGTTACCTGGCTGAGGTGTAGTGCTATGCAAAGTGTTGCAGCCACAGTGTCAACATCTGGCTCCGGTCCGCCTAAAACAGCATGGATGGGCTCCTCTAATGCCTGGAAACACATACATAAACAATTGTTGGCTTCTTCATTTCTACATATGCTTGACAAGTCATCATTCAGTGATATTTAATTTCTTTGTTCTCCAATATCCAACAATGGAAGGTAGTAGGTGGCACTACTGTACATCATTGTTTGATTTGATATCTGATTCACTTGAAACTCCTTAAGCCAGCATGACTGTGTTAGATGACTGCAGCATTTTGAAACCAACTGTATGCATTAATAATGAAATAATGGTGCTGCAAGGTTGAGCTAATTCTTGAAAGAGAATAATATTCAATATGCACTTCACTAGAAGCAAAATAATTTGTAACAGTGAAGCAATGGTCAAAATTAGAGAGCAAAACGTTTTCACTGGAAACTCAGAGTAACACGCTGTATCAGAGAAGTGATGAGTCCCATTAATTTAACTAAACAATGCAGACAAACACTCCTCATTTAGGTTAAGTGGACATTAATGGCAGCTCCATTACAGAGATTAAGCATTCATCTCTGTGTGAAAAGGCAGAAAATTAGGTTTCTCCCTTTATTTATTGACTGGGACTCTTGGTATTAGAGTTTAATATGGCATTCCAACATTTATATTTAATTAATAAAGTTATTTACATAGAGTTACATGGGGGCACACACCCAAAGGTCAAGTCTCTGGATATTCAACAATAATCTTTGTGAAAATATGTAAAAAGATATTTTCAAGAATTCAAAACATCATAACAGAAATTAGCAAAGGCTTCCTCTTTAATGACATGCATCTTCATACATTACACTTACTGAAAGTGAGAGGAAGCACACAAAATCACACTCACCCATTCCCATCTTGCGCTGGGTGTTCTGTGTCAATCTGTAATGTTTTATCTACAACAGATAAGTTGACTCACCACTAGCACAAGCCTGCTCCGCAGCCTGCACCATTAATCAAGCAGCAAAATGTGGATACAATGAATATCTCATCTATTGGTTGCTCATCTAAATGGGCTTGTAGAATGTTCTGGAAAGTTTACACAAAGAAAAAGGCCGATAGGAAACCTTGACCATTCATCTTTCCTGGCTTGATTCTTGCCCAAAACAACCTTACAGCCACAAGCTCAGTTGTGTATCCTCCAACTTAAGCTAACACACAATACACTGGCTTTGTGGCATCGAAAAATAACTTTGATAGAAGACCATCAGGACTGTATATATATATATATATATATATATATATATATATATATATATATATATATATATATATACATTTTGACAATTTCATACACTTTTTGGTGTACCCTCTTAAAATTCTTTGGCAAAGTTATTCAGGAATCAGACATAGATGGATAGTTTTGTGACCAGAAATCTTTACCAAAATGTTCAAACTTGCTAGTCACAAATTGCTTTACAGTGTTCCTGTCCATTCTTTTTTTTTTTTAAAGAAGACTAGTTCCTCCTATCACAGTAAACAATTTGGCCTATAGTTACTTCTTCTTGTTTAAATGAAAGCACATAATGTTTGTAAGAAAAATGCAGCTGCATTCCCTGCATATCCCTGTCCTGTCCCAGCTGGCTAGACGCTGTCAAATGAAAATGCATTGTAAGTTACAAGCAAGCTCCATGCCATCTAAAAACAAAGATGACTAAATGTTAAAGGTCCAATATGTAATATATTTACTGTAATAAATCCAAAAATTACCCTAATGCGTCATCAGACAACAATGCTAATGCCAGTATTTTTGTAATTTCAGTTCTGTGACAGAATTTCTGTTTGTGTTTTAGTGTTTTGTGTGTTGTTATCAACTGCCAGTTAGACAGCTAGGCCGGGTTGCCAGATCTACCTGTAAACACATAAACCCAGCTCGCTTCAGCGGTAACGTTAGTACAGCCATGAAAGCAGCAAACAAACGAACAAGATCAATGGAGACAGATTCTACCCGACCTAAAAAAAAACTGGCATGCGTGAACAGAGACGTAACAAACCACGGGTAAATATTGGAGATGTATCTGAAAGGTAGAGAGCCCAAAAGGACGTTGAGTTGGCTAATTTCCTCCTGAACAGGTAAGCATTAGCTTCAGGTTAATTTATCACGGCTTCTAGGGACGGGCATGTTATGTACGGTAATTTGTACTCACATTGAATTATATAGCTATAGTACCTGAGTTGTTTACATACTCGCAAAAACAATTGCAACACAGCCAGTAAAGTGATCCCAGCTGGTCCAGGTTCAGCGGCCGTAGCCAACAGCGGTGAGTCATTTTAAGCCAAGGGAGGGGGCTGTAAATTGGGAGGAGAGGACCGTGAGTTAGCGATTGTAAATGTGCTGTATTTCTATAGCGCTTTTCTAGTCTTAACAACTACTCAAAGCGCTTTTACATCATACAAGATACATTCACCATTCACACACATTCATACACTGTGGCCGAGGCTGCCGTACAAGGTGCCACCTGCTCATCAGATAAACACTCACACACATTCACACTCCAATGCGCAGCATCGGGGGCAACTCGGGGTTCAGTGTCTTGCCCAAGGACACTTCGACATGGGACTGCAGGGCCAGGGATTGAACCTCCAACCTTCCAATTGGCAAGCAACCGCTCTACTGCTGAGCCACAGCCAGTTGTTGCCATACTTCTAAGCCAATAAAGTGTGTATTTCACTTGAGTGGAAAAGGACGGCAAGGTTGTGGAATATTTAGCGGTTTCTACTGTAATTCTAAGCCAGGAAGTGTGTCTGTTAGTTGGGAACATAGCTCCTCATGAGCACAGGCTTTTATGACTGTCAATATAGCCAACATCTAACGTTAGCTACTCCGCTGTGCTGTGAAGTAATATATGTGGGACAAGTGTCTAGCAACATTGTTATGGCTGCTGCGGTCTCAGCCTGGCAACCAATGTGAACTTTGAGTCTGGGGAGGAGGGGGCGGGGGAGATGACTCTCTCCAATATTTTGAATCTGTACTGCAGTAACTATTTTAAACACTAGTAAAAGTAGCTCCACAAAGTGCCAGTAGCTAGCTAAAAACACAAGCTGTCAAACGATTATTTTAGCTCCTTTTGTCTGTCAGAGAGGACAAGTTAGCTGTTGGTAAGTTAATGTTAGTAATGTATGAGCAAGCAAAGGCACTTGCAATCATAGTAATATAACTTTCTGATTTATCCACATTCCACAATAACACATGCTGCAGCTTTAGTTTAACTTACAGACTTGTCACTTACTTACTATACAAGACATCTTGATGACACCCAGGCTCTACTCTCAACCTTTAGCCATCTTGCCATCAGGACCCAGGCAACTTTTTTGACTTAGTGAGTACATTATCATACTTACTTACCACTCAGTTAAGTGAGAGTATTAGGGGCTGGAATGCAGTAACGTTTTCTTCACCAGCCAAAGGGCTAGTGAACGTTAACGTTTTCCTTTTTTTTTTAGGACTGGTGAGTCAAGCAAATCTACCTTCCACTTGCATATTTTATCAACATTTTGCTGGTAAATGGTGCTAATATTTGGTGCTAATATTGAATCCTGCTGGTAAGTACATTTGTTGAAGGGAAGTGCCTGTAAGGTTCGTGTCACACTGATTATTTTGCGCTGGTCTGGGTCTCAAAAGTCCAGGGCTGATTTTTTTTTTTTACACCAGTCCAGTCCTGATAGGGCCTTACCAGATTTCTAGAGCCAGACGGATAAATGAAACGAGAGCCTGAAGCACAGAGAGGGAAGAGAAGAGAGAGGTAAAAGGCTGTTGATTAGACTCAAAATGAGAGAAGAAGGAGTGGAGTGAGATTGGAGGAAAGAGGGCAATGAGTTTGAAGAGGCTTATAGAAAAAGGGGAGCTGAAATCTAGGTATGGGGAGCAGATTGATGAATCAGACATGTAAAAGAGTTTGGGGGAAATGAACAAGGGAAAAAATAGAGGAAAGACAGGTGAAAAAATGTGATAGGGAGAAGAAGGAAAAAGGAAGAAATTAGAAAAGAAGGAATGAAGATGAGAGGCAAAAAGTGGAAAGGGAGAGAACACTATGAAGAGGAAAGAGGAAGCGTGTCAGTGAGAGAATAAGTCTGCAGCCAGTCCCTTCATTAGAGAGAGAGAGAAAATCAATACTACATAGCCAGAGAAAGGAAGCCATGCATTAGCGAGAGAGAAAAGGCCACCTGTGTGTGTGTGTGTGTGAGTGTGTGTGTGTGTGTGTGTGTGTGTGTGTGTGTGTGTGTTGTGTGCGTGCGCATTGGCCATCTGATATCCTTCAATCTGAGTGCTCTCCCTCTGAGCTCTTTCCCCTTTCTCACCACAGAAGCCTCTCCTCTCCTCTCCTTTCCTTTCCTCTCCTCTCCTCTCCTCTCCTCTCCTCTCCTCCTCTCCTCTCCTCATCACAGGCCAGTTTTAGAATGTACAGTATTATGAATCTCTTTTAGATGCCCTGCTGCCTCAATTTGAATATTCAGCGAAATATCTCTCCAAGATGAGGAGACTTACTCGCTGGCAGTAAATTTTCCATGCATAAAAGCTGTCAGGCCATAAAACCTTTAAATGTATTTTGAAACAGTAAATGTTTACATATCTGGTGTTTGCAACCACTGGAGTAACTGGAGCCCGTCCAAGCACATTAGATTGAAGTCAAGGAAACACTGTTAACAAGTCACTAGTCCATCACACACAGACATCTCAACTGATCTATGGAGTCTCTATTTCATCTGAACTGCATGTCTCTGGACACAAACTTGAAGCACCCAGAGGAGAAACCCTCTCACTGTAACTCAGGCAAAGAGACAAAACACACAGGAAGGACCTGGGCTGATAATGAGAGGCAAGTTCTTCTTGCTGTGCAGTGAATGAGCCACAATACTACTATATACATAATATGCATACAAACAGTTACACTTTTTGTAATCTTTTTCATAACATCTAATGTATGACTTGCAGTATACTTTACACTATTTGTATTAGAAAATAAGAAAGCACTTTACGCAATTTGTGTGGAATATGCTCAGTAAACAAATCACCATGTTCTTTGCGGAAATAAAAAAGTAAATGTTTTACGTAAGCAGATTTAGACTCCATTCGCAGTAATTTATGAAAGATGGTATCAATATTCTCTTGAACATTTCAGGCCATGCTTTCTTTTATCCTTTTCCTTTTGGTTCGGTCATTCTAATGAATGCTTTTAAAATAATTGTACTTTCAATAGCCAACCTTAGTTTTCACTGCAGGAGTGCCTAGAAAGGCAGTTAAGGCAATTTGGACCTGCTTTATCTAGCCGTTTGTTTTACATCTCACCTATTATGTGTTGTAGTAAAGATTTATTGGAATAATTTGTAACGTTGGCACACCTTACACAGGATTTAAAAATTACAAATTTTGGTACAAAGCGCATAGTTAAAGCCTGAAGTGTGTGTGTGAGTGTGAGTGTGTGTGTGTGTGTGTGTGTGTGTGTGTGTGTGTGTGTGTGTGTGTATGCACTGAGGACAGATGGTAGAAGTCCACTCAGCACATTGCTTCAGCTCTATGCCAAACAATGGGAGAGTGAAGGAAGGAGAACTGTTGAGCTATACAGAGAAAAACTGAGTATGAAAGAATGATAGGTTCAGTAAGGTCTAAGAGCCGGGCCAATTAGAGGTATGGATGCTCTGGATGGTGGCCATACAGAATGCAGAGAGAGAGAGAGAGAGAGAGAGAGAGAGAGAGAGAGAGATGACAGAGAGAGGTCAGCAAAACAGGAAATCATCAAGTTTATATTGGAGAGCTGAGCAAGTGTGTGTGTGTGTGTGTGTGTGTGTGTGTGTGTGCGTATGAGACCGAAAAGGTTGATAATCATGACATGTATTACACTTTACCTGCAAATTCCACGACACTCATCAGTTGCCCTCCTTATCACTCAATTACCCTGCTGTTCTCTGATCTGCAGATTTGCTTCTTTGATCTTCTCTCCTCCTCAGCTTTCCCTTACGTTTATGTGAAATAAATCCCAGATAAAATCTCTTATCCTCTTTAAATTTAATTCCAGATAAGATGTCCATATGCATGTTTGTATTGTGCCGACAGACAGTTTTTTACATGAATAAACTGAATATTCTGATTACTGTAGAATGGCTGAAAATATCATTAATTGAGAGAATTATGCAATTACAACGCTGTATGTATGTTTGTGTGCTCCCACTCCTTTGTAACGCATGAGAAACCGCACCAAGTTGACTCAATAACCAAAACATCTAAATCTTTACTATTAATTAGTCACTGAACCATAGTGTGTGTGCTCTTCAATGGCCGGCAGTGTTTTTTTCTGATCAATTTCTGACATTGACACCAGTCCTTGGGAATGTTCTATACTCATCAGAGAAATTAAACAACTCAGACAAAATATAAATGCCTCAAGTGTAGTAGTGCCAATATCTGGGCACTGAGTCATCACAAATAATCTGTAGCAGGTGTGTATGTGTTTACAACTCAAAACCTTTGAAAGATACCGTCATGGCCATGCACTGTAACTGATAATATGGTCATGCCATTTAAACAAGCACATATAGAAAGAGCTGTTTTCATGGCCCTACAGCCTATGGCCCAAAGGCATGTAGGCGACATCATCCATGAAAGGCTTCCTTATGTGAACGCCTGTGCAAGTGTTGCAGGGCACTCCTGGCAGACTAAATGTAAACAGACCAAGACTGTATACAGAAATGTAAAAAGAATTGAACCACATATCCATGATCTATAACAATATGCAAATATTTGTGCCCCAAAGGTTCCACAGTCATTTAGTCTATATAAATTAGGTTGTTTGGTATTTACTGAGGTTTTTTTATGTGTGAACAAATATTCAATCCTGGATTAAATGCAAATCATGAGTCAGTATCTGCAGAGCAATCAGATAGAAGGGATGACAACCTCTGGCTAAACTTGTTGATGTCATGCCTTCCCCTTATCAGAAATAAGCTCCTCATTCAAATTCACGCACGGATGTTAAACACAACGAGCTGATTGCATGGGGGCAAACACGCTTCCTTTCTCCTGTACTGTCATATTGTCGATCTACAGGTGCTTGGGGGACCGAAGAAACGTGAGAGGCTTTTGCCGTGCGCATTTTCAGCAACAGTAACGCAGCCTGTAGCACAGCAGTATCTGCCTTCCTGTCATGGTCTCATTCATTACACCCACAACCTGGTGTTAACGACGTTGAAGGCTCTCAACTCACCCCGAGTCTGCTCTGGACCCTCCGCAAATACTCTTCCATGTCGGCCTGTGTCGCTACGGCGTCGCTGTAGATCTCTCCTTAGACCAAGTTTCGGCAATAAGGCTGCTGTTGATGATGTGTGTATATATGTGTGTGTGTGTGTGTGTGTGCGTGTGTTTTTTCCCCCTCCGCTTCTGAGTCCCCCGCTGCGCTCGTACTGCAGCACTCTCTGCTGCTGTGTGTGCCGTCGGTCCTCCCCTTCTCTACGGGGCGAACCCACAGCACCGAGCAGTGGGTGTGACGGCAGGAAGAGGAGATCCGACGGAGGCGCGCTCGGTGATTCAACCGCGCTCCCTGCGGTAGGGAGCCCCCCCAACCGTCCACCAGATAGCCTGCGCACACACACACACACACACACACACACACACACACACATACACGACCTATCCTGTACCGTAGCGTAGCCTATGCCTCAGCGTCTACCTATGGGAAATCGTGAATGATAAATTGTAGTGCTCCAGCACCACGGACAGCACCCTTTCATTGCCAGTGGTTTGAATGTTTTTTTCAGCACCCACACTCCCGTAATTTTCACTTTTCACGATTGTTTTTCCATTTTGCCGCAATAAGATCAAAACAATGCCAGAATCAAAGTACACTGCAATGCCTTTCGCGTGTGCGTGTGTGTGTGTGTGTGTGTGTGCGTGCGCGTGCGTGCGTGCGTGCGCGTGTGTGTCAGGAAGCACTTTAATTAATGTGAAAGATGACCATGACAGTAACAACCAGAGTAAAGTCAGCCATGAAACTTTAATATTTAAAATGGACAAGGTATTGTCAGGGTGCCACTTGATTTGCCTCTCTCTCTCTCTCTCTCTCTCTCTCTCTCTCTCTCTCTTTCTCTCTCTCTCTCTCACACACACACACACACACACACACACACACACACACACACATATATATATATATATATATATATATATATATATATATATATATATATATATATATATGTATATATATATATATATATATATATATATATATATGTCAATAGACAACTGGCCGGGGACTATAGCTGGAAATTAGCTGTAGAGGCTAAAGCTTCTTCTTTTACTGTTAATTACTGGACTGTCCACAATATTCTAAACTAAACTTTTTAACACTGAAACCCATGTTAATACATTACACAAACAGAAATACTAAAACACACATGAATAAGTGTGTGTTTGTCTGTCTGTCTGTCTGCGTGTGCTTTTTTTCCACTGTTACTGTCAATGGCTTTTAGTTCCACATTCATTTGCATTAACAATGAACTCAAGTAGGCAATATAAGCATCTATAAAATATGTCATGGTTTTCCTATGTGGTGAAGATAGTACGATAGTACTAGTAGTGATAGTATACTCTAGTCTTACACTAATGGTGGCATTAATGTGTGTTGTACTCTCAGTCCAGAGTCAAGCCAGACATAATCAATATGATTTCCGGCCACATATGATTTCCGGTCACAATCTTTAAAATAAAACCCATATATATAAAAAAAATAATAATTCACCTTGCCGCATCTTTGTGTAAGCCTGTCTGTTCTTGGGGCTTGGTACCCAACCTTGGATGATGGCATCCCTCTACTGACCTTCCGTACTGGCTCCCCCTTGCCAGAGCATCTTTGTTGTACCTCGTCAATCTCTAGTTGTGTTATCAGTCTGCGACTACAGATGTTGGAGCACTAAGCTAGTAGTTGTTTCTTGGTTAGCTTAAATGTTGGGTATGCATTGATCCCACATTCTCTTTATGTAACCCCTTTCCCTGGGGTCACTTGTGTAGTAGCATTCTAGTAGTTCCATATTCCCCGCCGTAGTCCACGAATATCTTGCTATTGTTCCAGTAGCCCATTTCTCATCAGGTTCCCCCTGTTACTTCTATTCCTCTGCAAATTGCTCTAAATTGTTCTCATCAAAACAAACTTATACTGGGAAGTTGGATCCAGTCTAGTCAAGTACCGCGCCGGTGTGTATGTGCGTGGGTGCGTATGTGTGTGTGCATGCGCTTGTGCATATGTGTGCACGTGTATTTGTGAAAATCACTGTCCAGCCCAAATGTTTATAAAGCATACTCTGCTCAGGACCTAAAAAAATTCATATGCACTGGCATCAGTTTTTTATACTACTAAATGACTATAAAAACTTAAATAAAAAATACTAAAATTCCTTTTTGTGTCTTTCCTTTCACCAACAAGTCAATTTGCACGTGCTTTTCATAATGCACACTTTAATTCCAGTTTATCTCTTTTTAAAGCATTTTTTAGCAACTGTCCACAGTTAGGAAAACACTATTTACCCTCTAAAATTAAAATTTAGATTGTGTTTGAGCCTGTTTTCTTTTTCTCAGTATGAAACATAGTCACATATTCACTTAGAGTTGTATTGAACAGTCTACATTCACAAGGTTCCACCTCCAGGATTGCTCCGTTTGTGTTGGGATTTTAAATTCTCATGGATTTATGAAGACTGTGGTTAACTGCTCCTCAGATCTCTGCAGGGTAAATCCAGACAGCTAGCTGCACGACTAAAAGAACTTTTGAGCATACACATGTTCCACCAAACAAGTTCCTTCTTGAGGCTTTTTTGCAGCGGCACCGGGGCTCCATCTGGCGCTAAGCGCCACCCATGACGATTTTGATTGGTTTAAAGAAATGCCGATAAACCAGACCATGTTATTCTCCCATCCCGGAAGTCCGTGTGGACTAACTAGACCCTCTTCCGCAGAGCTGTGGAGGAAGTTCTGGCAAAGCAAGACTATATTAAACATACAATATGTAACTTTCTGCCACTCAAGTTCTCTCAGTCTAAACAAATGGAGTTAATTTGTTAACTAAGGTTCGGGAGCAGGGCCACGCCTAAACCACACCTCTAATCACCAGACAAACCTACATATACTGTGCTGCATGCGCAGCCAGGCTTGTGTCTCTGATTGCTTGACCCACCCTCCCTTTCCCTCTCCTTCATCCAACTTCCCCCTCTTCCCTTCCTGCTGCACATCTGTCTCATGTCTCTTCTAGGTACCGTCTGGGGGTCTGTGAACTATTCGGGCGAAAACTTCTTCTGAGACGGAAACCCCACTCTGAGTCTCCTCCACCCGGTCATCACACATCCTCCCAGACCAGCCATCAGACAACATCCACATCAATTTTGCACATTCATAATGTTCATCTGCACATTCATAATGTTCATTAAATCTTTAACTAACACATGGTTGTGGTGTGGTCCATGCTAGTGAATGGATGTAAACACAGACTTTTGATGGTGTTGTGAAGTTGCATGGGCTCATGGGAGATGCTGTCTTCATTGTTAACCACTATTGCTGATTAAAATGTATCTGTTCACTGACTCAAGACTCACATTGCCAGCCTATCTCCACAGCGCTGTGGAGTGAGCAGCTAAAACCACAAAATCAAAATAAATTTCACATGTCTGTGTCCCCTCTTGGATTTTTTTAGCATCAAGGGGAAAGGAGTTTGTTGTAACGTTACTCCCTGTCGCTGGGAGACTTACTTTGCCGTTGGAGGGTGGCATCGCCGAAGCGGACCAGAAACCTCCAGATGACCATTGTTGTGGCTTTATTTTGGCCTGATGCTGGTGCTTGTGCTAGAGGGCATACACACTTTTACAGGTATACTCTTCTTGCAAAGTTGAATTCTGCTAACCCAAATTCAACTGGACTTTGACATTTTGGGGGTGGAAACCAAGAAGCCAGTGGCCCTCCCATGATTGGTCACTTTCGAGGCAATCTCACCCATGGACCTCCTTACCTTGATTGACAGCTATCATTCACTAACTAGAGGGAGGCAGGGCATACAGCCCGATCCGGTTGGGGAGAGTTCTAGCCTGACCAGGCTCCTCTCTTTACCCTGTCTCTCCTAGTTATGCTGTAATAGTTTTAGACAGCTGGGGACTTCCTTTGACACACTGGGCTCCTCTCTCCTCTATCTTTCTATCTTTCCATTTGTGTGCATCCATGTCCCAGAAATGCTTGTTACTAACCTAGCTCTGGGGAGTCATTCCCCGGAGTCCTTATGTTCTTTTTCGCCCAGCATGTTTCCTTGGATCAGGGGGGCTCCAAAATCATGGTAGCAGCTGTCGCCATGGTCCCGCTACACGTCCTGCGATGCCATGAACTACTACAAACTATTATTTTTTTTGTGACTGTTATTGCCACTCTTCATCCTAACCCCAACCGGTCGTCAGACACCGCCTACCAAGAGCCTGGGTCTGTCCCAGGTTTCTGCCTAAAAGGAAGTTTTTTCCTCGCCACTGTCGCACTGCTGCTTGCTCTGGAGGGAACTACTAGAACTGTTGGGTCCTTGTAAATTATGGAGTGTGGTCTAGACCCACTCTATCTGTAAAGTGTCTCGAGATAACACTTGTTATGAATTGATACTATAAATAAAATTGAATTGAATTGAATTCAGGAAGCCTGAAGTTGGTGTCCTGGCCAAAGAACTGTTTGTCTGTCTTTATTAACGATGTAGCACAAGACAGCACCGTGAATAAAGGAATGTATAAGTGTGGCTCATCCGTTCTGTTGTTGGGATATGTGCGATGCTTTTGAAATGTCCCTAAATCCTCAAAAATGTTCTGGTACGGTTTAGCCACCAAGCATTAGCCTGTGCCACTTGTCAATGTAGCACATTGTAGTAAGCTGGATCGATATTAAAATATCACAACAATAAATTAGGTCTCTACTGTATTACTGTGTTGCAGAGTGGCATGTGATCAATGAAAAAATGTTGTATTACTGCTACTGAGTATAATTATTTGACATTGTATAATTTACAATTACTCTCTGAGCATGTGGTGTTTCCTGTGTTTTCACAGAAGTTAGAGTAACTAGAGGGGTCAAAGGTTGTATTTTGCCACTGACAGGCAACCAAACAACACGTCCTGTGTCATTAATTAAAATCACACTTCTCTGGGTCTGAACATTGTCGGAAACATATGGTATAATGTACACACAACTTGAACTATATACTGTAACATAGGTATAATTGTTTTTAGACATGCAGAAATACTACATGATATATACACCTCTCTGGCACAGTCACAATAAAAGCTCAAATAAGCATTACAGATTGCAAGTTTATTCATTTGGATTCCATAGTTTTTTCCCCCCTGCAGACACCAGTGGGCAATATGAAATTACGGCTTGAAAGGGGAGAGAGAGGGGGGGAATGGCATGCAGCAAAGGGCCGTAGGTCAGAGTCTATATACTGTATGTGCGCCCGCTCGACCTTACCTGGTCACCTAGTGACAGTTTTCTTGTTGTTCTGGAAGTATTTGAGGTCAGAGAGGTTAGGAAGAATAGAAGACTGCAAGCTTTATATTCAGTACACCAAGTTTGCCACTGTGATGAATAGTGATAGCATAGCTTTACCTTAGCTGACTGAGATAACTCATGAAGGCAACAGGCAGACACACTGCAGCTTTGTTAATGTTCCTGCTTGCTCGCTCTTTTATGGGGAAATGGAAAGATCTGTCGTATTTTGCCTCTAAATAATTTCCCATTACACAACAGCTTCTGCACCACTGTCCTAAACTGGTTTAATTTTCCATTGAAAACAATAGGCCTCGCTAATTGATTTTAATGGCTCTCTCCGCGACGATGAGTCCCTTATGACTTGGAGAGAGGTCTTTAAGATTATTATTAGTAGTATAATTGCCATTACCCACACACTTTCCCTTTGCGAATGGCATACAGAGAAAGAATATCTTTGCCCTTAAGCTGAACAAATAATTATTAAAGACAGGAAACAAACAGACGACCGTCACTCACACACACACACACACACACACACACACACACACACACACACACACACACACACACACACACACACACACATTATACTCTCCACCTTAGAGTAGACCCCCTCCTGACGACCCTCATTCCCTCTGCCGCCCTCTTCGTGCAGCGTGCCGCTTGTAATTTATGCAAAATTAATTGATACATCTTTTATAATTGATGTGCTGTAAACTTAATGAGTAATTTATGTAATTAGTCAATTAAGGATAATTCCAGCATATGTTCCGTATGCCCAGAAGGTGTGCTTTACAACTAGTTATTTGTCCAGGAGTTGGGTGCAGGCGAAGACTGCCATAGACTACCTAATTAATTTTGTTATGCAGATCAGCCACGGTGTCTATTTAACGGCCCCCTTTGTGAAAACAGATTTAATATTGATCTTTCCCGGGCGTTTAAAGAGGATGCTTTTACCCGCGTTGGCCTCTGAGGGCCTTAGAGTTTCAAAACTCATTTTTCAGGCGCCAGGAAAACAATTATGCAAAGAAAACAAAAACACAGGCAAAAAAAAATGACTTTCTTCATTTAGCATGAATATATAAATGTTCACTCTTTGTAAAGTGAGGTGGCACTAAAAAGTGATTTTCCTTGCAATTACATGATCTCTTTAAAATATGCTCTCCGTCGACACAATTGACCTTTTGAGTGGGCTGAAGGACTGAGACATAACGGGAGCGATACACCGGCTAATTAATTGACACAGTTTTGAATATTCATACCTAATACAGCGAGCTTGCCCTTAATTACATTGTTGGACTTCTCTCCTAGGAGGCTAAATCACGAAAGGCTTAATTATTGTAATGTATTCGGGGCCCCACCGGGGCACCAGGGAAGACAGGAGCCTTCAAGGACCCAGTCATGACACCTGGCTAGAGCAAAAAATATACGGAAGGGGAGCAGCTTTTGTTGTTCTCCACTGAACAGAATTCAGTGCAGGGAATGAAGTTTGTTTACATCCTTGTAGGATTCACCGGAGAGTGTTTGAACAGACAGACAGCCGCTGGACTCCCCTTTCAGCAATTAATCAACAACAACCGCTCCCCCCCCCTCTCTTCTCGCTCTCTTTCTGTGCTTGTGTATCTGTGTGCACGCTTGTGTAATTGAGAGCGAAGGAGTAGCGCAGTGATGATTGTGCGCAAAGGAAGACATGATTTATCGTTTGCTAAGTCTCAAAGTGCAGTCGAGCAAATTTAACGAAGAGGTTGTATTTATATATTCCATTCTTTACTATTTATTTCTCTCAAGTGAAATGTGCTAAATTGGCAATTCAAATCCACATTCTGCATCATGGTTATTTCAATCATTTAATCTGAACACAAGACATCTTGATTTTAAAAATAGGCAATGTATGCTTTCTGAAATGTTTGACATTGCCATCCATACATGAAAATCAATGGAACCCAACATGTAGCAGGTTCCATTCAAACAGATTGACTGTTTTTTGTACCGGAGAGGTCAAAGGTCAGGGTCAGCTACAGAGGAGATGTCAGGTCAGTTGTTGGCTACTTGCTGAAAGACATTGAGAAGAGTGGTCCCTTTAAACATAGTGACTTACTGCTTAAAATCAGTCATTCTGGCAGGACTCTTTGATTGGCAAACAGGAAATAAGAAGCAAACGTGTGTCTTGAAACCACCCACCCCTCATTTTTATTCATTTCTTTATCCCCATCTCTCTCTCTCTCTCTCTCTCTCTCTCTCTCTCTCTCTCTCTCTCTCGCTCTCTCTCTCGCTCTCTCGTGGGCACACACACACACACACACACACACACACACACACACACACACACACACACACACACACACACACACACACACACACACAGCCCTCTTCTCTCCCCTGGCGTGTCCCATAAGTGTCTGGATAACAGATAATAGAGCCAGCGACCTGCGGGGGTCTTACAAAAACGGCATTAGCGAGTGGAAGCATCGCACGCGAGGAGAGGAGCACACACCACACACAGACAGCGAACAGACAGTGAGCTGGCCCGCACATCTTTCAATCAACGCGGACCGGAGGAAACTGAAAGAATCTCTTAACTTTTACGCACAGGCTGACTTTTACGCACAACGCCAAGAACATAAATAGACAGAGAAAAGTCTTCAGAAGAAACTTTTTCTTGAGATGCAGGAGCCTCTCACGGATCTTACCTGACAGCAGTGGGCCTAAGGCTACACTGTATTAATCGATACAACGAAAATTGACCAGCTTCTAATCTCATGGCTCAGAACTTTGGAACAGATCTGTCAGATGGAGACTGATATGAAAACTTTGAAATTAGCTCCTTAAATTAGATCATTTTAAATATAACTTTAAAGGCTGTTTTATTTAAAAAATAAACCTTCTAGTAAACAGTAACCAGTCATGCCTCGTCCTGGGAAGAACTCTTACAGCGACCAGAAGCCCCCATATTCCTACATATCACTGACAGCGATGGCTATCCAGAACTCATCCGAAAAGATGCTGCCTCTGAGTGACATTTATAAGTTCATCATGGACCGGTTTCCATATTATCGAGAGAATACCCAACGGTGGCAGAATTCCCTGAGACATAACCTCTCCTTTAACGACTGCTTCATCAAGATCCCTCGACGGCCTGATCAGCCCGGGAAAGGAAGCTTCTGGGCGCTGCACCCGGACTGCGGTGACATGTTTGAGAACGGCAGCTTCCTGAGGAGAAGGAAGCGCTTCAAGGTGCTGCGCGCTGAGCATATGGCCTGCAAGAGCTCACCGATGATGCATTACTTTCACCATCACCACCCGGGCAGCAAGCTTGGCACGGCATCCGGACCCCATGACCATGCAGCCGGCCCGGGAAGCACAATGAGTCGGCTCCCTCACTTTCAGGGTTACGGGGGCATTACTTGCGCACAGTCTGGCGGGTTTAAACACCCATTCGCGATCGAGAACATTATAGGACGGGACTACAAGGGTGTGATGGCCAGCGGGCTTCCCCTCACCTCTGTCATGCACCACCTGGGTTACCCGGTGCCCCCGCAGCTCAGCAGCGTGGTCAACTCCATGTGGCCGCACGTCGGGATGCTGTCGGAGTCCATGGGTTGCGTGCACGTACCCCAATCATCCGAGTACGCGCCCTTCAGTGTGTCAGCAAAGGGCCTGTACCACAATGCCAACGGGCAAACCCTGCCCGCCGTTCCCGTGCCAATAAAACCCACCCCATCCCTGGGTCCCGTGCCCAGTCTGACGGGGCTGCAGTCCGGACCGGCCCAGCTCTGCTCACCGGTCTCAGTGATGGAGAAAAGCGATCTGCTGGAAGGGAAAGGCAACCCTCTACACCCGGCTCTCCTGCTGTCCTAACCGGGTAAATTGCGGGTCATTTTTGAAAAGTAACGCAAACAAGAAACACATTGTTATTCAGCAACAACTTTGTTATTTTGTTGTGCATCTGTAGGAGAGTTGTAAAAAAATAAGGTTAACATTGTGCTGTGTTATGAGTTTTTCATTAGACCCATGTTGCTTAAAAACATAATTTATTTGCACAGGGCATTTGCCACATACTGGAATGTGGCACTGATAAATACAATCAGAAAAGCAGATACGCTTAACCCAAAGAAAGCTTCTATTTAGGAGACAACCAGTCTAAAATTCTTTCCAAATGTAAACCAACAACTCTGTATGTTTGCTCTTATTCTATTTGTTCTATTTTAATCTCTGGCAGGCCTGTCGGCTAAAGACAAATAGGCCTTCATGCTTTTTTAATTAGGCCTGTTGCACTTTTTTGTGTGTTACTTAGCAGTGAATTGAAAATGTTATGCTTGTATTATAACACTATTTATCTGAGAATATTCATAAAGAACTTAAAACTGAATTTTCTTTGGTGTTGTAGTTATTTAAATTCTCATTTTGATTAAATGTGTTTAGTATATCACTGTTTGCACACCACAATTGAAGCAAATATGAGATGCATTTCATTAAACTCTGGCATTCCTTTATATTAAATTACAGTGAGATTAGGTTAATGTGATGCAAAAAAACCCCACCATTTCAAGTACATTAATTTAAAATTGATTTAAGATTAAGATTGACTTAAATTTTCCTGATTTTAGTGTGTTAATATTTGCTTCAAAACACATAATAAATATTGTATAGTGTTCATATCACGGTCTACAAGAAGAAATAATAACAGCACATGTTACTGTACATATTGCCACAAGTTGCTCTCTCAAATGTGTAACTGATGACTAAGTTTATTTATTCCATGCCAGCAGTTTTCAGGTGCAACAGATCCTCATTTTTAATATTAAGTTAAAACACTATATTTTGTATAGGGGACATACAGTTATAATGGTAAGAATAAAACCTGTGATGATGCAGTAATTTGGCCATTTTTACTGAGTCGAAACATAATGACATTAAAGTCCCTTGAGCTTTTGACTATGGGCTCACCCAAACAGACCCCTCTCAAACAACTAACTGATTGATCACAGGGGAAGTCTATATTAAATATCAAACAATTTAGCAGGAGGATCATTGAATTTTCATCATTTTAACATGACACATGAGTTCCCCAAATTCAAGAGATGTATCTGAAGGAAAGAAAATATATTAAATAAACTGTGAAACCTCCGTAAAAAACTATCTTAGCCTGAGCCAAACTTTAAATGTTTAGGTTGAAGTCAAGCTGTCATCTTCCATAATTCATCATTATGTGTACACATTCATGACAGTGAGGGCATCATCACATCTGGAATGGGTATATGTGCTGATGCAAAGGTGCGTATGATCTTCATAAGATGGATATGAGCAGCAGACAATCTGGCCTGCAGCTTCACAACTTCAAAAGCAGACAGGGCAATTGGATCAAGTTTTGCTCTTTTGTTTGCTCTGTTTAACCGTAGCTTTGAAGCTTCTCCTCTCCAGCAGCACAAAGCGCCAGGTTTAGCCCACTGAAAATGACTTATATTCAACCTCTTGTCCCCTGTTTAGCATCCCAAAGGCTCCCAAAGCCGACACTATTGTCACACCAGCCTCTGAACAAATAATTGAGATGCACCAGTGAAGAGGCGTGCGTGAAGAATTAATACCTATTTTGGCATCATTGCTAACGAGCAGAATACATTTAATTATGATTACCATATCTTCCTTCTCCCTCACCCTATCATCTTCTTATTTTATCCTGTTTTCTTTATCTTCCCCAATTTATTTTTGCTGGCTCTCTAGTTTTTTCTCTATTGCACCTACATGTATGTAGATCTCATCTATCACTTTCTCTTATCCCCGTTCACACATGTTTGCACACACTTTCACTGCAGGGTGTCTGTGATTTCTAGTTAAAGGGAACTGAAATTTCAGTGGAATGACAAAAGTGTCTATGTGAAAAGTGTGTGCCTCTGCCTGTAGGTGTGTGCGTGTGTTGCTTTAATTCCCTGATCAGCAGGCCTCAGTGTCTTTAATAGCCCTCACTGCATTAGTGCATAATTAAATGCCACTAATTAAGACACAATAAGAGGAGTAATAATGCAGCCATTATTACCCTCCATGATCCTCTGTCCTCACAACACTGCAGTTAGATGCCTCTGGAATCATAATATTACATGAGGTCTCCTAATGTGCACATGTGTTTACGCACAGGCTAATAGGAGGTATATGTGCAGTTTATTTTTATATAAGGGTAGACACTGTGCTGGTTGTGTCAAAGCATTTAACAGCATATGTTAATTATTTTCAGTACAAGTCTCCAGAGCAAGTTGGAACATAGAGAGATGCTCTCATTTTTGTAGGCATGTTGGTATGCAGGCTCAGTTACCATGTTAGATCTAATCCTGTATCTGGTTTCTGGTGTGTCAATATTAACAATTTGCTGGTGGAGCTGAACTTGGACGTTGTTTGTTGCATTAGCCAGGCATGCACATTCCGAACAACCTTTTTTTTTTTTTTAACAAAAAACATCCAACTCAAAGGTAATCATTAGATATTATTGATTAATTAATTAACAAAAACACATTTCTTTCTTTACTCAGAACAAATACGCCAGCTCACTAAAACTTCTCTTCACAATGTAAAGCAAAGAAGGCTGCAGCTCAGTTGATAGAGCCGTCCTCTACAACTTTCGAAGTCTTCTTGGGCAAGACCCCCCAAATTGCCATTACTCATCTTATCATGAGCAGGTGTATGGCAGTGTATGAATGTGTGTGTGAGAATGGTGAATGGTTCCTGTACTAAACGCTTAAGGCAGTCGCTGAGAATGGAAAAAACCCCACTATATTTTAGATTTAAAAAGCAATCAGTAACTTGGATGCACCAGTTTTTGCAGATATGAATTTCAATCATGAGCTGAATTTCATCAAACTGATGTGACGCATCTTAGAATAATTACAGTAAATCAATGTAAAAATGACAAGGGTTGTTTCTGTGCTGTCTCTCTCCTGGACAGGTGTAATTACATGGTCAGTTTTTTATGTATTTAATTGATTTATTCTTAAAACAATGATAGCATGGACTAAGTAGAAAAAATAGAAAATATAATTCAGTTTTCTCTTATGATTTGCTGGTGACTCTTCTCTAAAAATATAAAACTTGAAGATTCAAGACTTTTTAAATAAAATCTTAACATCAAAACAGCAGCTTATATTAGAATAAGTTGATATAACACAATGCACCCAGACATCGAGTCAGAAGTGAAGGAAATTTAAGATGATGTGGTTACTTAATACTTTTCATGCATGTATGGATGCAATATACAAATATTCCTAAACAACAATGAAAACATTGATGATTTGGGCATTGTTCAGTAACTTAGTGGTGTGTGCAACAGCCTGTAATATTAGTTTGTGTTTGTAAATACAAAGTGTATTTGAAATACAAATTTAAGATGGTTTTGTTTTTTTCTAACAAGCTTTCCTTACTCCTGCATCTGTAACAACAGCCCTATAGGTTTAGAAAGGCTGACAGTGATACAATGATATTTTGTTGAACAGCACAAATATATTTTTACACCATTTAACAGACGGCAATGATAAAAGTGTATCTACATTAATATGGGAAAAGGTTAACTGTTAATTGTGTGAAATATAAGCTTAAAATGAATAATAAGAGTCTTATGAATGAATAAAACATTTGGGTCAGAGGTGTTTGACTGGCAGCCCTCAGAAACAAAATGTTACAGTCTTGAATAGGCGATGATACATTAGTGGTAATTACCCACACTTCATAGGGGTCAGGGTGGCAAATTCTACATGCGTTTTTCTTAATGACCAGCAAGAGCAGGCCATCATAATGAACAGCTTAATTTATTGATCTGATCTGTTGTCTCACTGACTCAAGCACACTGGCACATACACATTCACACACACGAACAACCTTAAATATTATTCTTTGTTTCAGACCACAGTCTTTTATTCAATGTATTGGTAACATTAGTTATACTCTAACCCTATGATTTAATTTCTTTGCTGTAGGGATTCTTTATTCAGTGGAGCAATTTAACCCTTTAAACAATACATGGAGGCATGTTGCAGCAACAATTAACTTTGTCGTTAATTTGACCAGAGAACAGAAATCTGTATTAAATGACCTTCAAAAAGCTAACATTATTAAAATGCAATGATAAAATGCATCCACTTGGTTCATTATTTGCAGAATCAAAATACAGTGAAAGGAAGTACATTAAAAAAATAACTCTCACCTCTGGAAATTGGTTTACGCTTCCTCACTTTTCTAACGGGGGGGTGGAAAAAAACAGAATGAGAAAGTAAAGAGTGTGACAAAGAAAAGGAATAAAAATAAGGCAGGAAAAGAAAGAAAAGTGTGTGAAAGATGTACAGCTATACAAGGTCAATAGGTCTTCATACCCTCTTCCAGAACTAATGAAACTGTAATATTCTTAAGAGGTTTCTTTTTGTCACAGTTTACAGGATGACTGCTAACCTCCTAATGCAGTCTGATTTGTACATGAGGACCTTGAAATAGAAAGACAGACAGAAACTTAACAGAGACAATTAACCAAATTATGTAAATTGACTTGAATTTAAAGAGACAGTGACAATAAATACAATATGACATGGTGTTGAAATTCTTCTCAGTCCAGCAGTTCATATTTTATGGACTGGCTATATAATTTAGTTTTAATAATGAAATTGTAAGGTTATTAAAATTTGAAAAGGTTTCGGATTTTTTTATTTTACTCATAACTTTGTCACGTCTGTGATTAATATTCAATCTCGCAAATCATTTGATAACTTGTATTAACAAATACCACATTTAGTTTCATCCACAGTTTAATGAATACCCCTATTGTTTGTTTAATTTAAAGACATGTAGTCTGCCACACTCTGAATATTCTTGGTCCGACCCTCTTCCCAGCAATGGGAGCTGTCATTGATCGGCTAGTGAGAGCTTTTTCTTGTTCTTGAAATTATGGATTCTAACATTATTTACTTTCCTAAATCTATTCTCTTAGAAAATGTGTAATCCCAGTACTGCTGCCATCTATCAGGGTAAATTCCAAAAACCTAAATTCCTCTAAAACATGTAAAAAGCTGTATTCATTGGCTTATTTAGTTAAATTAATGCATGGCATCAATAAAATACCAATATTTTACAAATATTCTTTTCTTTCCTTTTATTTATTCACAAGCGACCAGTTCTGATTTGTTGGCCACTGACCATTTGGTGGTAATGAGGTGTGGCTACTTTTTGACTTTCCCCATCCAGATTTATCCAGTGGCAAGCCCGCTACTCATAATAGTCATTGAGTCATGTATTTACTCTATTAGTATTTACCATGTGCACAAACACCATGTGCTTAAATACCAATGGTGTTTGTTCACTTACTGTAATAATACGTGGTACTGTTGTGGTGCATGTGATAACTTATTTTAAGAGTATATGTGATTCAGTGCAAGCAGGCAGCCGGCATACGGTTACATCTGCTCTTATCTTGGTAATGGTCACCTTGCCATATTCACTGCCGTGGTTAATTGTGGGAAGAGGGGTCACCTGAGACGCGTTGACAGGAGTCAGCATCAGCCAATGAAAAGGCCATCCGCGGGGGATTAGCATATTGGCATCGGGCCTGGAGACAGAGAGAAGTTGTCAGGGGAGAGATTCAAGACAGGTCACTCTGAACTACTGCACCCTTCTCTGTTTTTTCTTCATAATGTACTTCATTCTCTTTCTCACTTTCGCTTTGTTTCTCTCACTCTCTCTTACCTCTGTTAGGTTAAAGGGCAGTTGACCTGATCCACTCAGCCATATGAAATGTAAATGTGTCTGTTTTGTTTTTGTTTGTTTTGTTACACTCTTTTCCCCTCTTCTCCAAAAACAGTTTCCCCTCTCCCCTTACTTTCCTTCCCCATATTCTCTTGTCTTCTCTTCCCTTCTCTCTCTGTCACTCTCTTTGTCCTTAATAATTAGTCAATGATTCACTGATCTGGGGTCAAATTTAATCACCCAACCTCCCCCTGAAGTGTATTGTCTCTGCACCGTCCTCAAAGTAAGGTCTTCTGACAAAGCTCATATCATCTTCGATCTGCCATCTTTCTTTATTGGCCCAAATTATTGCACCTTATTAGTCATTACTACATTTTATTATCTATTCAAAACAGGTCAATGGTTCAGCCGTTCTGGCCTCCTTCCCAATGTGTCTCCTCCCTGACTTCCCTACTTCCTCCCTTTCTCTTCAGGAGTACAGGCAAAGAAGTTCTCTGGCCAAAAAACTTCAGCAATTTTTTAAGAGGTTAAGTGCTTTGCTGTAGACCATAGATGTAGACTCATTTGACTCCTCAATAATAGAGATTAAAGTGAAATGGAAATTAAAAAAGTGTGTCATCAGCTTTTACACTGCTCAGAGTTTGTACTTAGAATATTAAATCTCATTTCACAATGTCAAAACATAATAATTGGCAGTGTTACAGAGAAAACCTTATAACAAAGGTTTGGCTTACTAACATTTTTTTTTATTGTATTGTATTGTTTTTTATTGCTTTTTATTGTAATTGATTTTGATCAATTTTATTTATGCGCCCAAACATTTGAAACAAAATACTTGGTTTTAATACTTGAAATTATGTGTGAAAGAGTTACATGTTTGTTTACAGTTTGTTAATTTGATAGCTTTACAAATACAGGTCTGAAATTACTACTGTAATTTTTGACCCTGTATATTGTTCAGTTTCATCCTTTTGTCCGTCAGTATTGCAGATAGTAGTAATAATAGTAAGCAATAATAGTAGATAATAAACATTTTCTTTGCGGATGCACATAAAAATATTATCTCGCATGTGACACAAAGTTGATTTGTTTCAGTTTTGTTGTGTGTGTGCTTTTTCTTGTCTGTTTTGGCTACTTATTCACAAGAGTTTATCCCACATAATCTGTATATGGGTTTAAGGAGGCTTTTATTATGAAAATGACACTTTTCACAAAAATGACACAATTGTACTCTTTATGTATACCATATCTTTGAAAGACATTACAATGTTAAACAAGATTATGTTATTGTGCTTTTATTATTGCAGATACGGTTTCACAATATGGATGTAAGGTTTTGCTCATCAACTTGCAAATAGATTATTGAAGAAATCAGTAGGAGTTTCAAACGGCTAAATTTAAATTCAGCAGCAGATTGCAAGCCTGCAACTGATTTACCATTTAAATTGGAGCCAAAGATGCTTTAAACAAAATCCAACCACATAATCAACAAAGACATCCTTGACTGATCTTTCTTTCTGTCTTTCCTGTCCCGTTCACTACACCAAACTGAACCCCCACCAATGCAGGAGTAATTTCTACTGAGCAAGTTTAAAAGGGTCAACTTCCATGAAAACCATTGTTTCCTTTGTACCTTCTTTGTGCTGAGGGAAGACTAAAAGGTCACTTTTTTAGCTCTGGGCACGCGGTTAGTGAGATAAAGTTACAGCCTGTAATACATCAATTATAATGTACACAAACGCAGAGGTAAAGTGTGCTTTTAAAAAAAACTGTCTGGCTTTGGGTCCTTATTGGTTTAACGCTCAGATGATTACCAGAAGCTGTTGGTTAGACTTGTAAATGTACTTGTTTTGGACAAGTCATGGAGAAGTACAGCTTTGCAGCCTGTATGTAAGTAGCAGGAAATTCTTTCTGTTTGCACTGGTTTCTTTAATGTTGTAGTTTGTACAATACTCTCTTTCTATTCATAATTCATTTGATGTAACTTGTTTCTTAAATACTGTTTTTGTGTTTTTTTTTGTTATTATTTTTTCTAAAATAAGTCTTTAGAAAAGAAGATACTACACACTGCTCTTGTTTAGCATTAACATTCATTCATTGTGCAAATGTGCTGCAATAGCAGCAAACAGCAGAATGTCTATTATCCCCCATACTTACTTATTATTATTATTACGGTATTCCGCCACATTTTTGTCCCGCCACTAGCCATACTTTAATGTAGGAACATAACTAAAAGTTTAAAGCAAAGACAAGACTGTGACCTTTATTGGGCTGAATGGGCATTCTGATATCAAGCACGGTTTCTACCAAATTATGTATTGTCCAGTTTTCAGACCGTTTCAGATTTTCCAATGTGTGTGTATGGGGACGAAACGCTGAGAGTTGGGGGACTGCAGTACCATTCTCTGAAACAAATTGCTCTCTCCTCTACCGTTTTCATTCTTTATACAGTACATCATGGTTTGTCAAAATGTAGGAAATGTTGTGTCAGTTGCAGACATGTAGGCTAACTATGGAATCCACCGGACTTAAACTCTCTGTTCATACCAACTGCTGATGGAAAAAATGACCTGCTCTGTATTGTGTATATTTGACACAAACATAAAAACCACATCAATGCGTTTGGCTCTCTTGTATTGATAATATTTTGCCGTTTGGACCCACAGTTTTTGAATTACAGCACAAACTTGAGAGCTATAATTATCATTAAATGGACATGTTTGACACATGGTCTCCCCCTCCCTCCTCTACTCCTTCACTGAGGAAATCACCATAGCAACAAGCTGACACACACCTCCTATCATGGAGACTCTTTACAGTACAGTGTTGTCCTCTCTTTTCAGGACATATCAAACAGCAGATTTGCTGTTAGCCAGTGTTATTCAGCTGTGCACCAAGTAGTAGGCACACTGTCAAAATTTCTTGCGGAATTTTGTAGTTGATATTACTATTTAGTTTTGGTCCCTCTTTATCTCCGTAAAGAGTGTTTTGTTATGTTTCGAAAATGAAAACAACCTCACAGACATTAAGCTATGGCGGTTCTGTGTGAGTGTGTGAATTGGTGATTGGTGGAATTGGATATGATTCAACGGGCACTAGCTGAAATCTTGCCTAAGACACCCAATTGGTTAGGGTCTGAGAGTGTAGTTCTATGAGAGGGTTTTAAATTACAGAGCACAGATTGACTCAACTGTAGCTAATATTTAACATGTATATTTCTGTTTTTCGAAAGCTGGGTATTGAATTAAACATGGTTCAATAAAAGATATTTTCTATTGCAAAGAAGAAACCCCTTCTGAGATTCTGAGTTTGAGTTCTACAAAAGTCTTCATAATTAACACTAAAGTAAAAATGCAAAGGGTATCTTCTATAAGACCTTCAAAGCATTTTGGTTGACTTGTTAACATCTTTTTCTACCAGATTAATTAACAAAATGAAGCCCACCAAATAATAATTTATGAATTATTATTTAAAAAATGTAGAGCTCTGGAAGAAAAAGGTACACACATTTCTCTTGTTAGTGTTAATTGCAGTGTGACAGCCGTTAAAGGCAAAGGTCCTCCTTTGACTTCTAATCATTTATCTATCCATTACATAGAGCACTCTAGATTTTTATTGGTGTAATAAAGTTGATCTTCACTATCACAAAAAGACTCCTCCTGACCATTGGTGCTCTGGAGGCCCCTGACTCCTCCAGAACATAGTCATCATCGTCATATTAATTCTCTGTTACACACACACACACACACACACACACACACACACACACACACACACACACACACACTGCATGCAAACAGGCAAGCACACAGACAAATATGTTGCTACTCACTTACTTACTGTTTAATAATAACAGTAAGAGGGGATCATTTTAATGAAGCAATGGACAAGCACTGTAGATGTTATATTTTTATGTGTGCTGACTTCAAACAAATTTCACAAACCCTTTCAATTTCTTTTGTAATATTTTTTAAAGATGTTACAATGTTCAAAATGTATACAAAAATATGAAGTATAAATCCCATTGATTAACTGAGACAAAGGTTGCCTGAAAATTAAAATTTATCCTGGTATGCCCTCTTGTGGCTGAGGAGCTCACATTGTTCACAGAGCCTTCAAGTTCAGCAAACAGGCTTGTCTGTGTGAGGAGAACAAGATCCGGTCGTTGATTACATAAAATGTATTCAGTTTCTTCACATGGTGAAGTTTAGAAAAATCACATTAACATGCGGTCAATCTTCTTAGATTAGATTAGATCATTTTCCATAGAGGCAAGAATAATGAAGAGTTTCTAAAAACGGAATAGACTAATCTAGACTAGATAAAATAGATGTGGTACTAATTATTAGAAACGCATAATCATAATTCAATTCCATTCAAAATTTGGACATTAACCAAAGACAAAAAAGTCATATTATGGTAGAAAGGCTGCCGTAAACAAGATAAATATCTGTTTTACAGTGTAAAAAATACATTGTAATACGTGGAATTCCCTTAATTTCATTAATGCCAATAAAAATATAGAATATAGAAAATATAGATTCAGTCTGAGACTGAATGACTGAAGAGGACATATTCATCCTGCAGATACAGAATACCCTCTATGTTCAGTAATTCATATGCAAAGTTGGCTTTCATGGTCACAAGTTTATGAAAAATCAACAAGGGCAATCAAACTAATATATGCAGTATGTTACAAAAGCCAACAACTCTGGCACAAAGTACTTTGTAGTCACATTTCCTTCTGTTGAGTGCAGAGGAAAGTGTGTTAATTCACAAGTAAATTTGTTGTTTTTGAAATAATAGAAAAAGATATTTGGTAAAGTAAACATTATTGGTGTCATTGCCATGAAGTTCACAAAATTACAAAAAAAGAAATGTAAGATTCCGCAGTGATGTGTTGCCTTGTACACATCAGATCACTTGTGTGTCTGGACCTGTTTAAAGGTCAGTAAGTCTTTGAGGTGGTGGGTGCTCTCTGTAGGCCTGGGGTGCTTCTCTCTTTGAACAGCCTTTGAACAAGAGGTCAGCTTTCTCAAAAGCAGATTGTACTTACATCATTTAGCCCCACAACAATATTCAATGTGTTACAACACATCAATGTGTTACTTAATTTAATGAGTAGAGTAGAGTACTGGGTCATACATAATATAATAGTATGTATTTATTTATATTTGACCTCAGATACCAACATGTATTTGTAGTGTAGCCTCAAATTACTCCATGTTTAAGGGGCATTTAGAGCATACACATAATGCTTTGTGACTATAGCTTTCTTTATTTACGTTACAATAGGCATGATTTAGTGCTAATGTAAATTGCAACATAACACATGCTTGGATCATTACATACTAAATGCACACTGATGCACCTGATTCTCATAGCCATCCACCCAGTTTCCAAAAGACACTCAGTAACTACTGTGTGTTGTGGTGTGTATGTTTGTGGACAGCCAGTTTTTTTTCTGACGCAGGCAGCGGCGGCAGACCAATGATGCAGCACCTCCCCCTCACCTTTAAATCTGTCGTTGTAATAACCATCACACTCATACAGATCTGACTTCAGAGGTGGACACATCAAGACCTTAGCAGGTGAGAAGAAAATATTTGTCATTTTACCATTTGGAATAAACTTTGACTTTGTCTTTTTCTACTTCTAAAAAAGTGTGTTCTGTTTCGTGCATGGTTTGTTTGATTAAGCTAATTTTTTTTAAATTATTATTATTCTTGTTGTCAAAGGAAAAAAAGTTTGGATTCTATAAAGACTTCACATCCTATTAAATCATCAGAAAATAACTATGTGGGTCTTTGGGAAGATCAGAGAGAGCATGGAGAACATTCCTCTAGAGCTGAATCGTTACATTGGGAAGAGTGAGGGGGACGTCTTTCTGTCTTCTAAGGCCAGTCTTTCTCACAATCTGCACATCAACATCCTTACCCCAGACAAGATCCCAGAGTTCTGCTTGCCCCCCAAGCTTTGCAAAAGAAGCCTGTTGCTGGAAGCTAAGACAATGGTCCCTTACCTAGACCACCAGAACCAGATGCCCGAGAGCAGCACTTCTTTAAACACTACACATGTAAAGACGAAGGATGTGAAGATGAAGAATAGTGATGTATCAATGGCTTGGAAGGCTACAAAGAAACCTTTGCCATTCTCTGCAGAGGGGTATGGTCTGGCTGGGATACATGAGAGCCCCAACACTCGAAGGAAAGAGTCTTTGTTCCACTCAATGGGCTCTGTTTACAGTTATGATAGAAGCTTTATTGCAGCACCCAGGCTGGCAAAAGTTACAAACCCGCCAAAAAAATCACTATCAGGGTTTCTCTCTCTGTTTTCATCCAAGAGCCTCTCAAAGACAGGGAGCACAGGAAGTGAAACACCTTCTTCCAGTGACTCATCTCCCCTCAGTTCCCCTTATAGTGCTAAATCCTCCCTCTACTTCCCATCAGGCAATGGTCGTCTTAAAGGAGCAATCTCCTGTCCATCGTTAATTGACAGCAGAGAGGACAGAGGGAGTTGGAAGAGCGGGTATTTAAGTTTAACAAACTCGCCCAGTAGCCCTCCAAGCTTAAAGGGAAGTTCACTTATGTTAGCCCCACCTGTTCTCTTTCCGTTGGATTTACTGCAGTGCCAGGAGAGACTTCAGCATGAGCAAGTCCTGCCTTTGCAAGGCCATGGTAAAGTGCGCCTCTTTGCTGAGCACATCACCTTCTCCACCAACACGTTGTCATCCCTTTCCACAGTCAGAGTCCATGTGGTGTCTGTAGAAGGCCCATGGGATGATACTGACCAACGAACCCTGAACTGTGCGGTGTATCTGTGCCTGATCCCGGGGAAGCTGCAGCAACAGGAGAGCTCCACCATCAGGAACTGTCGCAGCCCTGTGTTTAAAGAAGATTTCTTCTTTACAGAGCTCAGGAGAGAGGATCTGGAGGAACTGCAGCTCAGGTTAAAAGTGGTTGATAAACCTGCAACTGGAACATTGAGGAGAGGGACAGTGATTGGAGTAATCACCAAACCATTGTTTCAGTTACTCCCTCTTAAAAAAACAGTAAAGGAATAACTCCTTTTGTGTAATTTGGTGGCAAAACAGCACATGATATGTGATAAATATAACAAAATTTGGTAAAGACAAAATTGAAAGAGAGGGACATAATAAACAATATAGTTTGTACCAGCAGTTTAAAGCTGCTATGTAAAAGACAAATCCCAGATGGTTTAGCCTATATTAAGCAAAAAAAAAACAGTAGCATATGGCAATATGTATACATGCAGTATGCAGTTGGAAGTACTAAAAGTGTAATTGTATTTTTGAAATCCAACCACCAACCAAACCGCAATGTAATTTGAAGCATGTTTACTCTATGTTCATAATGTTCTCAGACAAAACCATACAGATGTTAACAGTTTGGGATCTTCTGCAAGTTGAAATATAGATTTGTTTTTTTTGTCTACCTTCTGTAAAGCACCTTTTAAGTAGGTCTACTGATTTGAAAAGTGCTTTAAAGATAGTTTACTTACATTACTTATTTTCCTGTTATATTTTTTTGTTTTCCCTTTAATGTAATGGCTTGTTGTTAATATTATTGTTATTATTATTATTATTATTGTTATTATTATTATTATTATTTGTATGTGCATTATTTTATGGAAATTTTTTAATAAGAAACAAATTAAATTACTACTACTTGATTTTAGTCACTGATGAGACCAGAGGACAGTCTTTACATAAAAACGTGAAAAAAGAACAAATGTCATTCATTTGAACAGCTTTCATATTGTTTGGATTATCAATTTGGTGTCAATGTACGGTTTGGTTTAATTAATGAAGTAAATAAAATTTATAAAAATAAATGTGTTGAATGTGTTGTTATGGTATTTTGCCAATACCTTTACATAAAAGGCCTGCATAAAAATGGCCACTTAACTATCTTATATGATATAGACTATAATAATAATAATAATAATAATAATAATAATAATAATAATAATAATAATACAATATGTGTATCTACCGTACTTACCCTTAGTTTCCTTCTTCACCCTTCTTTCCCTGTTTTAAATAAACTTTTTTATTTTATTAAGAATGGCACAAATTCAGACATCATAGATTTCACACGTAACGTAAAAAAAACAGATGACAGGCTAAAAATAAACAATATGGAGATGAAGAAAATTTTTTAAATGATATACCAGATAGATCACCAAATAATTGGTTATAATGATGTATGGTGGATGGATGTACCCCGTTATTATTATACTTTCATGGACGTACTGTACCTTACTGTTATTTATTTATTTATTTATTTTTGTTATTGACAAAATGCAGTATACAGAGAATCAGGTAAACAGTAATAGCACATAAATCTACATCAAGTGTACAAATTTATGAAGATGTATAAAAACCATACGAAATAATTCCAACAATGAATCAAGAATAAAGAATATGAATAACACAATACTAAGGTACATGTAAATATAAATTTACTATTAGTCAGAGGTTTCAAGAAAAAAAAGTTCTACAGTTTCCACAATTTTGGAAACTTTTTGGTTATCCAAGTGATTTAAAAAGAATTGAGAAATGAGAAGTTCAATGAGAAAAGATACTCTCTTGCGTCTTGCCGCAGTGGGTGAAGTACGGCATGACGTAAAAGCACTGCCCACCGCAGGACGTCCTAATCTGACGTTGAGGTTGAGTCAAACCCTGGGCAAACGAAACTAGTCCTCAGAATGTAAACATGGTGACAGGTAGCGTTAGATGAGAGAAACGCCAAAATGGTCTTCGAAAGCTTGGTGGTAGATGTCCTCAACCGATTTTTAGGGGACTACGTTGTCAACCTTGACACCTCACAGCTAAAGCTTGGCATATGGGGAGGTAGCTAACTGAACTTGTGTTTCTCATTTTAGTGGACTGACTAACGTTAGCTCGCCAAGCTAGCTAGCTAATGCTAACATACTTTACCAGGACGTGTAACAGAGGCGCCCGCAACTGTTTGTGTCAGTTTATCTGTTTCAACGTAAGCTATCCAGTGTGAGCAAGATAGTGCAGCCTAATACTAGCTAGTTTATGGATATACCAGTCAGCATTGTTAATGTCTACTGCAATTACCTTATGATAACGTGCCTTATTTGCTACTTCAAGGATGTTTGCTTAGTGCTTAGTGAGTTTCAAAGAAGCGAGGAGTTCGAGGTCACACCCTTTCACACAGCCAGGTCAGACTAGCTAGTTCCTTTCACAAGCATAACCAGAAAGTTATAGATCTGTACACTATGAGAGGGTTAGAATAGGGTTTTCAGAGCCACTGCTCAACGTGTAATAATTTTTAGCACCTAGCTAGCTAGTTAACTAACGTTAGCTTGTGTTACCAAACCTGTCATGAAATGCTTTATTGATATGTTTTCCGTTGCTTGAGTGTTGCATTAAATCGATTGACAAAGACCAAATACCTAATTTGTAGATTTGACTGTTTCTGTGAGCCTTATAATACTAAGCCTTACACAATACTAAGTACTTTGTTTGGTCTATTAGAATGGACATATAAACAATCAGTAAACAAATACTCTTGTGATCACAGGTGACGCTATTCTTACAAATCTTGAAATAAAGGAAAATGCCTTGGTAAGTTGCAAATAAATGTGCAAGTAACTAAGCTCATTCCATTTTGGCATTTATGATGGATTTGTGTTCCAATAATTTACTGTCCTTTTGTTGCAGAGTCAACTTGACATTCCTTTTAAAGTGAGAGCTGGCCATATAGGTGAGATTTCACAGTAGTTACTGTCCCTTTTTGCCACTTTCCCTTTGGTGCAAAAGAAGATATTCTCGCTTTGTTTTTCTGTTAATAGGACGGCTGCAGCTAAAGATACCATGGAAAAACCTCTACACCCAGTCAGTAGAGGCGACACTGGATGGCGTCTATCTGCTCATAGTCCCCACAGCAAGTAAGATCATCATCTATGTCCAGCTAAATACTTTAAAAAAAAAAGTTTTAAGGACTTATCATATAGCTTATGTGCTTATTTTCATTAGACACATACAGTGCCTGAAGGACATCAACCTGCTGCATGTCAATGTTAAGATGATTAGGCTCTTCTATTTACATAGTCACCTTTGAAAAACATTTTACTATCTTTGCATTTGAATGGCTTGTTTTGTAGTGAAAAATCTCAAAGCATGCATTTAAAATAGCAGTAATCTCAAATTCAGTCAAAAGAATAACCCTTAAGATTAGCAGACACAACAATGTGTAGCACAGTAGTCGGACAAAGAAGGTCTTTCACTTATTAAGGACCCTGAAATACTTGGAAAGTTAACATTCTGCATATTTAATTAGTTCCAGAGATGTACAGAAAAATAAATTTTTTTGACCCCATGCTTTCCAGGTATAAAGTATGATGCAGAAAAGGAGGAGAAGCAGCTACAGGAGGCTCGTCAGAGAGAACTACAGCGGATAGAGGAGACAAAGCTAAAGGCTGCCGAGCGAGGTGTGTGTGTGTGTGTGTGTGTGTGTGTGTGTGTGTGTGTGTGTGTGTGCGTGTGCGTGTGCGTGTGCGTGTGCGTGTGCGTGTGCGCGTGCGAGCGAGCAGGACCAAATCAGGTCTCATTTATCATATTTGTTTATATTTGACAGAGAACCCTGATCTAGAAAAACAGGACACTTTTGTGGAGAAGCTTGTCACTCAGGTCATCAAAAACCTGCAGGTCAAGATCTCTAACATCCATGTACGCTATGAAGATAATGTGAGTATTCAAACGGATTTACCTTATGAATAAGGCATGACTCAAATTTGTGTTTGTAACGTGAGCAGTAAGGGATAAACAGAGAACAAGAGGTGCCTTTTTAGATCTGCCAACAAGACAGCATGGATCACGCAGAGTAAATAAAGTCTTAACCAATCCTTATTCAGGCTTACCTCTTATTTTTCTTTTGTTTTCCACAGGTCACCAATCCAAATTGCCCTTTGTCGTTTGGAGTGTCACTTAAAAACCTCAGTCTCCAGGTAATTTGTAATCTCCCTCCTGTCATAGTATATCCTATATTACATTCAGCATTTAAGGTGTTCTTAATTATGAATAATACATGTCACTTAAACATAATTATATGCCCAATTTTAAAGTAATCTCATGAAGGTCCCTGTATCTCACTACTTGTTTGGCCTTCCAGACATCTGATAAGAACTGGAATCCCAGACTTTTGGATGAAAATTCCAGGCTTTTCTTCAAGGTAGGAAATTCAATCACTTAATCTGTACTTTATAACAAATAATTTACATTTTATATGAAATATTAACTGTATTGTGTTTGACACTACATGCTTTTATGTAATTTTGTCATTGCATTTAATTAATTTATCCTTTTGAGTAAACTGAAACTGAAACCTTTTGGAAAAGTATTTGGCAACTTGAACCAGTTGGTTCGGTTTGTCAGCAGTTACTTCAGCAACCAATTATTTCTTCTCATAACTAAACGTATATAGCATCGTACATCGTCATCTGTTTTGTCCTCATGGTAAGCATCTGCATAATTTTAATTGCTTTGTGTTTTCTTTATTCTCAGTTGGTTAAACTAGACAGCTTGTTTGCCTACTGGAATGTCAACTCTTTGCTCTTCTCCAATCACAGTGCAGATGAGGCCTTGGTGAGTTTCCCTTTTATTTTATGGTGTTGTCCCTTGTTTCCCCCAGCTTAGATATGGTCAAGCCATTGGTTGTCTTATTCTGCTTAACTGAGGCTGAACACACAACCTCATTATTGTGGGCTCACAGAACACAACTTTATCAGGGTTCCTCCCTCAACAGGACAGTTTCAAAGTATCATAGTCACATTTTGAAAAGCCTTTTTCTCAAATACTTTTAAAGCCTTTGTTATTAAATGATCTCCGTTGAATGTTGGAACAAGGTTTCTGCAAATTTCCCTGAGATCAATGCCGATTTTATTAACCATTTATTTCATCCACAAACGCTCTTTCTAGTATAAGCCCAATTGGTAGAATGTTTATAAATGGGGGGTTGTGATGGTTTACTACTGCATGTTGTTAAAGCAGTAACAAAAATAGATGAACAATGTTAAGAGGTTAAGGAAATATTGAAAAACAAAGCTGGTAAAATGTAAATGACTCTCCTCTCCCTTTGTCTTTGTGTAGCAATGTCTCCAGAGAAGCGTGGATACCAAAAACTCTCTTTCTGTCAGCCATGACTTCAGTGAGTGTCTCACTGTCATCTTTCATTCACAGTTTTATGCTGTTATCTAATATGACCCGTCTAAAGCTACTTACTTGACATGCATGAATCCGTAATGTGTAAATTTGCACTTGGAATATAATGTTTTGCAATGGCACAGCTGTGCCTGAAAGAAATAAGTGAATTACATAGCTTGAATCACCATCATCACTAACACATATTAGCAGATTTTCAGCACATGTCAGCCGATTTTAGTTTTGAGGCACACGCTCACAGATTTATGAAGGGTTAACTTTGCTACACAAAACCATATTCACAATTTTCATATCCCACAAAAATACATGTCTGTTTTGCCCAAACAAACTTTAATCCATGTACTATAACACCAGAAATACCAAAAATATCATTAAGATTAACAATTTGCTTTAAATAATCTATTTGTTGTTGCTGGTCCACAGTTTTCCGTCCTATCTCAGCGGACGCTAAACTGCGGATGAATCCCAGGTCAGACGTGGACTTCTCCTCTCCCAAAATGGACCTAATGGTCAATCTCAGTGAGGTGGCCATTGAACTCAACAGACCACAGGTGTGTGTGCGTGTGTGTGCATGTTGTTAAAAAGTTTGTTCGGTGATGATAACTGCATTTCTGTCAGTACTCTTTGCTATTGGTTAATTGCTTCCTCCTTCTCTTTTCAGTACATTAGCATCCTGGAGCTGCTGGGCTCAATAGATTTGATGTCGCGGAATCTGCCTTACAGGAAGTACAGACCTATGGTCCACGTTCACAAGAATGCCCGCATATGGTCAGAAAACACTTTTACTATTTGACTTTGATTTTTGAATGCCAAATGATGATATGAAAGGACTTTTTTTTACAACCCCTGCTTGTGCCAATACTTAAAATTGATTGTGAAGTTGACTGTATGCTTTTCTGTTCCTAACTTGCAGGTGGTTTTACGTGATCACAAGCATCCTGGAGGTGGATGTGAAGCCTCGTCTCCAAATGTGGTCATGGCAACACATTCGTAGTCACCGGAAAATGGTAAAAAGCTACCGAGACCTCTACAAGACCAAAATCACCAGCAAGAAACCCAGCGAGGAGCTGCTCAAGGCACTAGAGGTGGGACAGGGCTGAATTGAGCATGAGGAAGGGAAGAATATGTCTAGTTTCCATCTTACCTCTTAGATCATCAGATTTGAATCACTGACACCTTCATATGATGTTATTAAAAGGGGTAAACACTACATGTTAAAAGTCGCCAAGTTCCGGATACATTTAAACGTTTGATTATTAGTCTCTTCATCCAACTTCTTTTTCTATATTATGATGCATTGATTTAAAATAGATACAATTATTACATTGTTTCCCTATACCAATTTTATTTAGAATGGTTGTTAATGTCTTTACTAAATTTTTTTACATTGATCGATCATGTGTCTGTCATGCCAGTAAGGTGTGTTTGAATTTTTTGATATTGAAATTAGGATTTGTGAGTGCAGAGGCCAAATTAAGTAGAAGAGGAAGGGAAAGGAAGGTTAATAGCATTCCCCCCCTATTTACTTTCTTCCTGCCATCACATCTCAGCCAAGCTGTTCTTTATATTATTGTTGTTTGACTATAAGGGTTTTTATTGTGGCTTTGAGTTCTGGCCTCACTAAATGCATTTCTAGTGGAAGATCACTGCTTGTGCAAGAAACCTGCTGTTTCTGCTTAATTGTACACTAGTATACAAATACCAACCTGACCACAGTGACCACAATTCATTGCCTATATTAAATGTAAATGTAAAATAATATGCAAGAAGTTAATAACAAAGATAGTTCCTTTTTCAATATCATTTTAGTGGTGCTTTGTTGTAGCCATAACAAGCCACTTATCCAGTGTTCAACCATATCAAAGGATTGATTGCAGTGCATTTCAGATTTATTATGTACCTCAGAGAGATACAACATTAAATCTAAATGTATTTTCCTCTGTCTCTTCTTTGTAAGCATCAACTTTTCCAAATTTGATTAATAATGGACATTTAGTAATTGAGGCAGTCCTGCATGGAGTAGCAAGAAGCCGCTAAAAGTTCTGATCAGCTTGTCTTGTATCTATTCTCAGAAGCCGGAGAAGACCTTGGATATTTTTAACATCACATTGGCCAGACAACAGGCTGAGGTGGAGGTAAGCTCTGTTTCACCTACTTTATAATGGGCATCTTCACTTTGTATACTTACTATGTACTGTTTCTGTAGCATTTCACAGACACAGTAAAAACAAGTTAATACTTTTCCATTCATGCCAATGACACAGAAACGATACACAGTACAATTCCTTTTCAGAAATGTCTGTATGTTTTTACCAGCATACCACATATGACCGAAGTGATACAAGACTAAGCACAAAAACGGACAGTGGTAACAGTTATCAACAGTTGCATCCAGTGGTTGAGGTTTTGGGTGAAATATCTCACACAAGACGGATAGCTCAATTGGTAGAGCGGGCGCCCATATATAGAGGTTTACTCCTCGACGCAGCGGGCCCAGGTTCAACTCCAACCTGTGGCCCTTTGCTGCATGTCATTCCTCTTCTTTCATGTCTTCAACTGTCCTGTCGATTTAAAGGCCTAAAAATGCCCAAAAAAATAATCTTAAAAAGCAAAATGTCTTACACTGTGTAATTCTTACATAATCTTGGCTTTCCTGCACAGCACTTTGTTATAGGTTGCAATTCTACAACAATATTTCTCATACTATTTATTGCTAATAAATGTGAGTGGCCAGCAAAATAATATTTTGTTTTGGATTGATTTCATGTGACACATAATGCAGTGAATATCAGTGTCTAATTTATCTCTGTATCGACACAATAGGCTCAATAGAGAAAATTAACCAGAGAAGTGGTTTAAGCTGGTAAAAAGTAAAAAAGTCTTTTTACTTCCCCAGGTAAGCAAAGCAGGCCTACGGATTTACCGTCCAGGGCTTAAAATGGAGGAAGAGGAGTCTCAGGGTTGGTTGGGCTGGATGTGGAATTGGGGAGGAGAGGCCAATAAAGGAACAAAAGAGGTCAAGACTGGAGGTAGGATGTAGAAAACAGACAAGGATATTAACAAAAAAACAGAAATGTACATGCAAGTACTGTACATTAAAGATATTATGCACATTTGGCTAACAGCAAGTACTTCAGTATATTTTTGTAGTAACAGTTTATGGTGTTAGCTAATACTTTTCTTACTCCTCACATTCCATTTATTCCCCCTTGCCCTGTCTCAGGTTTTGATGAGCTCTTAACCCCTGCTGAAAAAGCCAAACTCTACACTGCCATTGGATACAGTGAAACTGCTGCTAATCCCAACCTGCCAAAAAAGGTGACTCCTCCCCGACATCCACCTGTCAACTAAAAATACACTTCCATTTGACTCTCCATTCCACTTAAACAATATTACTAAGATCAAAATGCAAATATCGTGTCAGATACTTTGATTATGTACTGTGTTGTCATTTCTTTATAGTTTGAGGACATGAAGGTCGATTTCCAAATGGAAAGGCTGTCTGTGTCCATCAAAGACAACAAGGACAAAAATGAGATTATCAGGCTGACTGTGGGAGAACTCAAGTCCACACTCACACAGAGATCAGGAGCACAAGCCATCAAGTTTGTCATAACAATTTTTTTTTTTTTGAGGGCTTTGATAGAATCATTTTTTATAGTATGTTTGATATGATCGCCATTGCAAATACCAGTTTTTTTTTCTTTTTGATTTTATTTAATTTGAAAAAAAAGAAGAAGCAATTTGTGGTTCTACTTTTTGTCAATTAAAAAACAACATTTATAAACACCAAATCCCTGTAGGAGATTTTCTTGCTGGCCTTTTATCAGTCCAGCAGGATGGACAACATAGGGTCATCCCTTTTGCTCCAAATACTTACAGTATATCTTATCATTAGGATCCTGGCATGGGTGGCACTGACATAGTTTTTTTGTTCTCTTTTTTTAAGAATCACAGCCCAGCTTAGTTTGTTTGAAGTCACTGGTCTGGCCAGTAACCGGCCTGCACCAACCCTCCTGTCGTCAAGGAAGGCGGCCACAGGTGCAGGGACCCCACTGCTCTGCATCCTGTTTGAGACCAATCCGCTGGATGAAAGTGCAAACCAACGGCTTCATGTGGAATCACAACCCTTGGAAATCATCTATGATGCTGTGAGTGGTGTCTGTGTGCAACGGATGAACATGAATAAAACATGAAAGGGGTGTGTATCAAATGTATTATTTTTTCTGTGTAGATAACAGTGAACAGCATGGCAACATTCTTCATGCCTCCTGATGACCTGGAGTTGGATGAGCTCACCAATGCAACCCTAATGAAACTAGAGCAGTTCAGAGACCGCACAGCCACCGGTTAGTTGCACTTACATGTACAACATCTACTGTATATTGGGGTTAAATCCAAGCCTGGTATCAACTCTCTGATGGGCAAATGTTCCTCAGTCCTTGTTTTTACTAGGTCATTTTCATTTTTCCATGTGCTTACACACAGCCTGCACATCTCAGCCACTGCGTCAGTTGGATTGTGGTGTTCCTGTTTATTTTCTTAAGACTGATTGTTTCCTGAGTTTGTTTCAACAAGGCTCTATGATATTGATAATATCTTCCTGCATTTTAGGGATGACAGTGTTTCCCATAGGTTTACTGCTTAACCCTGGCCAATGGGTTGGGGGGGCCTGTAGGGTACTGGCATCGTTATCCTTGCTTCACCTGTTCAACTGACTTTTACAGCTTTGCTAACACACTCAACAGTCCTGCTGTTACAGACGTGAACTAAGCACTGACAGTTGCCTCGTACATGGACTCCCAGCATTGTGACACTGCAAAATGGATATAGGAGAAACACAATAGATATTTGATGTTATTTTATGGCTTAAAAAAAACTATTCTAGCCTGGAAGCCTGCCAGGCCTGTACAATTATAGGAGAAAGCACTGGATGAAAAACGTTTTCAATGTTTCAGTGTTCACTGGACCCACATCTGAAATAAAATGAGCAAATTGAATTAAATGTGTTTAATCCTGATTTTTACAGTCTATGATTCTATGAACTAAATTCAGCCCATAACTAAATCAGTATTATAGATCTGATATGATAATAATCTGAATATTGCAAACATGATGTTGAGCATAGTGCTAGATGTTGAACTTGTCTCTATCATCGTCATCATTAATGAATAAAAGAAATAAATCATCTTATGTCATGAAAGTCTACTGTATTTGATCACAAAGCTGATTTGTTCTTGCAAAAAATGATACGTTAATGACTTTTTTTGTTTTTAGGTCTGATGTATGTGATCGAAACACAGAAAGTTCTCGACCTGAAGGTGAACCTGATGGCCTCCTATGTCATCATTCCACAGACTGGCTTTTACAACGGCACTCAGAATATCCTACTGTTGGATCTTGGACATTTCAAGGTCTGAGATGGCAAAGCTTGACACTGGGCTGAAAATCCAACCCACACAAAATTGTGTTGTTTTTCAGAGATTTAATTTGAATAATAAAGTTTGACTGTTTTCATTTTGATGTATTTTCAGATGTCCAGTAAAAGCAAGAAGCATCTGCCACAGCTGTTGGCGTGCTCCAGCAACATTGAAGACATCATGTCCAGAGCATATGACAGCTTTGACATACAGCTTAGCAGCCTGCAGTTCATTTATAGCAAACCAGGTAGCATGCCCTTTCACTTTTGAAAGTTTTTTTTTAGTTGTATGTTTGAGAGTTTATTCAAGATGCTGTTTAAAAGTCAGGAAGCTCAGACTTTTGAGATATTGTTAATACGGTTTACAGTATTTCACAATTTAGGCATAGAAAACTGTATTTGCTGTAGTCAGTGGTTAACTCTTGGATCCCTGCCAAGAAAATAATAATAATAATAATCTTTATTTGTAGAGCACTTTTCAAAAACAAGTTACAAAGTGCTTTAACAAGTGTAAAGAGACAATTAATACAAAAAGATAAAAGCATGAAAAACATTTAAAGACTAAAATACAGATAAATATAAAATTCCTAAAATGCAATAAAATAAAAGTGATAAAATAAAGTCAAATAAGATCGGGAAAGGCTCTCCTATAAAAGTATGTTTTAAGAAGGGACTTAAAAGAGTTCACTGACTCAGCTGACCTGATTTCCTCGGGCAGGCTGTTCCAGAGCCTCAGGGCCTTGACAGCAAACGCTCTGTCCCCTTTAGTTTTCAGTCGAGACTCTGGAACAGACAGCAGACCTCTGCCCGAGGATCTCAAGTTGCGTGCTGGTGTATATGGGACTAAAAGGTCAGAAATATAACACGGCGAGAGGCCATGAAGAGCTTTAAAAGTGATCAATAATATTTTAAAGTCAATTCTAAAACATACTGGGAGCCAGTGTAATGAAGCTAAAATAGGAGTAATGTGGTCATATTTCTTTGTTCTGGTTAAAAGCCTGGCAGCTGAGTTCTGGACAGTCTGGAGTCGATCAATAGATTTTTGGGTTAAACAGGTGAAAAGGCTGTTGCAATAATCCAGGCGTGATGAGGTGAAGGCGTGAAAATTGGTCTTGGTGTCTTTAAAAGTTAACATAGATCGAATTTTAGCTATATTTCTAAGTTGATAAAAACATGATTGAATGTGATGTGAAGATATTTGGTGTTGAGGGATCATACATACATACATACATACATACATACATACAGGGAAAAAGGAAATTCATAAATGCTTCAAAAAAATTGTGTGTAGAAAAAAAGAAATGTAAATATTTTCTGTCAAAGATGGTGACTGGAAAATGGCCCGTAAGCAGAAACAGTCCCCACTCCACATTCTAGAGCCAGTGGATCTAAAAGTGGTTTTCTGCAGGGCGATGGTCATCAAAGACTCCCGCATGGCAAAGTAAGTTCAGTAGTTTTATTTCCATACACACACATATTTTGTTTCCCATGCTCAAAAGATTGAAGAGGCTAGGCACACTAAAGTTAAAGGTCATACATTTTTGTGTGTATCTTTGTTTCCATGTTTGCATGTCTTCCAGGTATAAAATGTCTGGAGAGCTCCCTCGGCTGTCTCTTCGTATTTCTGATGTTAAATTTCGAAATGTTCTGGGGCTGGTAGAAAGTATCCCACTGCCTGAAACCAAACCTGCTGCACACGGCACTGCTTCATCCTCCACTTCAAGGGTAAGAACAGGAGGATCGTCCCTAGATGGACCTTTTCACATTGTGTGTGGATCAGATAAATTACCCAGAGGAAATAAAACAAATTTACATTTTTGGGAAAAATTGAGTAAGATTTCTTTTTTTTCTACAGTTTACTGCAGTTTAGTGTTGTTCTTAGTAGAAGTAAGAGAATGGAGAAATAACTATAATAATAATCCCACTTCTGACACATCTCTCGGGGTGGCAGTAGCTCAGTCCGTAGGTTGGGTTGGGTTGGGAACCGGAGGTGTAAGTCCCCATGCGGACCACAATATGGAGTGTGGATTGGTGGCTGGAGAGATGCCACTTCACTTCCTGGGCACTGCCAGGTGCTCTTGAGCAAGAGCGCTGGTCCAGCTGGCAGCCCACTCACTCTGACATCTCTCCATTTGTGCATGAATAGGTCCTGAGCATGTGTGTGTATTTCAGGCTTGTGTGTAGTGATACTAACAAAGTGTACACAGAGTGTAAATTGTAATTTCCCCACTGGGGAAACAAGATGGGTATCAAGTGATGTATTGAATACTGTGTACTTTAATAATAACAATATATAATACACTAATATATAATCAATTCAGTGTGTTTCTAGTATGGTTATGTTTGGTTTTATTTTCATTTTAGCCAAAGTCGTTCACGCCACAGCTCACTCCCAGAAAACCTCTGAACTTAGCTGACCAGCGCTCCTCTCTCATGTTCGAGTCATGTGAGACCATCAGCATCACCTCATTGGGTAAGACCCGCTACACATTCTATTGCCATTTTCTCCTTGCTCTTCACCCCTCACACAGCCGTGCATGCATAATTATTACACTACATACCTTGTAACACCATCTATGTGTACCTACAGTATAACAGATGGGTGCTTGTCTGTGTTATTGGTTTGTCACCCCGCAGGGTCAGAGGAAGATTTGTTCTACGATGCTCCCAGTTCTCCTGTCGGTGATCGGCCATTCTTTCCAGATAATCCCATGCCGCTGCGCTATGCAAGTAAAATGAAAAGTTCAGAAGCTCAGAAGAACATGACTGACCTCATCCTGAAGTTTGAAATCAGTGAGGTACAAATAGGTCTTGTTGAACTAGGTGGCAAACATAGTCTGGGATGCTGTTGTAATTCTCTAATTGTGTTTTTCCATTTTTTCCTTTGTCCCTTTACATGTTCTCTTCCTCTATGCACCCTTTGTCCATCTAGTTTTCTGTTCAGTTGTGTCGTCTGTCTGGGGATCAGGAGGTCACAGTGCTCCACTTGGACATAGAGGGTCTGGGCACTGAACTGAAACTACGCACCTTTGACATGACGTCTAACACCTACCTGCGAGAGATCTGCCTCAAGTGTCCTGAATACGTGGGTCAGTAGATGCTTGCAGGACTGTACACTCACCTAAAGGATTATTAGGAACACCTGTTCAATTTCTCATGAATGCAATTATCTAATCAACCAATCACATGGCAGTTGCTTCAATGCATTTAGGGGTGTGGTCCTGGTCAAGACAATCTCCTGAACTGAACTGTTGGTGTTTGGGTTGGTTGTTGACGGGCCGGTCTGAGTATTTCACAATCTGCTCAGTTACTGGGATTTTCACGCGCAACCATTTCTAGGGTTTACAAAGAATGGTGTGAAAAGGGAAAAACATCCAGTATGCGGCAGTCTTGTGGCGAAAATGCCTTGTTGATGCTAGAGGTCAGAGGAGAATGGGCCAACTGATTCAAGCTGATAGAAGAGCAACTTGACTGAAATAACCACTCGTTACAACCGAGGTATGCAGCAAAGCATTTGTGAAGCCACAACACGCACAACCTTGAGGCGGATGGGCTACAACAGCAGAAGACCCCACCGGGTACCACTCATCTCCACTACAAATAGGAAAAAGAGGCTACAATTTGCAAGAGCTCACCAAAATTGGACAGTAGAAGACTGGAAAAAGGTTGCCTGGTCTGATGAGTCTCAATTTCTGTTGAGACATTCAGATGGTAGAGTCAGAATTTGGCGTAAACAGAATGAGAACATGGATCCATCATGCCTTGTTACCACTGTGCAGGCTGGTGGTGGTGGTGTAATGGTGTGGGGGATGTTTTCTTGGCACACTTTAGGCCCCTTAGTGCCAATTGGGCATCGTTTAAATGCCACGGCCTACCTGAGCATTGTTTCTGACCATGTCCATCCCTTTATGGCCACCATGTACCCATCCTCTGATGGCTACTTCCAGCAGGATAATGCACCATGTCACAAAGCTTGAATCATTTCAAATTAGCTTCTTGAACATGACAATGAGTTCACTGTACTAAAATGGCCCCCACAGTCACCAGATCTCAACCCAATAGAGCATCTTTGGGATGTGGTGAAACGGAGCTTCGTGCCCTGGATGTGCATCCCACAAATCTCCATCAACTGCAAGATGCTATCCTATCAATATGGGCCAACATTTCTAAAGAATGCTTTGAATCAATGCCACGTAGAATTAAGGCAGTTCTGAAGGCGAAAGGGGGTCAAACACAGTATTAGTATGGTGTTCCTAATAATCCTATAGGTGAGTGTATGTTACCTAAGACAAGTTCAGGAGACATACTTCATAACTCAATTTTGGCTAACATTTGGCAAGCATTAAGCATTTGTGAATTAAAGTCAGGCAAGTCTTGGCTAGAGTTTTTATTTGTCATGTTTTATTTGTTTCCTCCTTGTGTAGATGCTGAAGAGAAGCAGGTTCAGCTGATCACTACTCTAGACAACACAGAGGTCGATCTGCTCACCCTGGACTATATTAAAGTATGTGTGATACCGTTAAAACATTACTCTTTCAGATCCATTTGTTTACTGTTTCTCATTGAGGATTTTATGTCTTTTCTAGGCTGATAAGAATGGTCCTGAGTTCAAGTCTCAACACAACAATACAGAGCAGCTCATCAAGGTGAGGGAAATGTCAATTTACTAGTAATTAACATGTAGATGCTGTAGATGGACACATACGGTACATACTTTTTTCAGAATAGGTAGAAGTGAATTATTATAATAATAATAATGATGATGATGATGATATAAACAAGTTACTGTACAGTTTTACAGGATCCTACTTTAGAAAAAAACAATATCTTAGTCAGACTTATCGTTCACCTTTGTGTAATCCCAGAACCTGACCAAAGGGTCTCTTCCCCCAACATGCAGTCTCATTGCACTGACCCATTCTTTCACCTGTGTGGCTTTTAATGTTTTCCAGTGTCTTAGAATAATTCAACAGGCCTTTATTGTACCCACAGAAATTACAGAGAACTAACACTTGGATATGTTTGGTTTTTGAGATTTATCCCCCAGTAAACATAGCTTTTGACTTGAAGTGATTTCTAAGCCAAACCAATTGCTTAAAATATTTTCAAATCTGAGTTCAGATGGATTTAACCAAAGTACATTCCCTAATACACATGAAATAAAGTTCCAATTTCACTTTTACATTTCCAACATAAGTCATCATTCACAGTTTTATTCTATATAGTCTGGATGGTGTGTAATAATATCTCTTGCATTGTCTAAGCTTACCCCTTGCCGCTTTTATGTTGTTATTTCTGCTGTTTTTGAAGGTTATAAGGTTATTCAGTGCTTGAAGATGAGGCAAAGTACATATTTAAAATCAATCTTTAGGTTCTTGACAGTATAAGATCAAGTAAGTAGGAGAACAAAAGATGCCCACATGCCATTTTATTGTTCTTCTCCACTAATATTTTAATATTTTGACATTGCATTCCCCATCAGGTGACCTTCTCATCACTGGATGTCCATCTCCATACAGAGGCTCTACTCAACACCATGAACTTCCTCAACAACCTCCTTCCTCCATCCACTAAGAAGGAAGGAGGGCAGGAGGAGCTCCCCACCATTCCTGAGGAGGATGAAGCAGAAGCTGAGAGGGAGGGAGAAAAGAAGGAAGAAGCGATTGTAACCAGGAAAAAAAGTAACTGGTCCTAATAAACCCTTTTTAAGAGTTTCATTCAGTTTCACATTCCAAAACCATCATTCTCCTGGTGTCGTCTTCCCTATATGTCTTTTATTACTCACATTTTTTTTCTCATCATCTTTTTCCTCACAGATACAAAGAGATCAAAGTTTGCAGATGTGGTGAATCTACATATTAGAGCTAATCTCCGCTGTCTGAAGGTTTTCATTCGAGGACAGAAAGCCAGCATCTCTGAGATTAGGATTGAAGGTATGGAAGGGTTGTGACATCTCCTGCTCCCTGACCTAGAAAATATTAAATTCAGTCCCTCTTCATTGCATTTTTGTGGATATTGCTTGTGTTGTCAGTGTTTAATCAATCCAAAATGGTATTGCATGTCCACTGTGTCCCACTGGTAGCCCCAGCAACAAGCCTGTTGCCACCTAAAGTTCTTAATTTGTCTTATGATGCAACTTTTCTGATTTGGTCCTCTATGCATGCAAATAAGCCATTAGCTGGGAAATGCAAAGAAATGCTTTCTCACCGTGTCCTTTTCTCAACCATCCAGGTCTGGTCTCTGAGGTTCTGATGAGGAAAAAGGAGATGGAGGTTCAGGCCCACCTAAAGAACATTGTGATCCTAGACTGCGACAAAGATGCGTTGTACAAGAAGGTACAATCAGCAAGTGGTCTTTTTTGACTATGCTAATCTATTTCTAATCTATTACTTTGTTCTATAACAAAGTAATAGATTAGAAATAGATTTTGTTCTATAATAACTTTGTTCTATAATAATCAGATTCTATTACTTTAAGGCTATATTCATACTTTGTCTCTTCCTCAGTTTTTAACTACCAGTACTTGTGTTTCTGGCTTCATAAGTGTTGACTTGTAACCATAAGTTGCTCTGGATAAGAATGGTAGCTGACTGATTATTCAGATTTGTGTTATAGCTCTTCATTTCTTCTTGTCTCTCATTTATTTCTTAGGCTGTGTCAATAGCAGATAAGGAAGTGTTTGCCTTCCGCATGGTAAATTATACAGATGCAACAGAAGGAGATGCCTATCTGGACATGTCCCAAGTTGACACCTCTGTCACACTGACTGTGGGATGCATCCAGGTCATCTTCCTCAACAAGTTTGTCTCCTCCATACTGGTGAGAATCACATATCCTTGTCATAATCCATGACTTCTCACAGTTAGTCTTGTCCCTTTTAGTTCATCTGTGAGAGATAATAATGGCAGAGCCCCACATGTGTCAGTCCTATTAGATTTGCATTTCATTTCCATGTAATTTATAAGGTAATAATTAGAAATTAGTATGTAATAAGTATTTACTTACTCACTTAAAACTGTTCTTTTCTCTTGATATACTTGAACATTTTTCCTTGTACCTAATTTTCTTCTGTGTTCCAAGCCCAATTCTTTTTAATTTCTCTCCAACATTTTGTTGTTTTCCATTTTTTTCTTTCCCCAGGCATTTATCAATAACTTCCAGGAGGCTAAAGAGGCCTTGGCTGAGGTGACAGTCCATGCTGCAGAAAAGGCAGCGTCAGGTGTGAAGGAGCTGGCCGAGCGAAGCACTCGTATCGCTCTGAACGTCCACTTCAATGCACCCGTCATCTTCCTACCTCAGTCCTCCTCTTCCTCCAATGTCATTGTAGCTGACCTTGGTCTGCTGTCTGTCAAGAACCACTTTTCCAAGCAGCCCTTTAAAAGTAATGCTAAGATCCCGCCTGTTGTGGATATAATGACCGTGAGACTGACTGACCTCAAGATGTACAGGTCAGACACCAGCCATAAGTAAAAAAATGTGATTGAAAAAAATCACAACAATTACATATTCTCTGGATAACTTCTCTCATTACTTGTGTGTTGTTGCTGTTTCCAGGACCACATACAAAGATGAAGGTTTTCATGGAGAGACCCAGCTGTTGATGCCTGTTAGCCTGGATTTGGAAATCAAGAGAAATCTTTCATCCAACTGGTACCACAGCATACCTGACATAGAGATCACTGCTCATCTTAAACCCCTGAGCGTAAGTAGTGGTAGTGGTGTATGGTAATGGTATGTTTATTTGTATCTGGACATATTATGTGATTCCATCTCTTGTTAGTTTTTTTTTAAGTTTGTTAAATGTCTCCTATTGGATTAATAATTAAATAGGCCTACAGTTAAGATAGAGGCTTATGGTAAAGATCTAAATCAAAAACCATTATAATAAAATCCTGTGTCTTTTCCCCAACAGCTGCTCTTCAGCCAGGACGACATGACAGTGGTCTTGAGGACTCTGAGTGAGAATCTGTCTGAGAAGTCTGATGCTGTTCCACCTCCAGCATCTCCGATTACCACTAATAACTTCTCTGACTCTGTATCCAACAAAGAGTCCCAGGGCTCCGGAACCACTGGACCAGCCAGCAGTAAGTGCTGTGATTTGCTTGTTTGTGTTCACATAAGAAATTAAAACTTAATGGGCAGATGAGTACTGTATGTTGGTCTTTTCACAAAATGAAAAATGGAAATTTTTAGCTCAGAGTTTGAAAGGTTAAGGTGAGTAATCTACAGGGTTTCCAAAACAATGATACTCCTAGAAAGCTTACAAAATCGGAAAATACATTTTCATCAAATGGAAATCTTTTAAACCATTGTTACCAAAATCTAATGAACCTTTTCTAATATATGGTTTGTGCTGTGTAACTTTGTAGGTAACATAGTGGTGACAGCTGCTGTTGTGGAACCCCACAAAAGCAGCAAGCTGAAGAGCACACTCAAAGTTGACTTCAAGTTTGACTCAATGACACTGGTCTTGTATAGCCCTAATGGGAATGAGGTAATACACACACACACACACACACACACTAGGCTACACTCAAGTGATGTGTAAAATTAGGCTTGTCCATCATCATTTTACACACTGTATATGTAATTATTAATTATTATTAATTATCTAGATACAGCTGTTGGATTCACACGATGAGCAGCTAAAGTTGGCAGAGTTTACTCTGGGCACCATCTCCACCTCCATCCACATGTTCTCCGACAGCTCCATGAAGGCCTCAGTCCGACTGGCTGCCTGCCTTCTAGATGACAAGAGACCCAGAATCAAGATGGTCACCCCGAGGTACTTGGGGGACACTCACAGACACATGCACGTGCACATATTTAGCAGTATAGATACACACCTCGCTCAAACACTTTTATGTTCTATGCACATCCAGACAGAGATAACTTGCCTATCAAATCAAATAATTTGTTAAGATTCTACTAACAGAATGCATATTAATAACTTAAATTACAATATATCTGATTAATAAGATATTTCGGTTCTCTGTCCTCAGTTTGTGCTTATGTAGCTATTGTAAACAGTGTGAGTGTGATCTTACTGACAGATGTAGAAAACTGGTAAAGGCAGAGTCTTTAAAAAAAAAAAAAAAATAGAATGAGCTGTGCCAGCTTGTAACATATAATTTCTGTGTCTAACAATATGATAAGGGGCAAAAATGTTTTATACATATTCTCCAGGATGATTGCAATGCGTCCTGGTGCAGAACAGAACATGATGGTGGAGGTGAACTACCGTCAGGGCCGTGATGGAATCACTTTGGACACGGTGGTGCAGGATGTTTACCTGTGTGCCAGCATGGAGTTCCTTCTCACGGTGGCAGATGTCTTTCTCAAGGCCACCCAGCAAGGTTTTGCTCAAGTGCCACAACCCAAAATCAGTACTGGAGCGGGAGAGAAAAAGAATATTAACTCCTCTGTCACATCCAAAGAGTCTAGTGAGTTAACCATATCAGTTTTGAATTAGTTGAAAGTGATTTTTGATTCAGCAAAGTAAAACTACTGTATATGCAAGTTCTTTTAATCAGACCCTATCAAGTGGAGAGCATGTGGAAGAATCATGACTATGATTATTATTTTTGGATCGTTTTTGTTTTTCTGTGGTTACACAATGGGTCATAAATTGTGTGTTATAACTAAGTTGAGTTAAAGAAGAATTGAATTCATCTGACCTAATGTGGACCCTGTGGCCTTATGACCTGACCTGATGTTTTCCTTTGATGCTCTCTGCTGCTGTCAGCTGTAGCTCCAGCCGTGGTGTCAAAGACAGAGATGAATGTTCATGTGCGTAACCCGGAGATTGTGTTTGTGGCTGACCTGACACGTGCTGACGCCCCAGCCCTGGTGATGACCACAGAGTGTGAACTAGTGATGAAAAGTGATGCAGAGGGATCGTTGATGACTGCTGTTATCAAGGACCTCAAGGTTTGTTTTGTCATTGCAATGTAACCCTGCAAATTCAGATTATCAAACAATTTAAAAAGTTATCTTACCAATATATAAAATATATATAATATATTTTTTTTGTTACGGTTGTTCTTCAGGTGATGGCGTGTCCCTTCTTGAAAGAGAAGAGGAGAAACAATGTGACCACAGTTCTGCAGCCGTGTCAGGTGTTCTTCCAGAGTACTCAGTCCCCAACCTCCCCCCAGGCTATGGAGGTCTCCATCAATGCTCTCACATTGAAGGTAGTTATTTTATTATTATCATTACACATTCTGAATACAGGAATGAAATAAATTAAAGAATTAAGTTGTTTTGTTGTTTTTTCAGCTTGAACCAACCATAGTGTCTTGTAGTACCATCCTTAATAGGAGATCCACCTTGTCTCTTTTTTAACTAACTGCCTAATATACATCCATTTCTTACTTAGTTACTTCAGAAAATAACTATTGCGTTACTTTCAAGTACATTTTTAAATGCTCAAATGTACAGTGGCTTGAGAAAGTTTACACATCCATGCTAAAGTTGATTAAAAAGAGGAATAAAAAACCATGTTTTGGAAATTGATCTTAATGCCTTAATTCAAAATAATTTGGGAAATCAATCCTTTTAAGGACACCAATTTTCTTTGTGAATGAATAATGTATTCCTTAAAATACAGGGGGCATAAATATGCACACCCATATGTTAAATTCCAGTAGAGGCAGGCACATTTTTATTTTTAAAGGCCAGTTATTTTATGGATCCATACTATGCATCCTAATAAAGCTCCCCATATCATCACATACCCTTCACCATACCTAGAGATTGGCATGGTGTTATTTCATTTGGCTTAATAGCTGGTTTGATTTGCATTGAGAGATGATCTTATGGAAAGTTCCCCATGCCTATCTCTATGTATTGTTGCTGCGATAGCTCAGTTTACAATGACAAAACACACACACATCTCTTTGGTCTCGTCAATAGAACCATTTGGCAACTTTTAAAAAGTAAATTTTCCATTCAGAATCTTATTGCCATCCATTTCACCGTCTCACGCTCGCCATCCACTCAAAATGTAATATTACTACTCTTTGGCCAGCTTGCAAGCCCAAAAAAGTGTGTGCAGCATGCCTGTTTTGTTTCCGGTCTAGCTAGTAGGGCTGAAACCTCCCAGTCGACCAATCAATTTATTGGTTGATACGTTCTGGCTCGACCAAAATTCTGATTGGTCGATTTTTTGCTGCGTTATTTCATCAGGTGGAAGCATAGACCGTAACGGTCTATGGGTGGAAAGCACTAACTGCTAATGGGGGTGTTTTCAGAGCATCCCTGTTTTACAGGTAACAGTCTGTCTTCAGAACACCCCCCTTGTTTTCAGCTTTTTTGGATTAGCCCAACCCACCGGAGACAGATTGAAAAAAAGTACTAGAAAGCCTTTGTCTGATGGTTTGCTGAATATTTATTTAATAGTGAGTGTTTCATTTACAGTCAGTCCTCGACCATGTCGAAGACATCGCCATTGTGGCAGCATTTTACAAAGATAGATAACGGAAAAAGTTGAATGCAAAGTTTGCAAGCAACAGTTTGCATATTGCAGCTGACTACAAACATGGCATATCACCTAAAAACGGTAAGCTAACTTCTCTGCGTTAGGTTGCCCTGGCTGTTTTGAGTAGGCTATATGAACATATCAGAATTGGCATATTTCATAGTCTAATAATCATTTTATAACTACAGGCGCACCCACCCACAACGACGGGAGCGTTCCCCAGACACACCCACACCACGCTGGATGTTAAGCCTCTATCATCCAAACGCAAAAATAATATCACGGAAGGAATTGTCCACTTTATTGCTCAGGATATGAGGCCCATTGGTGTTGTGGAGGGCTGAGGTTTAAGAACTTGTTAATATACAGCGCCAGCACGCCACACCATCACGCAAAATGTGAGGGACTCAAAGAGAAAGTTTCAAAGTTAAGACAACACAGCTGATGTAACACAGATATGCTTAAATATACATTAAAGTGGACGTGCCTTTTGTGTTTAAGAGTAAAAGCTTTAAATTAATCTATTTGTGTCTGAGCCGCAAAGCCGAGCGCCGATGTTCAGCGCTCCGTGCGATGACATACACAGAGCTCTGATGCAGCGCTGTCAGAGGCAAGACGAGTGTCATTTCACTGCAAAATAATTAGGTCCAAAACAATTGATTACAGCCCTACTAGCTAGATCTGGTGTGGTGTTGTAGTTTTTCTAATGTTACTAGTTGTTGCAACAGCATGTGAAAAAAACTAAGTTTGCTAGGCCAAAAAGAACGTTAATCTCATGATAACATTTTTTTACCCCGTTAAAATAAGTTTACGCTTTTCAGAGTGGCATATTTTCTAGTAATGTCAGAGCTAGGCAACGCATATCATCTTAACTCATAGAGGTTTGTATCAGCCTCCGTTGATAGAATATTGTGGCATCAAGTATAAGCAAATGTTGAAACAAAGAAAGTTCACCATTTGTAGGATTAGAAACATTAAAATGTAGCTTTGAAGTATGAAATGGGTATAAAACAGTTGTATATCTCGGCTATCTGACTCTTTGCCCAGGTATCTCCAATCATCATCAATACGGTGATGACCATCCAGTCTGCACTGACTCCCACAGCGGAGACCCCTAAGGAGCTGGAAAGTCCTGTTCCTGTGGACTTGTGGCAGAAGAGGGCCTGGAAGGAGCTCAAACTCTGGTTCCTAGAAGAGGAAGGGGATGAAGATACAGCATCACTGGCTCCACTGATACCACAGGGAGAGTCATTACAGGTATTTGGCAGCATTGTGACTCAACTAATAACCCTGTCGTGGATTGCTTGCTATATAGTCAGAATTTTTTGTAATTATTAATTTGGTCACATTTATAGCACAAACCCTTGATCTATTTGGCAATGGTATTTTATTCTCTACAGATAAAAGGTATTCCAGTTTAATGCATAAGAAAAGGTTGTGTCATTTCATTGGCTATCCATCTGTGCAGGTGACCATCAAATCGATCTGTCTGACTCTGGAGGCTGGAGTGGGACACCACACTATCCCCATGCTTCTGGCCAAGTCCTCCTTCCAAGGAGATGTCACAAACTGGTCCACACTCATTAACTTACACAGCGAGCTCAACCTGGAGGTAACACACACACACACACACACACATATTTATTTCCTAAACTTTATCCTAGGACCTTTTACGAATTCTGCCATTAACATTTTACTGTAAAAAAGACTTAAAATAATGTTTGACTCTTACAGTTGTTTTCTGTGTTTTTGATATTGTTTGGTCCATTTAACTTATACTTTACATGAACCTATTGATGGTAATTTACCACAATATTTCAAACATATTCCAGCTTGTTATAGCCAGAACTCATGTGGCTGTAAAGTTTACTGAAGTGTTTGTGTGTTTTTGTTTCGTTTTTTTACCTTTTAGGTTCACTATTACAATGAGGTGATGGGAGTGTGGGAACCGCTGCTGGAGCCTTTAGAAGATGAGACAAGAGATGGTTTCAAATCCTGGCGACTAAAACTGAAGGTGTGTGTGTGTGTGTGTGTGTGTGTGTGTGTGTGTGTGTGTGTGTGTGTGTGTGTGTGTGTGTGTGTGTGTGTGTGTGTGTGTGTGTGTGTGTGTGTGTGTGTGTGTGTGTGTGTGTGTGTGTGTGTGTGTGTGTGTGTGTGTGTGTGTGTAAAATCTACTCACACATATACTCACACAGTGTTTTTAACGTTTCACTATCATATAAACAGATGAAGAAGAAGCCAGTGAAGTATACAGGTTTGTCAGATGAAGTGGATTGCAATGTCCCAGATTATAAGACGGCCATCGTCATCAGCAGTGAAGACCAGCTCAACATCACCCTCTCCAAGTGTGGTCTGGCCATGCTGAGTAACCTGGGCACGGTAAGAGAAAAGCTGCACTGATTTTATTAGGAAGGGATTTTATAAGGATAGGCAGCCATATACAATGTTCATGTTCTTGCCTTTCCCCAGGCCTTTGCAGAGGCTGCAAAACAGACAGCTGACTCTTTCCAAAAAGATGAAGCTCCGTTTGTAGTAAAAAACCGCCTGGGTCTGCCAGTGTCCGTCCACCACAGTGCAATGTTTTGTCCAGTCGGCCAGCAGAGCACCAACGGCATGGTGAAGCTGCAGCATGGGGAAACCCTGGAGATGAATTATTCCACCACAACTGACTCTGACCAGTTCTCAGCCATGATCTCCTTGAGTGAAAAGGACTACTACATACAGCCTAGTAAGTAAAATGAACCTGTGAACACAATTATACTGTGTATGCACATGCAGTCAACTTGACTTACAATTAAGGTAAAGCACAACATGTAAATGATAAAAGGAGATTTAATTTCTTAAATGATGACCTAATTGTTCTATGCTTTTAATATTTGAAAAAAAGCCGCGCCGGCTCATATTCCCATGATCTGAAATGAGCTAAAAAAATGAAACGTGGGGGAATAACTGGAAATAGTGTGCATGTTCTTCTATAGAAATATGAACTCACATGGTGGTGTTGTATTTAAGGCTTCAAAATGCAAATTTGAAAGGCCACACCCCGCACACAGTAAATCCAATTTACTTCAAATTTCTCATACAGGTGCAGTTCAATGTGCTATACAAAATAGCCTCAAGGACCATTAAGTTCTGCCTAGGAAATGTTTCTGCCATTTTGAATGTTTTGAAAAACACATTTTTGAGATCTTCTCTTACACCGTAGCTTTGATTGCCACCATATTTTCAGTGAATCATCAATGGATCAAGCTTATTACAAGTTAGGGTTATAAAGCATGTCCATATCTCAATTACTTTTCAAGTTAATGACCAATGAACTTTGAAAGGACCGTGGGTCTGGACATAAATGAACACAAATCAGCAACCGTAAGGCCAATCATCACAAAACTCAAAGGGTATGTTCAGATTAATGCCCCAGATAGATAGATAGATAGAGAGAGTTTTAAAGCATAAAGCACTAGGGGGTGCAACAAGCGCAAAATAGGTGAGTGGCATTACACACATTTTATTGTAAATCCCATATTCATTGTCCAATCATCACAAATCGCTCAGGATATATGTCCTCACAAGTACCTGTACCACGCCCTGAAAGTTTCATTCAAATTGAACACCAGGGGGCACTATAAATGCCAACAAACTTCAGGTGATAAAGATTTATATCATAGATATACAAATCAAACTATAAATGACTGTTTGTCCAATCATCACAAAACTTCCAGGAAATGTCTACATAATGACCTCAAACATACACTGCAAGTCTTATTCAAATTGACCACTAGCGAGCGCTTTAAATGCACAATAACTGGACGTGGAATGACGCAAATCAAGATTTGACCTTGGAATTCCAGCTTGCAGTTTTATTATTAGCAATTGTTTTTGTGTTGGTCATCTGCTTTTCTCAAATTGCCGTGAGCTGGACTGAGCTACATGAATCGAAAATAAATGTTTTTGACAAATCAGTTGTGGGTATTTTAAACAAAGTGCACTGTTTGTCCAATCATTACAAAGCTTGCAGGATATGTTTTATAACAACGTTATAATTATAACAAAGTCTCTATTGAGAAAAAAGTTTTGAACCCGCAAATTGCCGCTTGCAGTTATATTTCTTGTTTTTGTTAATCAAACTAATGTGACAAATGTCAAAATAAAATACCTAGCCAAATGCATTCAAACTGCTCTTATGTCTTTTGCCCCCTCCAGCTCCGATGGGCCACACCTCAACCAGTGTGATCCCCCTGATCAAGGTTGGCAGGGGAATGTACAGTGTAATGCACAAAGACTCAGGAGTCACTCGTTTCTTGGTCTGTCAGATTTACTCTGTGGAGGGCAGCAAATACATCAAGATCCGCTCTCCTTTCCAGGTACTACACTGATTTTGTTAGACATGTTTACTCATTTTTAAACTTCTGTATAACTTCTGTATCTGTAAAAATATGTCATGGTGTGTTATGATAATATAAATTACACCATACCTTGAAGATGCATTGATCTACTACTGGATCTTTTGCAAACTTAATTTTATAAGGGTTTATCAAGTTTTTTGCAGATTACACCACAATCACTCATAATGGTTCATAATGTTTTAATTATTTTCAATATAAATGATAATGCAGTCCCAGCAATGGTAGAACTTCATGGGTTGAAATAGAATAGGATTAGAGATCAAACTGGAATACAACAACAACAAAAAATCTTGATTGTGTGTCTCTCTCCTTTTATGCAGATCATCAATCATTTCTCAATCCCATTCAAAGTTTTTGAAGGTTCAACATGTCTGGGTACTGCTCTCCCTACAGAAGAGTTCTGTGTGCCTCTGGACTCCTACAGGTGAGGGCAAACACATTAACAAGCCTATACATCTACACTTACATTTTCAAACTGTCTCTTTTTCGTCTCCCTTTTTCTCTGTCTCTTTTAATCTCACCCTCACTGATATGTACACTACCATTCAAAAGTTTGGGGTCACATTGAAATGTCCTTATTTTTGAAGGAAAAGCACTGTACTTTTCAATGAAGATAACTTTAAACTAGTCTTAACTTTGAAGAAATACACTCTATACATTGCTAATGTGGTAAATGACTATTCTAGCTGCAAATGTCTGGTTTTTGGTGCAATATGTACATAGGTGTATAGAGGCCCATTTCCAGCAACTATCACTCCAGTGTTCTAATGGTACAATGTGTTTGCTCATTGGCTCAGAAGGCTAATTGATGATTAGAAAACCCTTGTGCAATCATGTTCACACATCTGAAAACAGTTTAGGTCGTTACAGAAGCTACAAAACTGACCTTCCTTTGAGCAGATTGAGTTTCTGGAGCATCACATTTGTGGGGTCAATTAAACGCTCAAAATGGCCAGAAAAAGAGAACTTTCATCTGAAACTCGACAGTCTATTCTTGTCCTTAGAAATGAAGGCTATTCCATGCGAGACATTGCTAAGAAATTGAAGATTTCCTACAACGGTGTGTACTACTCCCTTCAGAGGACAGCACAAACAGGCTCTAACCAGAGTAGAAAAAGAAGTGGGAGGCCGCGTTGCACAACTGAGCAAGAAGATAAGTACATTAGAGTCTCTAGTTTGAGAAACGGACGCCTCACAGGTCCCCAACTGGCATCTTCATTAAATAGTACCCGCAAAACACCAGTGTCAACATGTACAGTGAAGAGGCGGCTGCGGGATTCTGGGCTTCAGGGCAGAGTGGCAAAGAAAAGCCATATCTGAGACTGGCCAATAAAAGAAAAAGATTAAGATGGGCAAAAGAACACAGACATTGGACAGAGGAAGACTGGAAAAAGTGTTGTGGACGGATGAATCCAAGTTTGAGGTGTTTGGATCACAAAGAAGAACGTTTGTGAGACGCAGAACAAATGAAAAGATGCTGGAAGAATGCCTGACGCCATCTGTTAAGCATGGTGGAGGTAATATGATGGTCTGGGGTTGCTTTGGTGCTGGTAAGGTGGGAGATTTGTACAGGGTAAAAGGGATTCTGAATAAGGAAGGCTATCACTCCATTTTACAACGCCATGCCATACCCAGTGGACAGCGCTTGATTGGAGCCAATTTCATCCTACAACAGGACAATGACCCTAAACACACCTCCAAATTGTGCAAGAACTATTTAGAGCAGAAGCAGGCAGCTGGTATTCTATCGGTAATGGAGTGGCCAGCGCAGTCACCAGATCTGAACCCCATTGAGCTGTTGTGGGAGCAGCTTGACCGTATGGTACGCAAGAAGTGCCCATCCAACCAATCCAACTTGTGGAAGCTGCTTCTGGAAGCGTGGGGTGCAATTTCTCCAGATTACCTCAACAAATTAACAGCTAGAATGCCAAAGGTCTGCAATGCTGTAATTGCTGCAAATGGAGGATTCTTTGACGAAAGCAAAGTTTGATGTAAAAAAAAATCTTATTTCAAATACAAATCATTATTTCTAACCTTGTCAATGTCTTGACTCTATTTTCTATTCATTTCACAACGTATGGTGGTGAATAAGTGTGACTTTTCAGGAAAACACAAAATTGTTTGGGTGACCCCAAACTTTTGAACGGTAGTGTATTTCACACCAATAACCAGGGTCCTACCAGGGTTATATGACCGATGTTTAGCCCTTTTTTTTTTTTTTTTTGTCAATTCAAACCAAACCAGTCAACACGGGTTGATCCCTGGTTATGACAAGTCAGATGCAACCTGAGTCTTTGCTCATACCGCTAATTAATTGAAATCTGCTGTTATTGAGTCTGCCTGTGAAAACCCATTGTAAAGCGGAATATGTTATTTCACACACACACACACACACACACACACACACACACACACACACACACACACACACACACACACACACACTCTTTGTGAAGTTGAGTCGATCAGCTTGGGTTAACCCCTATAAACACAAACCCTGGTTCAGCCCTCACGGTACATACTACTTTATCAACATCTGCTTTCTGCTGCCCCCTTTAGGTCTGAGCTGAGCCTACAGCCGATAACAGAGGATGACGCTGGAGACCAGGGTGAGGAGTTTGAATGCTCAGAGGGTTTCAGCTATGAAGACGTCAGTAACCAGCAGCCTGAGACATGCCTCAAGCAGACCTGCCGTCACCGTGGAGATCAGGGTGTTGTGCTGATGGTCAACATGGTGCCATTAAAAGATGCTGTGACATTCAAACATACGGGTGGTGTTGGGGAGAACTTTGATGTGCCCTTTGTGCTTCACCTGTGGCCTTCCATGCTGCTACGCAACCTGCTGCCTTACCCCATCTCTTACAAACTAAAGGTATGATGTGTCATATTGACAAGACAGCATCCATGTTAGCTTTTGGGTTATATTTTTAACACACCAGCTTGTGAATGTGTTGCTTTCTATAAGATACACAGTATGTCAGTTCACCGATGTTTAAGCTTTAAGTCTCTGCTTGCAACTGTATTGTTGCCTGTAAGATAGAAGACCTAAAAGTAAAATATGCTATGCTTAAGAAAATTGTCAGTATGTGTACACAATTTGAAGGTAAGACATGCAAGTTCACCGTCATGGTCCCTGTAATACAAAGGGTGCACATGATTTCACATGATTATATTAAGTGCAATAAATATTACTCTTCCTTATTTATAATCTTATTATTTATAATTTTATCTAAATTGAGTTAGCAAATTGCTTTCTTCTGTTTTTTTACAGAATGTTATCAGATTTAATGCTGTGCTTTTTTTGGCCAACATAAAATCTGATACTTAAGAATCACAGTTGAACTCAATTTCCATCTCTGCCTGCTACTTAACAGGACAGTGGACTTTCTGCCGCTGAGGCCACTCTGAACCCAGGCCACTCTGCTCAGCTTCACACTGCAGTCATCAACCAATCAAGTCTCGATCTCTGCCTACTCAACTACTTGGATCAGAACTGGTCTTCTAAGTACAGGTTTGACTAGAGTTTCTTTCATTGTTGAGGTTTTAATTTCCCATTGTTAATGCGTTCCTGTTGTCTACATATTTTGAGCATATTGGTCATAACTCAAGGTAATTATGTGTAACGTAGGGCCACAGTTCCCAGATAGTATGTTTTTAAGCCTACAACACAGGATGATATATAAATATTAATCGTCATCCCCATTATACAGTCCCTGACAAAAGTCTTGTCGCTTGTGTACAAATTGACCTGAAGTGCTGCTGAAATATATTTCTAATCAAGATTTATTTACAACAAATGGCTCATTTTAATACCAACAGCTTTTGTAATAATGTTTCAGTGCAAAACGAAACTGTCAAAAAGTATTCTAATATTCACAGCTTAGTAAAGCCCATTGAGTCAATTTTTGCAAAGACATAAGTGTTGTCGCCTAGTCATATGAGCTTCACCTGTGACTAATAATGGATCAATTAGGTCTCAGGTGTGTATAAAAACAACCTCAGTACACTAGACCTTCACATCAACTGCAACTAGACCTCTGCAAACATGTCTAAGATTCACCCTGAGACTAAAGTTTTGATTATCAAGAGGCTGAAGACCAGATCCACTGCTGATGTGGCAGACACCTTCAATGTGTCTCAGTGTCAAGTACAGAGGATAAAAAAAACATTTGAAGACACTGGAGACGTTTTTGACAAGCCCAGGTCAGGCAGACCTTGCAAGACAACTGCTCGAGAGGACCGTTTGTTGGCTCGAAAATCCAAGGCCAGCCCATTTTCCACTGCAGCAGAGCTCCACGAGACCTGGTCACCTGAAGTCCCTGTGTCAACCAGAACAGTTTGTCGGATTCTGTCTCGAAATGGCCTCCATGGTCGAATCAGTGCCCAGAAGCCAGCACTAAACAAAAGACAATTGAAAAACCGTGTGGCATTTGCCAAGGCCCACAGCCTGCTAAAAGGATGGACGCTGGAAAAGTGGAAGAAAGTGGATTGTTCAGATGAATCTTCTGTTGAATTACACCACAGTCGCCGCAAATATTGCAGGAGACCTACTGGAGCCCGCATGAATACAAGATTCACCCAGAAAACAGTGAAGTTTGGTGGCGGAAAAATCATGGTCTGGGGTTACATCCAGTATGGGGGTGTGCGAGAGATCTGCAGGGTGGAAGGCAACATCAATAGTCTCAAATACCAAGAAATCTTAGCTACCTCTTATATTCCCAACCATATATATTCCATCTCCACTTCAAAGTTCCTCAAGGCGAAGAAGATCAAGATGCTCCAGGATTGGCCAGCCCAGTCACCAGACATGAACATCATTGAGCATATGTGGGGTAGGATGAAAGAGGAAGCATGGAAGACGAAACCAAAGAATATTGATGAACTCTGGGAGGCATGCAAGACTGCTTTCCTAGCTATTCCTGATGACTTCATCAATACATTGTATGAATCCTTGCCAAACCGCATGGATGCAGTCCTTCAAGCTAATGGAAGTCATACAAGATATTAAATTTGGATCTCACAGCACCACTATTTAATTTGCTGACATATTTTAGTATTTGCAGTAAATTTGTTCAATTTCTGTATAGGCGACAAAACTTTTGTCTTGCTAAAATTTGACCTTTCTGTCTTGTTTAAATGATAAATCTTTTTTCAGTGAAACTAATTTCTTTCAGTGCATTGAACATCATTTGGGGGTGTTTTAGCTTTTCATATGAGCTATTTCTTACACCAATTGATTAATTAAAAGTCAGGTTAATAGCAGGTGTTTCTACAAAATAGATAAGCGACAAGACTTTTGTCAGGGACTGTATAAAGGGCAAATCTTAAAGCACTTGCTTGCTGCAATAGCATTTCTCATAAGAATAAACAAAGCATCCTGTCATACAGTCTCCACAGTGACCAGGAAGAGATCACCTTCATAGTGTTCCAGTCACTACAAGAGAATGACGAAAACAATGGTGAAGGGATGGAGATGAAGAGGGCTGAGTTGGATATAGCAATGCATGTCAAATATGACCTGGGACAAATGGTGGTTGCTATCCACTCACCATATTGGATGGTGAACAAGACGGGCAGGTTGCTGCAGTACAAGGCTGATGATATCCACCGAAAACACCCTCTGGACTATGAAATGCCCCTGCTCTTCTCCTTCAAGCCTCGTTACTTCCTGAAAAACAATAAGGTAAGAGGGTTTTAAAGTTATTGAAAGAACAAAGTTTATTTAATGTTTTCAACTTGATATGTCAGAAAAAACTAAAATGATTTGTATTATGCAGCTTTATGGTGAAAGTTTAAGTGTCTGAATTAAAATCCTTTTATCTAACTATAAATCAAAGAATATCTGTGAGTGTGTGTGTGTCTCCCATATGAGCAGTACAGCAGCGGGGCTGTGGATTTGCTACCTCCCTACGGCTCATTGTTTGTGGTTCACCGGCTACCTCTGTTGTGCCCAAAAGTGGCCATCCGCCAAAAACAGATTGCAGTCTACACTACATGAAAATGATGAAATTAATCGTACATAAACGCATGTTAAATGAACACCTAAACTCTCCAGCATATTGTTTTGTTGCTGGCGGTTGCACGCATATCTATGGCCATTCTGCGCCCTGCTGAGCCGCGTTCCCTGCTTCCCCCACCCGGATCACATCGCCTAAAACAACCACGATATGTGACTAACTACACGGAAAGAAAAAAAAAAAGGGGACATGCCAAATCTCCAGTTAAGCCGCAGCCGAACCGAGTCTGATTGAACTACTCTTCAACATGTGTTGCAGGTTGAGTTTTATAAACTGCACAGTACAAGTTCTGCTATCAAGTGTATAGTTAAGGTAAAAAGAGAGGCATTACTAGCACAATAATGCTTAATAATAAATCATCCATCCATCCATCCATCTTCATCCGCTTATCCGGTATCGGGTTGCGGGGGCAGCAGCTCCAGTAGGGGACCCCAAACTTCCCTTTACCAAGCCACATCAACCAGCTCCGACTGGGGGATCCCGAGGCGTTCCCAGGCCAGGTTGGAGATATAATCTCTCCACCTAGTCCTGGGTCTTCCCCGAGGCCTCCTCCCAGCTGGACATGCCTGGAATACCTCCCTAGGGATGCCTGAACCACCTCAACTGGCTCCTTTCAACGCGAAGGAGCAGCGGCTCTACTCCGAGCTCCTCTCGGATGACTGAGCTTCTCAACTTATCTCCAAGGGAGATGCCAGCCACCTTAATAAATAATATTGCATCATATTGTGATATTTTGTGAGTAGAATCAAAATCTGGAACTTTCTCTATCAGGTAAATGTTCTAGTACAATGTTTTCCTATGAAGTAGAAGTACACAAGAAGTCAGTAGCGTTCAGTTAAATTGCATATTAAGTGCTTTGAGGTCCTTCTTTAACTTATTTCTGAGTACAATGGTTTTGGAGAAAGCTGCAATCAACTCGTACCAACCAGCCATGTTTTGAACAGGCATTCAGTAGTTATTATTAAACTAAGAAACTTATCTAATCATGGACAACCCTTAAATAATACTGTAGCTTTGAGGCCAACTTAAAGTCAATGTTTCTTTGCTTAGACTGGAACATTAAGATGATCCAAATAGCCTTATCCATAACCTTTTGCTGTAATTTCTTATAATATTTGAATGTGATGTTTTTCCCTCAGGTCCGTCTTATGATCTCAGACAGTGAACTCTCTGACGATTTCTCCCTGGATACAGTTGGTAGCCATGGAGATGTCAAATGTAAAGGCCGATTCAAAGATTACTTGGTAAGCTTTTCTCAGAGAATTTGATATATTCAGGCAAACATTTATTCAGGCATACTGTCAAAAATGCTTTACAGTGAACCCTCGTTTATCACGGGGGTTACGTTCCAAGAAGAACCTGTGATAGGTGAAATCCGTGAAGTAGTAACCTTTTTTTTTTACCATTATTATACGATGAAATACTCCATTATACACTGAAACCAAAGAACAAAACCTTTTTACAGGCCCAAGCATTTGTTTAACAAATAAAAGTACTGTATAAACGATTTTTTACAAATAACTACTGTACTGTAAAATAATAATTTTAATCATCAATACGAACTGAAGGCTTCAAATTGCGGAGATCAGCACCCGCGCCCCACCGCGACCAGAGTCATTGGAACGGGAGAAAATGAAAAATGATTATGAAAACAAATACAAAATAAAGTACAGTAGGAAAAACCGTGACTCAGGTGTATTTCCTGCTCTTCTGACGGAGCCGCTGCATCCCAACTCTGCTCTGTAGCGTTTTTTTCTTCTAAAGCCCGCGGTGCAGGTGTGTTTTTTCGAGAGAAGAACATAGTTATCGGTAGTTGTTGTCGCTCTTTTTTCTTCTGGGCATAAAGATTCTTATAAACCGACATGCCACCATTGATTATGTTTGCAGAATGCAGAACACGATGCAAATCCGTGAAGTAGCGAAACCGTGAAAGGTGAACCGTGATATAGCGAGGGTTCACTGTATTTAAAAAACCTGATGTATTGACTGGATGTTTTAATGCATTTTGTATCTAACTAAGGCAGGTTTTGTTATTTAGTAAGTACATAATCGTCATCTGTATAATTGTGTGATGTCTGAATGACCTCAGGTTGGTGTGAAGATTGATGCGAGCAGTTTCAGTCTGACCCGCATCGTGACCTTCGTGCCATTTTACATGCTAGTCAACAGAACCAAGCACAGCGTCTTCATATGTGAAGAGGATCAGGACAACTGGACCGAGGCTAAGCCAGAACAGGTCAGAGCCAAACCCATTACAGTTTACATCTGTTTTCTTGCAGATGTATTTTTTTGGAATGCTGCTGTTTTTACAGCCAGTGAATTATAATGTACTTAAATACTGTACACATTCACTATAATGGCAGCAACAAATGAATACCACGCAGTCAAAGTTTGACAAGTTATGTATTTGACTCTCACTAATATCAAATACAGTAATATTGTTTGTGCTATTAATTCTTGACATGTTCAACATTTAAGTTCATTTTTACTTTTAAAACAAATGTGTGGATTAGGAAGATATTTTACTTATAATAGATGTACAGGTTGAGTTTTTTTAAACACAAGGATATACTGTGTAACAATTTTTAGATGAAACCCTTACGGTACAGTGTTGAACTTTTTTGTCTCATTCCACATATAGTCAGCCATTCCCTTCTGGCCTGAGAATGACACAAAGCGGCTAAGAATCAAAGTACAGGGTTGCTTATTGCCTCCTCGGACTATTGACTTCACACGACCAGAAAACTGCCTATTGCTGCATCTGGACAGCTCTGTAAGTACAAGATGGGTGTTGTCACTTCATGTTAAGTAAACTATAACAAGATGCGCTGGATTGAGAATTTCGATCTGTGATTGTTGATGTTCGGTTATGTCTAGTTCTGATGTCACTGACTTCCAGAACATTTATACTTTATATACTACTATTATACTGTATGTAGACTGTTCTTTTTTTCTGCAGGTGGGTGGGATCACTGTAGACGTGAATTTGTCAGAGCACTCAGCCACAATCCGATTCTCTGAGTATCACAACGGCGCAGCGCCTTTCCTCATTATCAACGGCACAAAAAACGAGACTCTGCAGTTCCATCAAAGGTGAGGGAGCAGAAAGACAGAAGAAAAAAATCATGCAATTTTGTGTTAGCACTAAATACTTTATGCAAGTATTTGCTGAGGATGGATTGGAACCACATACTTCATTTTGATTAAGCTAAATTCAAGACTACAAACCTTTGTAGGAAATTTGTTTGCTTGGAACCCGTTATGTTCAATTAACAAGTTCATTACATTTCCAACTGCAGTATTTCATTATATTTCATAGCTTTTCTGGTGTAAGTGTTTTCAAGTTTCATTTGAATTATGTTGTCTTTTCATATTACTCACTTTGTAAACAGCGGATTTTAATTCTACCAAAACTTTTTTGCACAACATTCATATTTGCATTTCACTGATATGTATTTTGCATAATTGCTGAATGATGATACTCTTTTTGTCTTGCAGCAGCCTTAAACGGTTTAGTTAATGATAAGTAACAATGTTTTGTTTTTTTCTGATACTAGCAATTTATGTTTTTGTGTTGTGGGTCATGCAGCGCCCAGGCAGAATCCTCGTCTTTGGCTGACGAGCTACTCAACCTCTCCTTCTCAGTGGAGGAGGGCAGGTAGAAAAATATAAAAAGGGGGAACTCTTATGACACACTCTGAACTCAGAAAAAGGCATAGAATTAAGAATATTAATATGAATGGCTTTAGATAGCTATTATAATGGCTAGTTTAAGGACAAGAGGAAAGAGGATGACAACAAGTTGAAGAATTAAGTACAGCATGAAAACACTTCCAAATCAAGTAAGATCCGAATACTTTTTAACAATGTATGGGGCAGGCAAGAGGACAGAAATGCATAAATGCTGCAGCACATAAATATGAGTTGTTGGAATATGAAAGGGCTAATGTCAAAAGTCCCTTTCATGTGACATCACACTTGAGTGCAGAGTGTGGTCAGATCAAGAGTGCAGGTAAAGATAAGTAGAAGAAGACTGCTTCAGCTCTGATTCTGGTTTGTCTGTGTAATCCGCTCCTCACCCTTACCAATGAGAAATAAATACCTTATCAGCCTTTTTCAAAAATTATATCATAAGACATTATTGTGCTGTAATCGTAATTTTTTATTTTATTGATTTGCTGGAACTGTTTAATGTTTAAGGACCATTTGGGGGAGAGTAAAAGGAGCAGGTTAGACATCTAAGCCCATTTACTCATGTATTACCATGTTTCTTTGCCCTCTTACAAAGTTTTAAATCATCTTTACTTATCTATAGTAGCACTGAATTCTGCTGAATGGGTGGGATTCTGTCAGTGGAATCACACCTCCTGCTTCTTCCAGTAGTTCTGTTGCTTTGACTACTCTTATTTTCCATCTCTATCTGTAAATTATGACTTATTTCATTTTCTTTTGTCTGCTTTGTCTTGTCCAAATCAAGATCAGTATCATGGTAGCATTAATCTTTTCAGTGGACGTTTTGTGGACTTTTAGGTGTTTGACCATCATACTGTATATGCTGTCTTATTTCTGTATGCTAATGCGAATTGTTTGTGGATACTGTTGGACAGGTTCTTTGGATTTGATGGTTGTAATGACGGTATATTCTTGGTGGCTGGGCTCTGTTATATTGTCCTCTGTTTTACTTTACAGTTGTCTTGCATTATTTGCTTATTGTCATCTTAAATCAATTGAATATTATTCCTTGATTTTAGTAGTTATAACTAATGTTACTGATATATACAGCATGTGTGTGTCTTGGTGGGTTTCTTATCTGTGCAGTTCTCAGAAGGAGGCGCAGCAGGATGAGCTGGAGTCTGGGAAAGCTGTGCACTACACCTGGACTGAACCCACTGGGTCCCGAGAGCTTTGCTGGAAGTGTGGTACTTACAGTGGGAAGCTAAAGAGTGAGGAGGTACTGTGCTGTACCTGAGACACAATAATGTTTGTGGTTGAGAAATAATACAATATTTATCAATGTATTAGTTTACTCAACAGACACCTTGACTTCTCAACTTGTCAAAAGTAAAAGTAAAGGTGCTGCTGACTTTGCCTTTCCACTAGATTGCAGGAATCAGTCTGCTTTCAGCGTTAAAACAATATACGTTTGTTACTTTGCACATTGACCTTGTAGACATCACACTTAATACTTTTAACAACATTGTAGTGGCAGTGGATAATATTGCTGACTAAATGTCAAAACATACAGTATATGTTTGGTGATGATGTGTACTTAAAGTGAAGAATCTGTAGAAATAGGGTTATTTCTTCATCCATTTCTCTTACTTTTTTTTTAGGCCCGATCAATAGCCTTTTGTATGTAATATTAAATGTAAGCACAATTTAACCTTTGCCGGACACAATTGTTAGATGAGACGCTATGATGTTTGTTCAAACAGTATGTGTGTTTGTCTGCTCTTGCATCTTTAGGACCTGCGTGAGGACATGCACAATGATGGAAAACTGTTTGTGATCTCCTTTTATGAAGGTGAAGTACAAGCAGCTTGAAATGAAATGACCAGACCACCTAAATGCCTTCTGTCATTTTGTTTTACAGTCTTATATTCACTTAAAATAATCTTCACAATAGCCAGTTTATTGTCAGTGCATGAATTTTGCTGTGTACTAGGATCACACATGCTAGAAAAATACAAAGAAATACAGTTTATAGGACATATAGACTACAAGGTGGCATATTGATCACATTGCTCGGGTTCACCCTTGATTAATTAAATAATGAATCACTGAATTCCTACCAGCTTTAGGGGCACAATGCTGTAAATGATCCTGAAGGTGGGAAGGGATAACAATAATTTGTCTTTGGTGTGTTATATCATTTTGGTTTACTTTTGTTGTTGATCTAAAGGTCTGCAGCGCGTCGTGCTGTTCACTGAGGAGCAACGAATCTACAAGCTGCTCTGTGAGAGCGAGAAGGCACAGCTGGCCGAACAGGAAATCATCCTGTCGCTGCAGAACGTGGGCATCTCTCTTGTTAACAACAGCAGCGGCCAGGAGATCTCCTTTATTGGAATTACAAGGTAGATAACAAGCAACATACACATGTGTACACAATGATAAAAAGCACATAACCTGGCCAGGTTCATGCTATGAGTATGGCTCACTGCCAAGTCAATATATCCAAATGTGTACGGGTTGTGGCAGAGATAGTGATGTTGTGCTATTCTGCGTGTTTTGTAAATAGTATTACAAGTCACCATACTGTTCTCTGATATGCAGTTGAGATTATCCGAAAACCTCCAGCCTCTGACATTATTGGCTCATACGAAATGTAATTATTGGTTAGACAAGTATCAATCATCTTATTTGTGTTTTGTTACATGTTTGCATACTGGATGATCTTAATTTTATACAACATTGACATAATTATTGTTCCACTGAATGTTATGTCTACACACTGTCGCTCAGCGTGAGTGAGTGAGTGAGTGAGTGAGTGAGTGAGTGAGTGAGTGAGTGAGTGAGTGAGTGAGTGAGTGAGTGAGTGAGTGAGTGAGTGAGTGAGCGAGAGAGTCAGTCAGTCAGTCAGTCAGTCAGTCAGTCAGTCAGTCAGTTTCTGCTCGTGCCATGGCAAAAATACAGAATTCTATTTTATAATATACAGGTCCAGCAAAAAATTAGAAATTGAAAAGTTAACACTCAACTTCAGATAAATCAAAGATGTGCATATATCAGAAGAGGGTGCTGTGTTTAATATTAACTGTGGAATAACAGTAGCAGCAGAACCTATAAATCATGTAGTCTACACAACATAATACTGCAGTAAGATGCATTATGTATTTCCATGATGTTTGGCCACTCCTGGTTGAGCCTAAAGCTCTATTCCATGTAATGATTTTAAACTTGCTGGTGTGTCTTTTCTTGTCACAGCTCTGATGTGGTCTGGGAATTAAAGCCTAAGAAGAAGAATCGGTGGAAGACTCTTACTACTAAAGAAGCTGAGATGCTGGAGAACAGCTTCAAAAAGTACATTGAAGCTGGACCCGTAGACCACGCCATTGTTGACCTGGAAAACAACTTCCAGGTTAAAGACTAAATATTGTATATTCAGCTTTCTCGATTTGATCTAGTAACATGTGATTGAGTTACATTCAAAAATAGTACAACATGAAATCTGTCCATTTCACGTTACCCATGTAGGCTATATATTCATAAAATTGACTTTAAAAAGTTGCAGCAACAGGTGGATAATTGTTATTTTGTTGTTTGTTATTGTTATTATAAATAATTATTTGCAGACTGATGTGATCAATCATGTGGTGTTTGAAATTGTCCTCCAGGTGTCCTTTACTCCCAATGGCATGGATATGCGGATGCTGCAGCCGTCTGAGGGATATCTCAGGAGACACTTCCTGCCTGGCGTGAAGGTGGAGTATAGCGTCTCACCACGACAGAGTTCCTACCGGATCCAAATCCACCGCATTCAGGTGAAACGTTTTTTAAAATCATCTAAGATTGAATATATCCATGTCAGTATTACAGTACAACAAGTCATCTAATGGTCTTCTTCAGCATTTGTTCATCAATGCATCTTGAGTCACTTTAAGTATACATGCTTTCCTCCTACAGATCCAGAATCAGCTTTCAGGAGCCATTTTCCCCTATGTTTTCTACCCTGTAAAACTACCAAAATCTATCACCATGGATGCAGGTCTGTTAATTCACTTTGTATGTCCTGTTTAATTTAGTGTTTTGTGCTGCTTGTATGCAGTATTTCAGTCTGTAATATGATTTTTATTTTAATTACAGAACCCAAACCTCTAACTGATATCAGCATTGTTACCAGACCCGCAGGGCACTCTGATATCTCTCGCATCAAGTAATTGTTTTTTGATTCTTCTTCAACTTCGATTGTTTGTTGTGATGTACTGTATACTGTATGTGTGCTCTGTTTTACATCTGCTAATAGATTTTATACTTTGATTCTGATTTACTCTCTATAATCCCATTGCCCTGAAAACCATTTTGAATGCTTTAAATGTAAGCTACATCATAGATTAACTCTTCTTAGTTTTGCTCCAAAATGGTGATGTAAATGTCTGTCCACTTCAGGTACTTTAAGGTGTTGATTCAAGAGATGGATCTAAAGCTCGATCTGGGCTTCCTCTATGCCATCCTTGACCTGTTCACACCTGAGAATGCCAGCATCATGAGCTCAGAACAGGTCAAATACTCACATTTCCAAAGACAGTTAACACACCCTGTGTTTTGTGCAGAATCTGTGATACATTAGTATTATCTTCATTGACTTGAAGAGGCATTGAGATCCATTCTGACTTTGGTTTTCTGTGCCAGTTTAATTGTGCTTCTCTCATTCCTCTAGGTGCAATTGTTTGAGAAGGACATAGAGTACATAAAGACAGAACTAAACCATGTCTCTGCCACTGACACCTCTCCTATCAGCCTCTATGAGTACTTCCATATTTCCCCCATCAAGGTTTGTACAGTATGTGTGAAAACAGTTAAGTGTTTACTGTTGAAATGGGAAAAACATGAATAGAACATCAAAATCAATTTACAAGACACTGCTACATAGTACATTTCTGTTGTGAGTTTAACACCAGAAACAGCCACACTCAGTCATGTTTTTTAAATTTGCAGCTGCACTTGAGTTTCTCTCTGAGTACGGGTGGAGACGACGGCCTGAAAGACAAGCGAGATAAGGAGCTCATTCCTGTCCAGTCCCTCAACCTGCTGCTGAAGAGTATCGGCGCCACACTCACTGATGTGCAGGACGTTGTCTTTAAGTATGAACGCATGTGAAGGCCCAAAAAGTTTGTTGTTGGAGGTGTCCCTGCTACTTGACTAACCATGCCACTGATTTCAGGCTGGCCTTCTTCGAGTTGACCTTCCAGTTTTGCACCACCCAGCAGCTGCAATGGGAGGTCATCAGACATTATTCCAAGCAGGTAACACACACATGCACACTGACAATGCCATAGTCACCGAGAAACTGCAGAAGTGTGTCAATGTTTTTTAATCTCTCAAGGCATTATGTATGAAAAATTGTGCAGAATGAAACCAAAACCAACTAAGGGCTGGCTACAACTCAGTTTACCAGTTTTCATATATGCATATTTCAGGCTATTAAACAGATGTATGTGCTGGTGCTGGGCCTGGATGTACTTGGAAATCCTTTTGGACTGATCAGAGGACTGTCAGAGGGAGTGGAAGCCTTCTTTTATGAGCCTTATCAGGTAGGATTTTAATACAAGTAATGATGTGCAAAAGTTCAAGTTTAGTGCTCATTATTTAGGGAACATTTACATGACCCTATCTTTAAATATATTGTAGGACTCCATAGATTGTGAACAGCTTTTAAAATTACTAAACAATTTCAGGGAGCCATCCAGGGGCCTGAGGAGTTTGTGGAAGGAATGGCTCTTGGGGTGAAGGCTCTGGTCGGAGGAGCTGTTGGTAAGTACAGGGCTCATATAAAAATTGTATCTGTAAAAGGTTGTCTGTGGAGAAACCTAAACAAGATCTCTGTGGTATAAGTATACATAAACACTTTATCCCTCCTTCTGTTGTGTTTTAGTTTTGATTGCTTTATTAAGAACTTTTTGTTTTAACAAATATGAAACCTAAGATTATGTCTACATTCAAAAGTAAACTGAAAATTTACTTTAATTAAAAATTAGTTATTTTACCTGTTTTGAAATGTGCTGTATAAATTAAATTGCCTTGCCATATGAAGAGAAGATGAAGCAACAGTGGAATAATAAGAACATAGTAACTGTTTCCTCCACAAAAAGACTTTTAAGAAGAAATAGACATTAAAGAACGTAGTAACTATAAAGATTCATATCTGCCTTCCAGGAGGAATAGCAGGTGCGGCCTCCAGGATCACAGGTGCCATGGCAAAGGGTGTTGCTGCCATAACAATGGACGAAGAATACCAGCAGAAGAGACGAGAAGCTATGAACAAACAACCCAGTGGCCTGAGAGAGGGGCTGACCAGGGGTGGAAAGGGATTAGTGTCTGTACGTAATCAAATTTGTTAAAACTTTAGTGCATAACACTTTGATATTATTGAACGTGCGTTACATTCAAGCCATTGCTGAGTTGCTACAAAGCTAATTAAGACCATCAGCTCCACACAACTCTCTCTGTATCTCTCAGTATGGCTATGTTTGGAAGATTGTGTTGTCCGCTGACTTTCCCACGCAGAAGCCCCAGCGAAGATAATTACCTCTTCTGAAGAGTCAATCCTGTTTTTTTTTTTTTTTTAAATCCTCAGTGTCCTCTTTGGCTACTAGCAACTGCATTTTGGATGGCTGGGGGTGCATATACGATCTTGTAATGCTTGTATCTTGTGGACGCACCAACAATGTAGTTGTCATTACTTAGAATTCCTCATGGGGGCGACAGAAACTATAGCTTTAATCAGAAAATATACTCTTGACATACAATAATGACCTTTCTGTTGCAGCTCTCATTTAATCATTTAACAGATTAACTAGTAAGAATATAAATGTAGATCTGCCACAGCCTGGAAGAGGGTCTCCACCAGGAAGTCTGCCATAATGAATTGCTGCTACTTGCTAATGTTGGGTTTTCCTTTCAGGGTTTTGTCAGTGGGATCACAGGGATTGTTACCAAACCTATTAAAGGTATGTTGAATTGGACTCTCATATATATTATAACAGTGATAAAATAGTGTGCTGAAATAAAAATGAATGGCCAAAATAATGGCATAAAACCTAAATATTGGTATTATGTTATTGTGGATTCTGTCCTGTTTGTGGAACATCGTACATTACCAGCTCTTTTTTATCAGTTTTAATAAATGTAATGATCTATTATTTTGCAGGAGCCCAGAAGGAGGGTGCAGCAGGCTTTTTTAAAGGTGTTGGGAAAGGTCTGGTTGGTGCAGTAGCCAGACCTACAGGAGGCATCATTGACATGGCCAGCAGTACTTTCCAAGGAATCAAGAGGTCTGTCTGTCTGTCTGTCTGTCTGTCTGTCTGTCTGTCTGTCTGTCTGTCTGTCTGTCTGTCTGTCTGTCTGTCTGTCTGTCTGTCTGTCTGTCTGTCTGTCTGTCTGTCTGTCTGTCTGTGTGTGTCTGTCTGTCTGTGTGTGTGTGTGTGTGTGTGTGTGTGTGTCTGCTCGTCTCTCTAGATAGATAGATAGATAGATAGATAGATAGATAGATAGATAGATAGATAGATAGATATATATATCTCAGTTTATATTTGCTAGTTTAGATACACATTTAATACTGTGGATCTGTGGTGGGATCACAGGGGGGTTTAACTTCACCAAAAGTAAATAAAAAATACTTTTTATTACAACTGGTCATTGGGCCAAGGCAGAAGCTATTTAGGACTGTGTTTGTATGCACATGTGAAGGTTTGCGTGCCATAGACATACTGTGTATATGTACAGTTATGCAGTAACGTTATCTATCCCTGTTATGTGTGTGTTCATAATAGGGGTGGCACAGTTTACAAAACCCACAGTTCGGTTCGTATCATGGTTTTAGGGTCACCGTTTTCTGTTCTCTACGGTTCTTGTTATTTTTTTGAACACTCCAGAAATATGCTTCAGCATATGATATATAGCTTAATTATCTACAATTTAGGATACAGTGAAAAAAAAAAAAAAGTTATAAACACACTGTCTGAGGTCACATACGGGCACAAGGCTTTGCGCATGTGTTGAACCATGCGACGCACACACGCCCCAAACCGAGACAAGCTAACCGAATGGTTTGGATGTTTTTTCATGAACCGTGCCACCCCTAGTTCATAAGGAAGCTGCGTCTCAAACTGTATTTGCGTGTCTTATCTAATTTTCAGGGCAGCAGAGACTTCACAAGATGTTGCCTCTCTGCGTCCTCCTCGCTTCATCCACGAGGATGGCGTCATACGACCATATAAGGAGAGGGAGGGCATCGGCAGTCAGATGCTCCAGGTAGAACAAAAATATCTGCATCATCAGCTCTCCACTTTCAGACCTGGGCAACAGTTAGTTAAAATTAGTTATTTAACTGAGATGAGGAAAAATCTTTAATACAACTAAATAGTTAAGTGAATCATCCGTTATGCACTCTAAACAATTTGCCCAGCTTTGCTAGTGGAGGTCTGTCTGTCTGTCCGTCTGTTTGTCCGTCTGTCTGTCTGTCTGTCTGTCCGTCTGTTTGTCCGTCTGTTTGTCCGTCTGTCTGTCTGTCTGTCTGTCCGTCCGTCCATCCAGGCAAACAGATATTGATTTATTTTTGGAAATTTCTTTTCTTTTTCACCCGTTAGTCTGCTTTCCGTTATTTTGAAACTCATTTTTGCAATTTTATTAGCCTTTTGTGTTTATAGATTACAGCAGGGACTGTTTGCAAGCACTGTTTTGTGTTGTACGAATATAAAATAATATATTTGCAACCAAAATTAAATAAGCATGTGCAAGAAGAAAAAACTCTGAGAACACTTTCAGTTTCAAAGCTTCAAAGGTTCACTGGGACATTTGGTGTTCATTAACTTATTAATAGGGAGAAATAAATATATAATGTATTTTACTGCAGCAGGAGCTTCTGTGCAGTGTAGCTACATCCTTTGTTCCATACTATTTCTCAATTAGCATCATGTTTATAGTCTGTAGTTAGTGTCTTGTGATGTGAGACGATGATTTTGTTTCGTTATGCAACATCTGAATGCAAGTATATTGTCTTTAAGGTTTAAACTAAAATAACTCAAGCAGCCATTTGGCTAAACTGACTATTGTTGAGCAGCACATTAAGATGAATGTGGTTCAGAGCTGCTTTGTCAATGGAACAGTTTCTCATATTTGTAGATTTTAGTGTAGTTTCAGTTCTGCTTCATTTAAGCTAAGAGCTTTAAACTGTGGGTCACTTTTTTGTGTTGACATTGTGTAGCAGTTGTCCTGGATGGAGTGGGTTGAAGTTTCTGCTTATGAGTCTCAGGTCAGAGCTACACTGTTTGGCTAATAATAAAGATTTACAGATGGGTGACAAATTAAAGTGCCTTAGGCAGGTTTCAGGTTCCTTTGTAAGGATTTTACAAATATCTCAGTTCTACTGGAGGGATATTCCCTCATTTGGTGTTTGGACAATGGTGGCGGAGAGCATGGTCCAAGACATTAGTTTGATCGAGATCTGGTGACTGTGAAGGCCATAGCTATGATTGACATTCTCATTCTCATCATACCATTCGGTGACACACACACACACACACACACACACACACACACACGGTTGTTTCTTTCAACATTTCATTCAGGTTTTTCCTTAATTTGTCACCCATCTGTATCACCATCTTTAGACCTATATGCTAGTTTTGTGTGTATGTTGATATTAGTGGTAATGATAGATTATTTTCCCTTATGCCAAATTAGGACTAATGACACAAGTAGGACATGTGCTTTTGTTTATGTTTCTGTTGTAGCTGGTTAAATAAATTGTGACTGAATTTAAATTTTAAACTTTCGACAGCAAATCAGATGGACAGCAGCAAACCTAACTGTTATTTAGGCAAAAACAAAATGTATATACTTACAACAAAATTATTCTTTGATAGAGAAGAGACTAGGCCAAGCCCACTCTCCCCTTGTTCTCTCTGCTCTGATCTTGACTCTTCTCTCTTGTCATGTCCACAGAGGAGATTGGCCTACAGTGAATGGCGTAGAACTGGCTCAGAGGATGAGGGGGATGAGGAAAATTAGAAGTGACAGCTATAGTGTAGCGGTAGTGCTTTGTCTGTCCTGGAGGTCAAGTTGGATCCAAGTTCACTTTTGGAAGATTTAAACAAACCAAAGAAATGGCTCTTAAAAAGTGTGTTTTAATATATTTTATGTCTTAGATGTTTGTTAACTTGATTTTTTTTTTTTTTCACTCTCTCCATGTGTTTTTATTTTTAGCACTTACCTGTTTTATCATGTAGCACTTTGGGATTTGCGTAAATATAAAGTGCATTACAAATTAAATTTATTATTACTATTATTTGTATTTTCTTTATTTTTTAGTTCTTTATTATTTATCTCCATCTCTTTGTTTTTTAGCTTACTCAATCCTTTTCTCACAAGCAAACCTTTCTTGTCATTGTTTAGATATTCACCCATAGAGGTGTCTTCATCACTTAGTTTGTTTAATCATTCTGTCATTCACTGCCCTCTTGTTCTCAATAAAATGTTTACATTTATCATTTTACCTGCCATTGTCTTTGTCTTTGTTCCATCGCATCTTTCCTCACCAATCCAATTATTTGTTTACTGTTTTGCAGAGGACCATGGAAGCTCATGCTTATTTACAGCATACAGTTGTTTGGAAAATTTTTGAACACACTTATATATAAAGTGTCATTAGCGTTCTTGTTTTAGTCTAATTCAGACATAAAGTTGGTTTTTATTCTTTCCATTTAAATATTGACCCACTTTCTTTCTCTCTGTCTTCAGAAAATTGAGAATGGACGTTTTGCCAAGTACAGATACTTTGCTCATGCCAAAGTCAATGACTCTGATTTCCTCATGATCACCAAGAGGTAAGAGTGTTTTGGGCATCTGATTTGACTGATTTCTCCTATTCAAGATAGGGTTGGGTTTGAGATGAAACACACCTGGACATCAGTATATCCCAGATCATTTTTACTGTATGTTTTTATTCCACTGTAAACCTTATTGTGCTTTTGTAAATGGAATATAATATTTATGTGCTTTATATTAAAAGCTGCTAAAATACATCACTCAAACTATCCTACTATCCTTTACCGATAGAGTCCTCAAAGGAGATATCCGTTGCTTTGACTAACCCTTTTTATGTGTTTTTTTTTTCCAGGGGAATATTTTTTGTGACCAAAGGCACATTTGGCCAGCTGACCTGTGAATGGCAGTATCTGTTTGAAGAGTTCACCAAGGATCCAATGATTGTAGAGGACCGACGACTTCGCATTGAGGCCAAAGTACAAAAGCAGACTCTCACAACTGAAATCTACATCAGACGCTTGCTTTTTTCCTCTAAGGAGACTTTTTTTTATTACAGATTAATTTTTTGTTTTTGTTATTATTAAGCATGTTTTAAACAATTATTTAGCATATAATTACACCTAATGTGTTGTCTTGTGTACTGCAGGAGAGAGTGAAGTCTGTCTTCCATGCCAAAGAGTTTGGAAAGATCATAAACTTCAAAACTCCCGAGATAGCCAAGGTATGTTGACCATTTGCACTTATCTATCTATCTATCTATCTATCTATCTATCTATCTATCTATCTATCTATCTATCTATCTATCTCAAACCTGCAGTCACGGAAAATAATTTTACATAAATGAGTTCTAACTTTTGCTTTTTATTTATTTTCAGTGGGTTCTTGCCAGATTGGATGATGCCAGAGAGAGTTTACCCAAATGCTGACTCGTCAAGAAGAGCGGGAAATGATTTAAAAAAACAAAAACAAAACAAAAAAACACACTCCCAGTCAGTGCCTTTGTTATTTACTGCATGCTACGTTGGTTTACCTCCATGTGTGAGTCGTGGGAAACGAGGATGTATCGGTATGTGGGTTGGTGTGTGTGTGTGTGTGTGTGTGTGTGTGTCTGTGTGTCTGTGTGTGTGTCTGTGTGTGTGTCTGTGTGTGTGTCTGTGTGTGTGTGTCTGTGTGTGTCTGTGTCAGGGGTGAAAGACTGCGTGAGTAGTGTACGTATGCATGCTTACAAAAGTGCTATAAATGGGCCACTGACATTGTTTTACCACAGAAGCTAAGTCTTCACTCTGATTGAGGTCATCCTTTCACATAATAGATTTTTAATAATTTATTTCATGTACACTAATGCAAAGTCTTGAGTTTACAAATACATTTTAGCACTATCAGCTTGGGTCTGAAACGCTGGTGAAAGTGAAAAACTAATTTTCCTAGACCTTAGTGTGCCATACTCAAACACACACACACATTGAGTGACTAATTCCATTTAACTTTTATTGAACAGATTTCAAGTTGTGTTTAGCTGTAGAAGTTAAACTGTTAAGGTACAACAGCTAGTAAGAGACATGGTAGCAAACAGCTTGAATAACAATGAGGCCAAATCAACCATAGTTGTAGCACATTTTGTCTTGTACATTGTTTATTGATTATATAAAAGGGAAACTGTTCAAAACTTTTCTTCTACTCAATTACTCTCTATTTCCCTCTTTTTTACATCTCTGCAAGAGGAAGACTGTTCAGTGTGTGATTTAAAGCTGCATGTTATTTTTATACCGTACTGACATGTCAATATGCTGTATATCGAAGATAGTATTCTATCTGTATATATCCATCCTCACACAACAGTCTGTATTATGGCGCTACAGATTATTATTTCTATGTTTTTATACCACACGTATGCAATGCCAACTATGTTGATGAATTACTGCTCTTTACTCTGATGTATATTTTAAAGGTTTGCTTTTGAGTTGGGGTGCATTGTGGAACAAAAATATTTCTTTTGGCATCTGTTTGTCACACTGTAATTAAATAAAATGTGTTTCAAATGCATCTCTTGTACCCAGAAAATCTCACCACACAAATTGCACTCTTAAAGTAACTATAAATGTTTATTTAAAATTATCACAGATATCATTTCTCCTGAGAATTAAGTTGAGTGAAGTTTTCCAAAGCACAGTTTGGCCTATTTACATCTAAACAAACTCACTGGTTGTGCTGACTGTCCCAAATAAATAAGGCACTTGCATGCAAAAGCAGGCGCAGGTGGCTCCGTGTTGGAAAACATTTACACAATATTAAATTAAAAAAAAAACTCAGGACTAAAGTGACTTTCACAGCTATTGCATCAGCAAAAATTGTATATTTGGATCCTATTCCTAAAAACTGTATTTCAAAAGTAGTAAAATAAGAGGCCACACAATAAGTCAATGATATAACTTCACACTAATTTTCACATTCTTCCACTTCAGTATCATTTCTTCAGCACATTTCTATAAAGTCTGAAAATGTAAACTACAGTACACACAAACTGTATTTTAGACACAACCTACAGGAACAGAAGTTTGGGTATGCCTGTTACATATTCATAGTTTTACAGGCACAAAAGATGAAAATATTTTTTATAAATTAAGAAACCATAAATCTTTTCAGTGGATCTATTGTTCTCTGTTTAGACAGCCAAGAAGAAAGCACTGTAAAGTTTTGTTTTATGTAATTCTGCTATCTTGGCTCTCGTCATGTCATTCCCTCCTACTCCTCTTTACACCAGATTGAACTCCTTCAGGTTGTGTCTAAGGATGGTGTCTTTGACGGCCACAAACACGAAGCGGATGTTTTCTGTGTCCGTGGCGCAGGTAAAGTGAGGGTACATCGTCTTGCCCTTGTCGGGGTTTTGTTCTTGATACATTTTCAGGATGAATTCTTGAGCTGCGGTCGCATCCTGTTCAGGTCCTGCAATTCAGGGTTGATATTATTTTAACGTTTTAAGTAAATTAAACACTGAAACTATTTGTATTATTTGTTTAAGATAAAACAAATTGGTCAAGCCTGTTCTATAAAGATAAACAAAAATGATGACATGTATGATAATATAATGAAAGTGTTACCAATGTTTCTCAGCGCATAACGTATCTTGGTGTGTTGGAGGGTTGCTAATCTTTGAAGTACACATTTTCAGTGTTTTGTATGCCACTTCTACTACAGTTTAATACAACAGGGCTGAAATAGATTCTTCATTTGTGAAGGTTACAATGTTTAGCTTTTGTGGAATCAGAGGTGTTGAAATGATCATAAAGTTTATAATCATTTTGGAAGATGTAGTTTGTGGTGGCAATGAATTGTACTGCATTATACAGAGATGCCTATTTAGCCTGCCCTCATTGATATACATGGGACATAATACAAAAGAATAGAAACGACTGTTGTGTTGGACTGCATTAGTTTTAGCTAGATGTTCTTAATGTACTGGCAACTCAGTTGTACATCACAAGCACAAACTAACTAACCAACCTGTGAATTCAGGGAAGTAGGTGGCTATATGAGAGTACATGATCTTCTCTTGGAGGATGTCAGTTTTGTTGAGGAAAAGTATGACGGAGGAGCGCTGGAACCAGGGATAGGTTATGATGGTTTTGAACAGGGCCTTGCTCTCCTCCATTCGGTTCTAAAATGAGAATTGCAGCATAGAAAGAGGCAACAATAAATACTAATTTTAATGGGTCAATGTTTGGAACATGATCTACTGTAGAGCTGTATTCTCACCTCATTGTCGCACTCAGCCAGGACTTGGTCGTACTCGCTGAGCGCCACCAGGAAAATGATGGAGGTGACATTTTCAAAGCAGTGGATCCACTTCCTCCTCTCTGACCTCTGACCCCCAACATCCACCATCCTGCCATGACAGCCAGTGACAACAGAAAAGGTATGCAACGTTACCTGTGATAACTCCTGTTCCAATTCAACTTACAGAAGCCTTTACCGGCTATACTGGTATGCTATATTTCACCTAAAGATGGCATTCTCCATATCAAAGGGGTATTCAATGATTCCCGTGGTTGGCACTCGCACTCTGAGGATATCCTGCAGGTCAGGTATATAAGAGGGTTGTGAAATTCGATCCAGTTCGGTGAGATAGCTGAAAAAAAGAGTAGAAACAAGGAGAGGAAATATAAAGGAAAACAACAGGATTAGGTAGATTCTGTGGCTATTAAAAACGGTAGAAAGAGAACATTAAATGAAGTGATGTGATCATAAGAGTAAATATCAGAGTGAAGGCACATATTTGTGGTTTACCTTCAGTTATCTGTGCGTTGCCACCTAAGTAAGTAGTGATATTGAATGTGTGACTGTTAGTGAGACATTGAGGGGAATATGAAACCATTGGGAAAGTGTTTTGCTTAAGTAGAGTAAAATGGTACAAATGCAGCGTATTTTTTAGTACACACTGCATTTGCATCGTTAAAGATGGCAACTACAAGCTAAAAACAGTTTCTTTTCCTTTATTATTTGGATTATCAGTAGCTTCACAAAAAAAACATCTGTATCTATGTGGTGAGTAGGGACATCTCCTGTGCTCACTACAGCGTGTCTTTGTACTTACAAAACATGACAGCCAGATTGACACAGCAAGATACACAGGGTGGATTTGTATACATTTTATCTCCCAACATAAATGTCTAAATGTCTAACCCCTTCTCCCCACTGCCAGGGAAAAAAATGGTGCAGAATTTCTTGGTTAAAAGGAGTCAAATTTAAAAAAAAGATTACAAATCTAAAAACACAGGAATCAGAATAAAGAATACCCACCATGTGTACTTCTGAATTAAAGGTTTGCTAAACCCCTCAATAATACAGGAAACAATACCGAGCACATAACCTTAGTGTCTTCAAAGGTAGCTACAGCCCTGCCTATTATAGTGCCATCCGATTCAATTCTTCATTCATGGAGACTGTCGGAGAGGTGTTGAACTGTTATATTTCTAGACCTTATTCTTTGGAGTTGAGGTATTAATTTGTTCCTGTTCTTTTCTTCTTCCCTCTATAATATATATAGTAACTATTTGGCAGAGCTGAAGAGAGTAGAATCTCTCTGTGCACGTTATTGAGTTACAAGTTGTTTGTCTAATGCTCACTATTTGGTGGAGTCGGACAGCTGGAATTCCCTGCGTCGGTCGTAGCACTCCTGTATCCCTGCGTCGTCCCACAGACTCTTGATGGCCACCACGAGGCTTTGATCTAACTCCTCCACCTGATCCACTTCCACCTCCAGGACTGAGTTTGCATGGCTCTATAGACACACACACAGATGCTTTTTGAGTTTACCAAATGATAAGTTAGCCTAAATATAGCTGAGGACACCATGCATGTGGGGAATAGTTTAAAAGATGCTAAAAAAAAAAAAAAAAAAAGACATATATGAGTGCATAGAAATTTGGCAAAAATGCAAAAGTTTTTTTGACTCCAGAGGAGCAGAGCCAATTTGACATTGTGTCTGTACCATACCTGGTTCTGGGGATTAGCCAAAGGTATACTAAGGGCCTCCATGGCTCGGGTCATGGCCTGCATTGACATGAAGATGTTCTGGTAGACCAGTTTAGCGTAGCTTCTCTTGTCCTCATCTGTGTATCCTCCTCCATGGATAATCCTCATTTGTTTGATAAAGGTACTCTTTCCACTCTCTCCAGTACCTGTTGGATACAGTGAGGGTTAAATCCAGATATTTTGTTTCACTCATTTGTGTGTTTCTGTGTAACTTGTTACTAAGAGTCAGGTTGAACTCTTTTATGAGCAGTTTGTGTTGGGACATACCAACTTTTTTACTGAAACAAACAAAGAAGCACACACTGTAGTTAAAAAGCCGATCCACTACATTGAAGGACAATCAATTCTAAATGAACTGACTCAATGTGTCATTATAGTTACATAAAACAAAGTCATAACATAATAGTTTAACACACACACACACACACACACACACACTCTCACTCTCCTCTTTAGTTCTTACAGCACAAGCTCCTAATTTTTTTCACGAATCTATTTGTTAACCAAATGTGTGTTTGTCACCAGACCTGAATATTGGAAATTGCTGTGTGTTAAAGCTCTGTGATGACTGGGTGGTACCAGCAGTGTTCTGGTTTCCTGGCTGTTTTGCATGGCATCATGAATACTTGGGTCTTTACATCTTAACAAACAAGGCTTAGACAAATTGTTTGTATTTGAATGCACCTTGTTTACAAGTCAAGTTTCTTGGAGATGACGGGGGTTTGAGAGAAAGACAGAGAGAGAGAGAGAGAGAGAGAGAGAGAGAGAGAGAGAGAGAGAGAGAGAGAGAGAGAGAGAGAGAGAGAGAGAGAGAGAGAGAGAGAGAGAGTGTTAAATGAGCTCAGAAGCCTCACTCTTTTATCTCTGTATGCATCCTGTTTTTTTTGGTCTCTTGTAGGATTCATGTACGGTTACGTTTATTATTATTGTGACAGGTCCGTCTTTAATGTGGAATATGATGTAGTAATTTAGGTGGCTCTAACATCAGACTTTTCATTTTGTTTCTCTCTTTTGGAGCGAAACTGTGCCATTCATAAGTATTTATAGAGAAAGGATCTGCATGGACTCCAGTATGTCAATATCATGACTGATTATTCAATAATGATTAACAATTGATGAATCAACTTACTTATTCTGTCAAAAGTCAGAAGTTGTCCATAAAAATCATGTACAAAAAGAAACCAGTGTTATGTATGCACATTTCTAAACTGAGCTCTTTGCATTTGTTAGGCTTTAATGTTACTCCGTTTCACCTGATGAATGAATATTGTATATCATTCAATTTCCTTTCCTCCCTCAGCGGACACAAATGGCTCCAGTAAAATTTAAAATGAATAAATGAAATGTGATTGCTGAATGACTTGAAGTACAAATACTGTTTAAATTATTTGAAACGCCACCAATAAGATAATTTGTCATAGGGAGTATAGTCTATATCCTTGATGTTCTACTTCTGGGATTGCTCCGGTGCCGCAGGAAATTCCGCCGGATGCATGTATTTTTGCCAATGTTCGTTTCCTTCAGCTTTATTTGGGTTGGAATTCTAAACTCCGGTGGATTTATGAGGACTTTGGTTAACTGTTTCTCACATCTCTGCAGGATTAATTCAGACAGCTAGCGAGACTATCTGTCCTAGCTGAGTTTTCTCTCGTACAACTATTTTACAGCAGCTCTGTACGGAGCTTAGCATCGCCCATGACAATTTTGATTGGTTTAAAGAAATGCCAATAAACCAGAGCACATTTTTCTCCCATCCCAGAATGCTGTGTGGAGTAGGGACACCAGCCACTCCTCCACTCCGCAGCGTGTGGATGGTCTGGCAAAGCGAGACTATAGGAAGTACAACTCCGCCTGTGCAGACTGTCACATCTGAGAGTCTTTGATCAAGGGCCTCTTGGCTTGGGTTCAAAGTACGAGGAATCAGCTCTACACACACACACACACACACACGCATGTATGCACACACACACACTCTGTGAATGAATGTGGCGTTAATGTCGCCAAGATAAGAACTACCATTATTGGTCACACTGCCTTTTTACTTTAGTTTTGTTTTTTGGCAGCTGAAACTTACATGGCATGGGAGGAAAATGTAGGGCACAAAAGAAGAAGTCACCAAACTAGAACAAATTGATTAAGTTTGAACTGTATGGCGGCCATCACACAAAAACAACACCTTACATATGTAAATTATATATACATTCTGTAAATTTACTCTATATTTTCATACAATTTTCCTCTGTTACAGTTTAACAACTGATGTTATATATTTACCTACCATTTTAAAATTTCTCAGCTGTTTCAGTAGGCTATATTTCTCTTCATCTCAGGCTCAATAAAAACCACAACATTTAAAAACAGTTGCATAATATAATGCTAAACTAGGTTGCAAACAAGAAAATCATATTTCATAAATTTCAATCCACTTTATTCCCACTTTATTATATATTATGTTTTTTTTTTCTTGTCATGATCTGTGACCGTTTCTTATTTTCTGTTCTCATTTTTTTTGTTTTGTTTGATGCTTGAATGAATTTTAGTTTGTTTATATTAAATATTCTAACATCTATTCAAAAGTACATGCCTACATGATTGGTAGTCCGTATAAAGACTTATAAAATGCTTGATTCCTTCTTTCTTTGTTTTTGTAATGATACGCAGGTGCAGTATAGAGCAGTGTTGACACGTGCATTGTCACACAGCTTTGCAAGTCTGGTGACTGAATGGACAGAAGAGGCAGAATGTGTACGTGTTGATCCTACTTCCTGCTCCACTTCCACTCGTCCTCTCCAGAGACCTGACTCTGGCCATCCTAATGAAATCCACTGAGAGCTCTAAATCACTCAGGTAAATAAATGTTTAAAGTACTTCCAAAATGCCGACGATTACAGATTACTTGATACTTTGCTTGTATTGCTTATAATACTTACCTGGAAAATCTAAAGGGTAAGGGTTGGGTACAAAGGGACCTTCTCCATTAGTGGTTTGTGGGTCATACCCTTCAGTAACCCAAGAAAAGAATTTTCAAAGCAAATTAAATGGGATTTTTAATAAATTAGGTCTAGCCCTGCAAGACATCAGTGGAGGCAAACCTAGGGCCCATGGCCTGCTCAAGTCTGGATTTGCATGACTTTTGCATGAGGTGTGCCCGCAGCAGCTAGTTATGGCTTTCTAACACATCACTGACACCACACACACACACACACACACACACACACACACACACACACACACACATATACACACACACACACACACACACACACACACACCTGTGTCCAAGCCTTAATACCTTTCTCAACCGGATTCAGACATGCAGAAGTGTCCCTGAGCAAGTCAGTGAACTCATACCAAGAAGTGTCCCTCCTAAGTGAGAAACTTAGCTCAGCTTAGTTTGCTCAGTTTGTAGAGCAGGCGTACATATATATAGAGGTTTACTCCTCAACGCAGTGGCTGCAAGTTCGACTCCGACCTGTGGCCCTTTACTGCATGTCATTCCCCTGTCATGTCTTCATCTGTCCTGTGGAATTAAAGGCCTAAACTGCCCCAAAAAAATAAGCTTTATAAAAGAAAACGTGTTTGCACATCAGAAGGTTCACATTATTGATCTCTGTATCTCTAAAAAAGCCCGGTTAGGTTAACTCACACTATCACATTTATACATTCATCTCACTGTTTCTTTACTACCTTTAATGGTTGGAGGAGGCTGGAGTTTATCCCAACAGACTGAGAGAAAATGCCCACATTTCTCAAGTCCATCATGGAGCAAACAGAAATCCCCCAACTACAGCTCTCACAGGGAACTGAGCTGGAAATGAGCGCGCTTTCAGTTTCGGTTACTGTGGACATTCTGACTGGAAACGAGCCAACGTTACACAAAACATAAAAGCATCTTAAACTGTCAAATCTCTCTCTACATGTGACGGTTTTCTGTATTTCTGTAGCAGTTGTGAACTAAATGAGTCAAACAGACTAAATTTATCAAGCTTGCAAAATTCTCCATGGTGCGTAAAATGAATGGCACGTACGACTATGGACGCGCAGCTGCGCACACCCTGCGGAGAGCTGTGCGCACTGGAGACCAGAGGGAGGAATGATGAGGAAGAAAATGCGGTTAACAGTTAGATATTGAACTTGTGCCTCCTCATGCCTTTAATCTTTGATGCACAGTCACATCTATCCAACCCATTAAACATCTTAACAAATAGAGAATGGCTTTTCCCCTCTAAAGTGTGTTTAATCCTACATTATAAAATGTATTCTAATTTTTAAAAACCTGTTCAGTCGAATGGCTGCTGAGTGCTGCCTCACCTGCCATGACGCATGCATGTCCAGGTGTGGTCAGGAAGCAGTAAAGTATTCCATCAGAGGAACATTTTTCAGAGCTTTTAAAGATTATTTTGTGGCATTTTGGCCGGTAAGGCGCAGAAAACATAAGGATGAATGTTCGTGCCAAAGGGTTTCATGCCTTTATGATCATATTTTCAATTTATAATTTACCCCAGAATGTCATTTACCTTGGACTAAGATAGTATGCGTGGGGGATTTAAGACAATCTGCGGCTGTGTAAAGCCAAGTCACCCTCCAGGTTTGATGCTCACCTAACAGCAGCAGCTTCAGCTCCCTGCGAGAGTCCTTCTTGTCTCTCCGCAGCTGCTTCTCGATCTCCTCGTTGATCCTCTGGTTCTCTCTATCCTCCGCCGACACACAACATCCAGCCATCGTTCCCACTGACCAGCTCGCTCTCCAATGAGTCCTCGGCTGTGGACGTGTAAATGCTGAAGGCTGTGAATGTGTCCACAACGTCTTTTTCTCTTACTCCCCTGTCTTACCTCAAAGTCAGTGGGAAAAGTAGCAGAGCATCTTTAAAAGTGACACCTTCTTCTTCTTCTTCTTCTACTTCTACTTCTTCTTCTTCCTCTTAAGTGGAGAAAGCAGTTTATTGACGAAGATGAGGAGGTGACTATACGTTTTTTAATAGCCTTCCTTTAAAAGGAAATCCAGATATCTTTCAGGAATTAAAGGTGTTGACCCTATTTGAAGGTGCTGAGGCTGGTCTGAAGCAGAAGGACACTTGTTGAACTTTATCACGCCGGCTCGGGAGGGCGTGGCACTGGCTGCAAATAGAAAGGGATAAATGGGAAGTCCACAGTCACTGCAAGCAGACAGTGACACGATGAGAACTAAGAATGCTAGAGTAGGGCCATATGCTTTAATTGAAGAAAGCTGCAAAAGAATTTTGCACAAAAGCCTATAACAGTAGGCGCCATAGGCCTGACTTGGATAAACTGGCGCTGATAACATGAATTGGAGCTTTTTTTTGCAGATATGTACTGTATACACCAGACATGTATTACAAAGAGCCCCCTTGTAATACATGTCAGATGTATGATACAGTAGGCTACCTATTTGGATGTTCCACGGATGTTCGCAGCACTACAGGGAAAGGGGGGGAGGTCCTTGGACACTGCCATGTCTCCTAATGGTCACTAGGGGTCAGAAAGGCCAACTGAGTGTTTGAGTTTTACCCTGGGTTCATGGGAAACATTGCGTTTTCAACGCTTGTAATCATGTGGGAGGACAAAGGAGAGGGAATCCAGGAGGTTCATAGCATGAGCAGTAGTGTTACAGTATGATAATGCACGGAGATGGTAACACAAGTGGGTCAATGAAGTGAGTGGGAGTGGCACAGAGCAGAAGTCATTATCATGATTAAAACAAAATAACTAGGAGAGGAAATTATGTGTACATACATTTATGGAAATATCAAATGAAATATCATGAAAAAGATAAAAGGTCACAACTATTACATATAAATACGATGCATGACCCTGTAGGAATAATATGGTCATTTTTATTTCACCTATAAAATAAAGTCTAGAAAGATAGAAGAGGCACAAATCATTAAATAGTGATTATGGACCTGTAGTCATCTTAAATCCACACAATAGAATACAGAAAACGTGTGTGTGTGTGTGTGTGTGTGTGTGTGTGTGTGTGTGTGTGTGTGTGTGCGTGCGCGCCTACATACATGAATTATTATTTTTGAGTGTTGATTACATTGACAAAATAACCACAAGGCTTTTTTGTGCAGTTTACTCTCTGTTTATCCACACTTGTGTCCTCTTTTTGAACAACATTTTAGAACAGTCATATCTACTCTGTTTTATCATGATTGCTTTGCAACAAGAACATTTAAAAACAGAAAGACTAAGCACATTATCAGCGGGAACAGTTAAGTACAAAGATGTCACTTTTCTGTTGAGTTGATCAGGGAGGATCTGTCGGCTGCTGTATCTATATATGCAAATATCAATACGATGCCTCTACTGCCATTTTCAATGGAGAATATGACCATTTGTTTTGTTACAATGTTAACAATCTTTCAAGGATATAAAAAGCAGTGTATTTTATGAAATGCGATGATTTTTCTTGGATGTGTTTCTTTGATTTACCCTCATAAGTTGTCTTTCATCTGTAAATCAACTTGATTCATAGTGGTGTTAGGAGTTTTAGACCAGAAAGTAAACCAAGTCAGCTCTCTGTCAGCCAAGCTAAGTTTTCCTATAATTTTTTTTTAAAGAGTTTTGTTGTCTCTCTTCTTTTCTTTTCGAGCATGTAAAAAATATAAATTACATTAGGCAGGGGAAACAGAAAAAATTAACCTGTAGAAACTTCACACAACATGTTGCTTGGTGAAATGCTTGGGGCATCTTAATGATGATTCTACTTAGCAAGAATCCCATCTGTTTTCACGTTAATTGCATCTTCAGTGCTTGACAGAGGTTTGTAATGTAAACTAGAGTTCAAATACAACTTGACTTAGGATATCTTGTAGGAAGTGTGGTGCAGAGTAATGCTATAAATTTAAAGGCATTTAATTACCAATATTGTAAAAATGATAGCTGTATCACTAAAGTTACAATGAAAATCATCAGTTGACATACTTTTGAAAAGAAACACGTTGTTTCATTCAGAAACATGTTGAAGTGCCTGTTTATGGATACAAGAAACATTTTACACAATGTTTGGAGATCGTCATAATAGCACTTTTTCAAAAGGAATCCTCAAACTTCATATCTTTGGGATTAAAGCAATCAGATGTTGTGTCTGAGACAGAGCGGTTTTATGAAAAGTTGTTCTCAAAAACTCAACTCTCCGTCCTTAATATACTGTAAGTAAAAGTGCGCTGCTCTTGAACATACTGCATTAAGTTGAACAGAACAGCAGTTTGTGCTCTCTTAAAGGGAATATGCAGCCTGAACCACATGTGCTTCCTTAGAGAAATGATAATGAACAAGTCACTCACAAAGCTTGGAAACCATCCCTTGTGGTTCATATTTATCTAACAAAATCCAATTATCATTTGTATTTTTGCCAGTACAATGCATTTTTCTGTGATCTACCTTCATCATTGTGTAAAAAGCTAAAGCAAAACATTAATATAAGTCAGTCACTTTTGTTTTTAAAATCACTTTTTACTTTTTGAGTTTCACAAACATGGCCGGGCGGTCTCTGCTCAGTGCGTTAGATGGAGTGTGTGAATGGTTTAAACAACAGTTTTCCCTATATGTAGCAGGGTCAGTGTAAATAAGCACTTTACAACAGCAGGGACACATGTTAGCAATTACTGCAACTCTACAACAAGTGATCATCAACACTGATAAATTGAAACTATAGTCCAGCTTCAAAACATCACCTCTGGAAATAAGCAGAATCACATTGACATGGTCTTTAACATTCAGTGAAATGTGTGATGAGTTTTCCTATAAGGCCCTGCTGTTGATAAGTGGTTATTGTTGTTGCCTGCCAAAATCAATCATCCTTGTAAGAAATGCCACCGGCCAGCTGAAATATCTGAAAACAACAGGACCTCTAAGTAAGGGCCAGTCAACTGCCAATGTGGCTGGTAGATGCTGAACCATAGCTAAATGTGGAAAAAAAAACACCCCTCCGCAGGTGTCTGGTGGTGGTTTAGAGTCCAGATTGTGTCACATTCTACACATCCTGATGTTATTTAGTCATAATCGCATCAGGCAGTTCAATCCATTATAATGGACTGTGGCATGGATTAAAAGACATGAATCTGATGCAACACTATTTTTAAATCAACTCAAGATGTTCTTATAATGTCCTGTAATTATGTCATATTAGCTACATGAACTACACTTCAAAGCTGGTCCCAGGGCTTCTCATAGCACAGATTAACAAAGAGAGAACACCAAGCCAAAGCCAAACAATCTTCCAGCTGCACAATGGGGCATTATTGGCTGCACTAGCTTCACTTCTCATAAAAACACAGGTGCCTTTGCATGGGACTTCAGAGGCACAGCTTATTCGATAAGGCAATATGTACATGTGAACTGTTGTGTATTTTCTCCTATGTTGTCATTTCATAAATAAAGTCCCAAATAAAACTGTATATCTAATGAATTGGTGGCATTCAATATGGAAATCAGGTAATAAAAAAGAATATAAAAAAAACACCTGGAAATGCACCATCCTAATCAGGCCAAATAGTTGAGTCATATTGTCTCTGACTGCAATACTGAGTTTCTATCAGCGCGGAGGTTCATGTAAGGGGGTGTTAAGGGTGATAGCATTGCACAAACAATTAGATACTTAAATCTCATCCTTAGAAGATTAAATCTGAGCCATAGCAACACTTAACCTGGATGCCATCCACCTTGTTCTATTACTACTTGTTAAATAAAACATCCTAAGGTGGTTGGTGGTGGAGTGGGGATGTGCTCAGGATAACAAGGTGTGCAGTACACTAAGAAATCTCAAAGTTAATAAATACGTATTGAGACACTGTGTGATTAAGATAAATATAAAATAAGAATCAATGAGTGACGTGATTACACTTATATGACAAGTGCTCTTTTCCTGAAGCCAGTTAAAAACTAAACTATTACAATTAGCCCTGTAGATTGGATTCAGTCTGCAGTTTTTCATATAAAAGTTAATTTAAGCACAGTAGTTACTATAAGTACTGGCTTACCAATCAATGTGTTGTTTAATTATATTCCTCTTTATGCAGTTCTGAAGCTGAACAATGTTTCTTTGCTGAGAAACAAAAAATGGCAAAACACCAAATTTACATTCTCTTCTTAAAGGGGAAGGAAGGAAACAAAAACAAACATGTAAATAACTTTTTTTCTTCCAAAAATGAGTTAGCCATTAGACATACAATACAATTACATAGATACATATTTTCAATACCGCACATTCAATCTGCCAAAAACGTAATGATTACAAAGCCAACAAAGATGCTGCCATATATATAGAGATGTATGTACAATGATTATAGCATTCATAATTGCACTATGCCTCAATAAATGTAAATTACAGGCTTATGTTCTAGGGAATTGCTACAAAAAAATACTCAAAGTAACTTGGGAATGCGGCAAATGTAATCAGAGATAAGGAGGGCTTACTTTGGTACAAACTGAACATCAACACTTTGCCCTTTTTCCATAGTATTTAGCCAAATGTATTCTCCACGGCTATTGAACCACAACAGTCAAGACAGCCGGGCTGTGATTGGACGACTAAAAAGAATGTCACTGGATAGTCTGTAGGAAAGGTCAAGCAGGTTAGCGCAGAAATAAATTAAGTTTAATGTAATCTTAAGAACAAAGGTAAAAATGAAACACCATGGTATGGTTTACATTTTATACTATCTTGTAATCTGCAAGTGCCTCTATCTTTTCAAGTGTTAATTGTAAAAACAAATGTTATTTTTATAACATTTATGTTATTTCTGGCATCCTCCTCTTTGAAAGCCTGCTAACTAACTGTAGGGGTGGTTGGAGAGAATACCGTTGATGTTGTTGAATACTTTTAGGAATCAGTCAGTAAAGCATTCATTAGCCCTGCTCTTTTTCTTTCCTACACACTTTTCATTTCATTAAAAGTAGTAAACAGCGCAAAGTGGCGTCTAGTGCTTGAGTTGTTTTGGTATTGGCAATAAGTATACATATTACCATAATAAAAAGCGTTGGTGGCAGAGTTGAACATAATCATTTAACAACACAGTCTTATAAATAATCACCTCCTCAGCTCCCTTCAGTCCGTGTAAAGAAACTAGTGCCATCACGGTTTTCATGACATGACATGACAGAGCAGAGGTTCTTGTGTGTCTCCTCACCTGCTCGCTCGAAGCTCAGAAAGTATTTTTTAAAGCCACATTTCTCTCAATCTTCTGAATGTCATGGTTACGTCAATGCTGGAGAACTTGTTTGACTGTCAAGACAGTCACACATGCCCTACTCATCGGATGGTACCAAAATCAATGCAATGTAATAATAAAAATGATCTAAATCAATTAATACCAAATCAATATGAAATAATATTACAAAAATCACAGTTTTTATCTATTAATCAAGAGACTTGCCAATCAGTCCTTTGTAGAAAAATGGAAACTATCAGTTAAAGATCTGTGGCATAATTTCCTGTTGGGAAAACAGGTGAATGCCCAGGATGAAGCTTCAGAATGAACGGACAGGTAGGAGGGTAAAAAAAAAAAAAAGGAATGAAAACCTTCTCGTTTATAAAAGGCAGGAGGCTTGGAGCACATTGCACTCGTTGCAGCTCTGATCTATCAGACTGACAGAACAAGCCCCCAAACCTTGTGTGCACAAAGTAGTTTCTTTTTTTCAAAAAGCAAAACAAAACTTCACAAAGAGCAAAGCCTAGAAATGAGGATTGATGCTGCACATATTAGACAGCAACTCCATCCCTTCGAAATATCTTGCCTGCCCCCCCCCTCCCTATATTTCATTAACTCCTTAAACAGCAAAATAACATTTACTTTGCTCACCCCTTGGGGACCAAGAGATCAACAAATGGCAAATAAATTAGTACTATGCAACCATTAGATTTCTTTTTTTCTCTGATTTTCTTTTCGTGTGTGTGTATATGATCTATCCTTTCACAGATTGCATCAGTCAGTGTGTGTTGAGGGCCTCCTGGTGGCAGCCCTGCTCCGCTCTACACAAGGTTGTACTCTTTAAGGTTGAGCTGCAGGATGGTGTCTTTGACGGCGGCAAAGACGAAACGGATGTTCTCTGTGTCAGTGGCACAGGTGAAGTGAGAGTAGATGATCTTATCGCTGTCTGGATTCAGGTCCACAAACATCTTGAGGATAAACTCTCGCCCTGCTTGGGCATCCCTCTGGGGACCTGGAGAGAGGAAGACCATGCTCCATGAATGCACTTTCCACTTTCTTTCATTACAGTAAGTACCATTATGTTCTAAATACATTTGACAGTACATTATTGACCAAGATATACATATATGCACACACTATCAGTATAATAACACATTTAAAAAAAAATGATATCAGTATTGGTCCAATATTCTGTTTTTTGTCTGCTTGTTATTACAATCAAATTAGAACTAACACAAATGTCAAATGGCCTAATTTTTATAATAAGTTAATTATTCAAGTCTGTAAACCATCTGTTTCGCACCTGCCTGAGGGCTTTTATACTGTATCACTATGGAGGGATGCAAACTAGCAGCTAAGAAGAGTGTTGTGCTAAGTTCAGATGTTAGATGTTTAGGTTGGACTTAGTTGACATGATTCTGCTGTTACTCACCGTCATACTCTGGGAAGTAGTCAACCAGATGAGAGTACATGATCTTCTCCTCCAACAGGTCCTTCTTGTTGAGGAAGAGAATGACTGAGGAGTTTTGGAACCAGGGGTATGTGATTATTGTCCTAAACAGAGCTTTACTCTCCTCCATCCGGTTCTACAGAGAGAGCGTGAATGTGTGCGTGAGGAGAGACAGAGAGAGAGAGTTAATCACTTAATTAAACTGCAGTCTTTCAAACTCATTACGTACAGGTTTTAATCAACGTTTTACCGCACCAGAGGGACAGCAGAAACGATAAGAGAGAAGGGGGCCATGTCGCCTTCAAGAGTTAAATTTCTCCCTTGCAATTGATTTCAGTGTTTCATTGAACAGAAGGACCATCCTAAAAGCAGGCCTTAGATATCACATCGCCAGCACTGAGGTGTATTTAGAATGCTCAACAGAATATCTCCTGTATATTATAAAATCTAATCTATTGACGTCAGAATGCAGAGGACATGCAGCTGGTCAGTCTTCTCTCTCTTCAGTTTGTGGGCTTGCGATAACAAAGGAAGCAAAACACGTGGGCAAAAATACAGACAAGACACACATATGAACACACACCTGCTCATTAATACACTTTAACAGACTAACACACATGCTATATCTTTAAGAAGGGGATGTGGCCTGAGGCAGTATTCAAAACAGCTGGCTGATCATTTACAAATGCTTTCCAAAGGAAAAAAAGGTGGAGCACGGCAAGTAGGAGGAGAATCTGATTTTCATTGTTTTAAGAATAGCTTTTCATCTTCAACTCATCTTCCACATCACATGAAGGTGAAGTTGTTTTTGAAAATGTGAAACTAAGCATCACACAATCAATATAAGCACTTTGTTTGGTTATTGAATTAACTTTTAAATTTAGCTCTTGTGAGCGTGTTTTTATCATTCACCTCATTGTCCGATTCCACCAAAACTTGGTCATACTCGCTGAGTGCTACCAGGAACATGATGGAGGTGACGTTCTCAAAGCAGTGAATCCACTTCCTCCTCTCCGACCTCTGACCTCCGACATCCACCATCCTGTTGGGGCAGCAGCATCCAGGAGAGAGAAAACAGTCACTATGAGCAAAACGTTTGCAAATCTGTTTGAATCTCTTTTCAGCACATTTTGAGGGGCATTGCTTGACTAAGGCAAGAGTTATCTCGAGATACTTTACAGATAGAGTGGGTCTAGACCACACTCTATAATTTACAAGGACCCAACAGTTCTACTAGTTCCCTCCAGAGCAAGCAACAGTGCGACAGTGGCGAGGAAAAACTCCCTTTTATAAAGAAACCTCAGACAGACCCATGCTCTTGGTTGGCGGAGTCTGACAACCGGTTGGGGTTGAAATGAAGAGTGGCAATAACAGTCACAGTAAAAGATAATGGAACAGTGACTAAAATAGTAGTTTGTAGTAGTTCATGGCCCAGCAGGGCACTGCACGGCAATACAAGGCACATATACTGAAGAATCAAAAACAAAACCGCATGTTCAGTCAGTGTGGTGCTATGTCAATGCTTTATTGAAACTGGTTTGAGTTAAGCAAGTGTATTTTTGTTATAACGGGATGAATTCTCTGCTTAAGTCACAAAAATATTCAAATCATTTACGTGAGTATAAGCACCTAATGTCACAATGTAAAAATATTTGAAATATTTGAAGCATTGCATTCAGAATGTTACTGTTGGGTACAATAAACCTTAAATTAGCATCTTATGTTATTACTAGACAGCCGCTTTCCAACCAAGTAGTTACAGGAACGTAGTTATAGCGATAGTCCGATTTTAACTACTCTCCCCCAAAACCGTTTTTGTCCATTTACATTCACACTGGCCAAGTTGCCATAAGAACTGGTCGGAGGGGTAAAGGAGTGACGCAGCAACGGTCTTTACAGTGTTATAATCAGAAAACAAATACACCAAAAAAAAAGTATAAATTAAACATTAAATCTAATCTATATAGCCTATGTCATAATTTGAACAAGTCTCCCGAAGAGAAGTGTGAGTGTGTGAGTGTGTGAGTGAGTGAGTGAGTGAGTGAGTGAGTGAGTGAGTGAGTGAGTGAGTGAGTGAGTGAGTGAGTGAGTGAGTGAGTGAGTGAGGGACGGACGGACCAGATTATGGAGTTTAACATCAACAAGACAGTTAACCACAGGTTCCCGATGATCTTATGATGGACATGTGTTGTGATATGTAACCAAGCGATCCGTCAACGGTGAAATAAAAGCCTCTTACTTACGAGAGCTGTCTGAGAGACCTCCGGCTTACAGCGGGGTCTCCGAGCATGACTGGCCGTGTGACGAGCTAGTGTCCCCTGCAGGCGCTAGCTGGCTGTCTCATTACTTTATGGAGCTTCTCAACTCCGAAAACTTTGAACCAAATTGTCAATTCGGCGACGATTTTCGCAATACTGTCTATATTCAAAATCTAAACTGTTCATTTCTCGTCTAAAACGTTCTCAGAAGTGAATTTAGTGATGAATAAGATGGCTGGTTGGTCTGTCTGTACCAGAAACCCGATTCTCGTTGACCTATGTTCCTATTCAGAAAAAGGAACAGCGAAAAGACCCTGCCCTGAAACAGGACAGGAGCTGAATGAGTTACAGGAACTGCAGTCAGAGAAACTTCCAAAATTGAACATGAGAAAAAGGGTTCTAGGAACTGCAAAAATCCCTCCAGTCGGAAAGCAGCTTTTGATGAGCTTAATGTAGTTAAAGTGTGGATTGATATTTTAAATGGAAAAACAATTACAACCATCAGATAAATGTAGATGGGTAAAAAGTGGAGTGTATATTTCCCTTTTACAGGCATTGAAGTACAAGATATTTTCTCAAGAAATCTTCCAATATCTGAAAACTTTAATTGGGTAAAAGGTACTTGTTGTAGACTAAAACGTTGGGATGTAGGGATGTTAGACTTGTTGGACTTGTGGACATGTGAAAGCATCACTAAAAAACCTTAAGGTCAAATTCAGTCGTTGTAGTTGAGGATTATTTTCTATCATTATATGAACGGCTATGAGTTCTAAACAGACATGTTTTCTTTTAACATTTCACAAAATAACAACAACAAAGTAGTTATTGTGTAGGTATGTACCCAATGTACACAAATGCTATTTCCACAAATGCACTTTTCTGGTCCTGAATATATTTCTTCACTCACCTGAATATGACACTCTGCAGGTCAAACGGATATTCAATGATGCCCGTGGTGGGGACTCGAACCCTCAACACATCCTGCTGGGTGGGAAGGTAGGCTGGCTCGGCGATCCGGTCCAACGCGTTCAGGTAACTAAAACCACAGAGAGAGGTCATGAACATGAGTGTTTTTGTCTTGTTTTTTATATCTGTATTGTATTTTCTTGCCACTCTACTCACTATTTAGTGGAGTCCGAGAGTTGGTATTCCCTCCTTCGGTCGTAGCACTCCTGGATGCCTGGGTCATTCCATAAGCTCTTGATTGCATCTACATAGGGATTCTGGAACATGCTGACCTTTTCTACATCCACCTCTCTCACAATGTTGGCGTAGCCCTGGACGGAAGAAACAAAGGGAGTAACCGTCATGACTTACTGAGATACAAAAAGTAATACTTAATTTATCAAAACTTCATCAAGCTTTTTTGATAATCTAAAAAAAACACAGTTACTATGAAAGACAATCAACATACAGGTCCCAATTATCACTGGTTTATTTTCTCACTCAATCACAATCCAGAAATTACTTTACATCCCCAGGCTCAGCATGGACCTAATATCTGAAGCTCAAATCCCACTGGGGCTATTGAGGGGAAAGTTTTGCCGCCCCAGATTCCCATCAAACTCTGCTGTGTCCCATGACAAGAGATCAACATGTGCCTAAATGTTGAAACAGTTCCTTTTGCTCATACTGCACTACTTATAAATAATAATTGTATCACAACAAAATAATATAATAAAATGAACAAGTAAGATGCCATAGAAGACAAATCAGGTATACAGTATACTTTCATGGGTGGGCTTTAGAGCCTACAAGCCTACAATCATGACATTTACATTGTGCCCAGACAACCAGTGTAAGCATGATCAACAGGTTTTATTTTCACTTCCTTTGTGATGTCAGTGCACTCCTTTGTCAGTGGTATTATACTTCCTATTTTAGCCAGAGAGATGGATGTTGGGTACAAAGTATGACAGATATTTAGTAGTTTTGTTGTACACATAACTTTGATTTCATCATACGATTTTTTGTTTGCTTTACTTTAGAACGTTTATACTAGTACTCTAATGTGAATGTCTCATACAAAACCCTAATGTGTAAACACACTAAACATACAAAAGCCATTTATTTTGATAGTCCAGATACTGGATTATTGAGTATGAAGAAGCTGATGGTAAAATGGAATTATTGTATAGTGCAATGTAGGATGGGAGAAAACGTTTACCTACAAACTTTGTGGTGAAATGGCTGGGCTGAAACGGCACATTCATTTTCCTTCTTCATGAGCATGCATATGTGGTACTGGAAGTGAAAGCTAACATGGACAATGGTGATTCACCACAACAGCAGAGAGTTAAATCCAAGATGTGGTGCCATTATAAAGTCTCAGTGCTGACAGTGTGTGCAAATTCAACACTTTCTCTCATAAAATCATAACGTTTAAAAGGTAAAGCTATTGCAAAAGCTGTTTGTAAACTGTCAACATAAAGTCAGACATATAGTTTTAGAAATACAACCAATATGTGGTGGCATCTGTTATGTGGGCTGCATCGGTAATCTGCCTATAAGGTCTGCACAAATTATTCAGAAATATATAGGCTACCCAAATAACTAAAACTGAAGACATAATACCTTTTGTTAAAAAAAATCTTCTGATCTAAATTATCATTTACTGTGTCAATCAAATGTTCTGCACTGTCCAGACCACTATCAAAAAGGTAATACCTAAGCAATACCTGGAGCATGGAGTATCAGCACAGGAATTCATTTAGTAGCTTATTTGGAAGCCCTCTTCTAATGAAATGAATGGGAGCCAATGGCGATTGGTCTACTTGTTGATTTATGTTTAAAGATATGGCAATGCTGATTAACCAACAAGCATGTCTAATACACCTACAATATCCACAATATCAAAGTGTTGTATTTGTATTATCTTGAATAGTACATTTTTATCCCCCTTTTTTCTGTCCATTATCAGTGCATTATCCTGATCCTAACATCCCAAGATTATGATCTGACTTCAGGCCATCACACTAAAATCTACTAAATAATTGTTCCACCTCGCATAACTAAAACCCTACAAAACCTTCCAGCGAGTAATGCCTCACAGTCTGACTGGTATGAGAGGCCACCTAGGAAATGATTCATACTTCTGTCTTACACACACTATCATGATCTTGCATATTCACCACTATACTCATACACATAGATTATAATTCTTTAGTGTACAGTGGGGCTCAAAAGTTTGGGCACCCCAGGTAAAAATTTGGATTAATGTGCATAAAGAAGCCAAGAAAAGATGAAAAATCTCCAAAATGCATCAAATGACAGACTAGACATTCGTATAATATGTCACAAAAAGTTAGATTTTATTTCATCATTTACACTTTCAAAATAACATAACAAAAAAATGGCATCTGCAAAAGTTTGGGCACCCTGCAGAGTTAATACTTTATACTGCCCTCTTTGGCAAGTATCACAGCTTGGAAACGCTTCTTGTAGCCAGCCAAGAGTCTTTCAGTTCTTGTTTGAGGTATCTTCGCCCATTCTTCCTTCCAAGAGTCTTCCAGTTCTTTGAGATTTCTGGCTGTCTGTCACGCACTGCTCTTTTAAGGTCTATCCATAGATTTTCAATTATGTTCAGGTCAGGAGATTGTGAAGGCCATGGCAAAACTTTCAGTGTATGCCTCTTGATGTAATCCACTGTGCATTTTGAGGTGTGTTTAGGATCATTATCCATTTGTAGAAGCCATCCTCTCTTTAACTTCAGCTTTTTCACAGATCAGTTCAAAATTTGCTGAAATTTTATTGAATCCATTTTTCCTTCTACTCGTGAAATGTTGCCTGTGCCACTGGCTGCAAAACAACCCCAAAGCATGATTGATTCCCCCCATGCTTAACAGTTGGACAGAGGTTCTTTTCATTAAATTCTGTGCCCTTTCTTCTCCAAACGTACCTTTGCTCATTGCGGCCAAAAAGTTCTATTTTAACCTCATCGGTCCAATGAACTTGTTCCCACAATGCATCAGGCTTGTCTATATGTTCATTTGCAAACTTCAAACGCTGATTTTTATGGTGAGGATGTAGAAGAGGTTTTCCATGAAGACCATGTGGTTTATAGTGGAATGGTGTAGCACAACTCCAGTGTCTGCCAGGTCTTTCTGGAGGGATCGTGCAGTCAAACGGGGGTTTGGACTTGCTTTTCTCACACTCCTGCGAGCTGTTCTGTCTGATATTTTTCTTGGTCTCCCAGATCTTGCTTTAACTTCCACTGTTCCTGATGATAGCCATTTCTTAATTACATTCTGAACAGAGGATATTGGCATCTGAAAACCCTTTGCTATCTTCTTATAGCCTTCTCCTGCTTTGTGAGCGTCAACTATTTTCAGTTTCAGTTTTCTAGACAACTGCTTAGAAGAAGCCATGGTGATGATTGTTGGGGCAAGGTCAGATGAGTCTGGGCATTTAAAACCTTAAGGTTGACATCACCTGGTCTTTCCAGATGATGATTGAGAACAATCCATGACACTGTCAGGTCTCAGCTTTCCAAAGGGGCCGGTGCATGCTAGAAACTCAAACTTTTGCAGACACCATTTTTTAGTTTTCCGTTATTTTAAAAGTGTAAATGATGGAAATAAAATCTAACGTTTTGTGATATAGTACACAAATGTCTCATCTGTCATTTGATGCCTTTTGGAGATTTTTCCATCTTTTCTTGGCTTCTTTATGTACATTAATACAAATTTATACCTGGGGTGCCCAAACTTTCGAGCCCCACTGTATGTATGAGAGGGTATAGCTGTCTATGTGAGGGAGTATAGCATTGTATGTGAGGGTATAGCTGTGTATGTGAGAGAGTATGATAGTGTTTGAGAGAGTATAACATTGTATTTGAGAGTTTAGCATTGTATGTGAGAGGGTATGGTAGTGTATGTGAGAGAGTATAGTGTATGTAAGAGAGTATAGTGTTGTATGTAAGAGAGCTTGATTGAAACGGTAAGGAGTTTGATTACTCAGCTCCTGATTGGTTGACTAAGAAGAAGCGGTATTTGACCGTCAAAATTCTGCACTCATTTCCATTCATCAATAGTTTGGCTGTAGTGTTGCTGTAATGGAAAGAGAGAGGCTATGGGTTCTAAATAATATTTTAGGAAATGGTGAGCTATTGTTAACGATGTCTCGACAATTAAATCAAGCCCAACAAAAACTGGAGGGTTGCTGATTCAACCCTTTTTTTGATCAAGGAAGATGCAGCAAGCAGAATTAGATCTTCTGTTTCACATGAGAGACGACCCTGTAAGGTAGGGTGACCAGACGTCCCCGGTTTCCGGTAACAGTCCCCATTTTTGGTGACCTGTCCCCGGCTGGATCCGTCCCCGGAAATGTCCCCGGTTTTCACTTTGACTGACAGACCCGAAATTGGAATGAAAGAAAGAAAACATTGACCAAATGTAGCCGCTAGTTGCTCAAGACAGCCAGAGCCAGCACTACTCAGAGATGTTTTAGAAAGTCGTATTTAACGATGCTAAAATTACTGATTATTTATATGGAGTCTGGTGGGTTTAGCAAACGCAATTTCACAGACTTTTTTTTTTTTTTTAAAAGGATCTTAATCTTTAACAGGAAGGTCAACCTCCTTAGAAATCCTTTCCATAATGTTGTCAGACACATTAATCTGAGTCTGTCAGTAGCAAAACGAGCACTTTTATAAATGTAAATACAAGCTGGACAATTATCCAATTAACTTACACTGTAGCTTGTTTCTCTGCTGCCGACTGCAGCGATCTCGTTTAATACTGCATCAATATCAAAGGAAAATATTTCCTCAATAGTTTTTATTGTATCTGATACTCAATGAGCTGTTGCACAAACAAACCTGAGGCAATAAAGCAAAAACTGTCAGATGAATGTAGTTCAGTAAACATTAAAATATTCCCCTCTGAAGTGTAGTGGAGTATGAAGTAGCAGCAGGGGTGAACCTAGGATCAGACGTTTAGGGGGGCTCAGCCCTAATGAGAACAGCTCTAGGTCTAGTGTCCCCGTTTTAAGTTTTATAAAAATTGAACGTGAGAGTATAGTTGGACGTGTTTTGGAGGTATATATATGTTTCTGAGCTGAAAATGTCCCCGGATTTTGTCTGAGAAAGCTGGTCACCTTACTGTAAGGCCCTTTGAATAACCACAGTGTATGATATTTTACTGTACAAATACATTTGACTTTGACTAGGAGAACAAGCTAGCAGCAGCAGTTATGGAAGCATATTGGTAGTTAGCTAGTACCCAGTGATGCGCTCCTGTTATTCAATTTCAATTTAATTTGTTATTCAGTGCACATCTTATTAGGTACCTTATTAGGCATTATTAAGTGTGGTTCTGCATTTATTTTATATTGCCTATCTTTGGGTATGGAGACATCAGAGTAGGCTGTTAACAGCAAAAATAGGGTTAGGGTTCGAGAGCTAGCTCTAGCATCGGCTGGCTAGCTAGCTAGCTGAGTTGCAATCATCTCACTGGGTGATGATATTTAGCCTATCTTTGCGAAAAGAAGATTGCCATTAAGATGAATCGTGATGCAAGCTTCTCTCTTATTTATGCATCTTCATTCATTTATAGTATGTACAATTTCATTTCAGATTGAGTTGGTGATTTTAGAACATTTTGCCATTTCTATAAGTCTACCAATATGCTTAAATAATAGTCATGTCGAGGATGCTACTTTGGCTTTTGGATTACTGAAGCAGTACACAGAAAAAATATGACAATGAGATAAGGTGAACTGTCTATGGAGAAAATAGGTTATTTTACTGTACCTGACACTAAACCTGGAAGGCTTCATTGCTTGTTTTTCATATTTAATGAATCTGATTAGAGTATAGTCTAATCCAACATGCCTGCATTGGATTATGTGTTATCATTGAAGAAAATAATGTTTGTTTGCTGTTTTAAAGTTAAGCGTTGTTTAGTCAACTATAATTTGTTGATTAGTTTCTCCCATATTTTTGTTTGGTGTATTTAGGTGTCCAAATGTACATCTTTTGATAAACTACAACAGGCCACAGAACCACGTACAGATTATCTGGCCAATGCTGACAAAGATCTCTTGGTGGAGGATATCATCATGTTTCAGGTGGTTCATTGAAGCATTTCAAAGGTTTACATAACTCCGTTTTTTAGCAAACATAATTTACAATAATTAAAGATTTCAACAAATATTTTTAATAGCCAGTGTACAACCTTGCACACACTCAGAATACAGGCTCGCATGTTCGATATAAAATAATTTAAAGATCATGTTTTAGATAGTTGTCAAAGATGAGGTCTTTTTGCATAATCAAAAACTGAAACTTACTGTCTTGTAAGTCATTCCTTACATGTGCTGTTTGATAATTTATCCAGTTTGAAAACAGATATTTGTATCTTCTCATGATACATTTTCACAGATTCAAGCGAGGATGAAGACGCTTGGTGTTCTTGATGCAATAAGAATGCACCCAGATGCTTTCAGACCACTGTTTTTGTCACAAGCCATCCCCACTCACAGCTGATTACTAGAACAGGTCTTTGAAATTTGACTGTCAGCAGTGGACAGCAACAAAAGAAGGGCAGAGGAATGTGTGGTTGCATTTTGGAGTGACTACCCACTAGATGTTGAGGGTAAATATTGCTAAATATGGAATATGTGTACACACACTGCACTACAATGCCCAATGTGTTATCTCTAGTTAAATTGCCTTCCTTCAGTTGTGGTTTGAGTATTTGTCTTTCCCTCATTTTTAAAATATTTTCTACATGCTAGGTTTCATTTCTTTTTTGGTGTTCTTTGGTGTATTTCCTTTTCAGCGTAAGAGGGACCCTTGAAACTTAGGGGTATCCTGGCCTAGGCGACGAGAGCAAATGCAATCTCACCCCTGGGCTTCTCCCCATGACCTTAAGTGGATTTCTCCATGAGCTGCCCCTCAGACAAGGCCGTCATTTACCCACTGCAAACACATGCATTAACTGACTGCGGTTTCCAGTCCTGAAGGAATTCGAGGATTTCAAGGAAACTATGGATTTTTGCATTAGGAAACACTCAGGGAATTAGTCAGGAATGACTTCCGAGAAGTCCTGAACATACATTATTAAAATCTGTTGCCTGTTGAACTTTACTAAACTCGCAACATCGTTTTCAATAACTTACCATTTTCTAATATATTAATGTCTTGTTTAAACAACTGACAATGGAATAATCATTTAACTTGAAAGAAAACCATTTTGTTATTTTATTTTTTAATGCTGTAGAGCAGAACTTGTCACTGGCCTTTAATGAACCTCCCTGTAGTGTCCTTATTGCCTTGACACTAACGAACTTGCTCACTAATAGAGTTCACAAGGCAAAAATCTAAATATAATCCAAATATAATTGAATGCCATGGTTACTGTCATTGGCTAGTGGGTCTACAGTTTCCAGAATTCTGTTCATAACTGTTTCATTGAAAATAAAGTCATTTTCTGGAACAACAGCATTGTTTGAAGTCTCAAAATGTAATGTCATTCATTTCAGAGTTCATCCATCCATCCATCTTCATCCGCTTATCCGGTATCGGGTCGCGGGGCAGCAGCTCCAGTAGGGGACCCCAAACTTCCCTTTCCCGAGCCACATCAACCAGCTCCGACTGGGGGATCCCGAGGTGTTCCCAGGCCAGGTTGGAGATATAATCTCTCCACCTAGTCCTGGGTCTTCCCCGAGGCCTCCTCCCAGAGTTGTCACTCCCAACTAAAATGTTCTGCATTGCCTCTGCACTGTTGAGAACACCTGCCAGCCACAGTTGAAGAGGCGTTTGTGATCTCCGTGTTGATAATCTATGGTTGTTGGCTGAATTCTGCAGTTGCCTTTTGAACTCTTGACAAGTAGATGTAGTGTAGACAAAATAAGTGCAGTTCATTTGTAGAGTTCAGTATGCCCTCGTTTTCTATAAAGGAGAAGTGATCACTGTAATAGAAAGAGACAACTCTGTTTAACTCTGGCCATAACCACTCAATCCTCTGGTTGTGACCACTGCGTCTAGTGACGGTACCACTATTTAACCCTCTTCTTTCCAGCATATACTGGGCAACCCTGGTGTTCTCCATGCCATGATCACAGTGTATTCTCAAAGGAAGGCCAACATTCTCTACACAAAACACAAAAATGTGATGCAGTATTGTTATTTAGACACTGCAAGTATATGATAGTCCTACTAAAGCTGTCAACATATCCATAATAGACCATTGTCCACCTGACCAGTTTATGGTTTCCATCTATATGCCTATTGAAAGAAAATTTGATAATTTCTTTTTTTACCATTTAAACAAAGAAAAAAGTATCAGTGAAAAGATAGTGTTTTCCTCATTACCATTTACTTCCACTAACAAAAACTAACCTTGACAAAGAAAGTAAATAAGAAGAAATACCCCTGACATTTTTGTCCATCAAGGTTGTTTTTGTCCTTAGTTTCTGCTGCTTGATTTAGATGTTCCTTGTTCCTCTTGAGTTGGTGTTAGCTGTTCTTTCAAAGCAGCAAGCCCACCAGATAATGATAACTTAAAATGGCCCCTTTAGCCTATGAGGACGTGAGAATTTAAACTGTCTTCCTGATTGATCAAACACACAAATCACATACACTACTATACTCTTCCACATACACTACTATACTCTCCCACATACACTACTATACACTCACTCACAACTATACTTTCTCTCTCACATACAATGCTATACTCTCTCACATACAATGCTATACTCTCACACACACACACACACTGATATACTCACACACACACACACACACACTACTATACTCTCTCACATACACAATTATACTCTCTCACACACACACTACTGTACTCTCACATACAATGCTATACTCTCTCACACACACAATGCTATACTCTCACATACACAACTATACTCTCACATACACAACTATACTCTCACATACAATGCTATACTCACACACACACACTACTGTACTCTCTCACATACACTACTATACTCTCACACACACAATGCTATACTCTCACACACACAATGCTCTACTCTCACACACACACACACACAACTATACTCTCTCACATACACAACTATACTCTCTCACATACACAACTATACTCTCACATACAATGCTATACTCACACACACACACACACACACACACTACTATACTCTCACATACATGACTATACCCTCATACATACATTTAAAAGGATTATATTAGTGTATGAGTTTAGTGGTGAATATGTAAGATCATGATAGTGTGTGTAAGAGAAGTATGAATCATTTCCTAGGCGGCTTCTCATACTCCACTGCCTTTCATTTGTCACTCTCACAGGGAATAAACTGCTAGAGGTCCCAGCTCCCAAAGCTACGGCTACACAGGTGAAAAAGGAAACAAAATTATTACAGTTAATAGTTACAAGTGAGGTCAAATTTGGGTGAGTAGTGTAGGGGAGGTATTTCTTGTGAATTTGTATATTTGTGTGTGTGTGTATGCACTCAACATGGATTTGAGCTTACTGAAACACACAGGCAAACACAAATACACACTGGGTGTGATGGAGGGCTGGAGTGCTTAAATGACACAGGAAGTGTCAAAAAGGACAGGAAACGATTATGGATGGCTGTTCCAAATAAGATAGACAGCGCTCTAAAAATATACGCAGACGCTGTGGCCACTTTGTAACGTCTTTTTTCCAAAACTGTGTCAGCCTTCCCAACAGTTGTTTTTTCAGTTGAGGAATTTGAAATGGCTTGAGAGAAAGGATCTTATTTACCTTGTTGTGCTCATATTTGTAGGGGACCTTGAGTGTCTCTGAGGCTCGGATCATGGCCTGCATGGATGTGAAGATGTTCTGATAGACCAGTTTGGTGAAACCCCTTTTGTCCTCATCAGAGTAACCGGTGCCATGGATAATCCTCATTTGTTTGATAAATGTGCTCTTCCCACTTTCCCCAGTGCCTGAGAGAAAAGACAAGGAAAGAATGTAATTAACCAGACAACACATTTCATTTCTTGTGTCGGCATACATGCTCCTTAAATGGACATTTAGTAATGTATGTCTTTCCTGGACCTCTATAGGCAAAAACGAACTATAATACAAAATTAAGTCGTATTTTCACAAGAAAACAATACATTTATTAGAGTTGAGGAACTAAAAGACAGCTATACATAATCTAACAATTTAAGCAATAATTGACTAAAAGGCTCTGTAGAGCAGAGGGAATCATTTATGTAATCATTTTTTGAGTTCATCCCTAGGAACAACCTTTTTCACATCATACATAGTCATTTTGAGAAATATATTTTTTTTTAAATGCAGTTTTGGAGTTTCCAAAAGGGAAAGGGTTACACTTTTTGTAACACAAAATCCTGTTTGAAAAGAAACATGCCTACACAATTAGACATACAGAGATACACTCACTGATGCACTCAGTCATTCACATATACTGTAATATGATGTGCTGGCTACTTTCCTCTCAGTCTGGTGACTGACCAATAACAACATCTCTCTCCTCTCAGTGGTGACAGGGACTATTTGGGTGTTAAGAGCTATGGGCATACTTTCTCTTTGGTTCATTGAGAATCTTGGCAGACCAATTGAAAGGTCTAACTTTACATCACCACTAACTCTTGAATAACGCTGTGTGTGTGTGTGTGTGTGTGTGTGTGTGTGTGTGTGTGTGTGTGTGTGTGTGTGTGTGTGTGTGTGTGTGTGTGTGTGTGTGTGTGTGTGTGTGTGTGTGTGTGTGTGTGTGTGTGTGTTTGTTTGCTTGTCAGTGGCCAAGAGATGTGTGCTGCATTCCAGTGCAACCTAAAGTCTCTGAAAGTCTGGATATGTTACACTCCATATCATGTTATACTGCATATTATATAAACTCTATTTTAACCAAATTAGCCCCTCTACTGTGGTCCCGCAACTCAGACCAAGCACTTAACAAAACAAAGCTAAATACTGAACTACTGCTAAAATACCAAAACCTCTAGAGAAACAGATTGTCTTTTGTAGGGTTGCCAATTTAGAAGTCTGAAAGTAGCTGGGAAGGCAGTAATAAAAAAACAGGAGTTAGCACAATTACGTTTGAAGCATTTAACCCTTGTAATTCTATTTCCAAATTCTTTTTTTTTTTTAAAAGGTGCATGAAACAATGAGGAAATGCTATCATGTAAACAGAAGCATTTTCTTTACTTATTTGGTTGGATATGGTGGCTTTGAAATATCAAAGTATGGCTATGCTAATTTTAGCAACTTGGTTGCTAATTCGTTTTCACATTATAAAACGCATTACAACTAAACCTACTACATTGTATACACAGATGTCTTTTTAATATACCGTACCGGGGCAATGTTTATATATGCTCACAGTTTTTGATTTGCAATACTGTTGCATTATTCTTTAAGTGCACTTTAAAATATTCACTTTATAGCACCAAAGGGTGGGTGAGACTTGTCACCACCTGCCTTCAACCAACCCACACTGCCCGCATATAATTAACTAATACATTAACCTCAATGACAAGTAGTTGTCGTTGCAGGCCACAAATAGTGTTACACAAGAGTTAATGCCTTATAGCATCCAGCCTAAAATAGATATATTTTTTAAGTAGGCAAGTGGAACAGTGAGTAATCTCAAAAACTTAAATTAACTGCCAATAGGTTCTGGTTTTGTACGGCAGAATGGATCTGGGTTGCTCTTGTGAGGCACAGTTCCGATCCCCTCATGGCTGTTCAAACACAGAAAATGGGAGAGATCCTAATGCTCTCACACAAGAAGACCAATGTGATTGGCTCATAAATTCATCCATAGATAGAAACCTTTCAAAATATAGGTGCATTTAATTTGCCAACTCTGACCTGATAAATTAGAACTGAGATGCTGCAATGCAGTTTTATGTTACAAAATTAATACAGCTTAGTCTACTTTTAAAGGTTTCTTCTAGGGATCCACCCTTTCAAGAAAATAATCCTCAGAGAATAAACTTAATTTAGAAGATACTTTGCTATGACGTACATTTTATACAAGTTTCCTTGGGTTATAGAAAAATGAGAAGGTTATACAGCATTGTATAACTAACAGCTGTATATATTATACGAAAAATGATTGCAATGCCTTAAAATAATAAAGACATTTTCATTAAAATATCCAGGATCGCTTGACCACATCTGGGTCGTAATAGATGTTCTCTATTACACCAACAAAAGACACTGTGAAAGATAGACAGCGAGCATGCTGGGTATGAGTGTTCCAGGCTGCTGAGTCACTATTCAGACTAATGCAGTGACCCAGGATTAACCCTACTACTACCTACTGCCTACTACTACCAGATGTGTGATGGCCAAAATAAAATAGGCGACAAATTGAATATCTATATGAGCAGCAGCCGATCTGCGCCCGATTGAGCTGTGCTGGCGAGTTTAATGAATAATAATGCATCATGTTTTTATTGTGATATTTTGTGAGTAAATCAGAATCTGCAACATAACCAATACAGTTTATCTCTCAGTCAAATGTAGTAGTACAATGTTTTCCTCTGAAGTAGAAGTACACAGTAAATCAGTAGGATGCAATTGTGTTGCATATTAAGTTTGTTGGTGGCCAGTTATTTCGGGGTCCAATGGTTCTGAAGAAAACTGCAAGCAGCAATAGCGTAGGCCAAGCAAACCGTTTTGAACAGGCACTGCACTAGTTATAAAATATGCATGAGTGAAGACGAGGAAATGAATTCACCACGGAGAGCTTAGCAGCACCTCCAGGAGAGAGTTAACACACAGAGCAGAGGGAGGCCACTGCAACGCTTTGGTCTAGCTTGAAATGTCTTTCTCTAACTACAGACTCTAGTATCTGTGCAGTAGTCACATCTTGAAAACACATGAATATGATTTGTTTTCCGCACATTGGTGTCAAATATATTCAGTAGTAATGGCTGCCAGTCTTTAGCAAGCACCAACAAATCTCAAGGCAAAACACAAACAGTAAATATTGCCGTGTACCAACGCACGTCTTTAAACAGAATTCTAATGTTCCCCAATCTTAATGTGAGTTATTTCAGATTAGGACAACTGTGTCAATAATGCACGTTGTAAAAATGGTTTGCCTCCCTAATTCTGCCCTTTCTATATCTACACACTGTTAACTTAGCTGCATTCATACAATAAATATGACATATTTAGTGCTTCCTCTCACAATTACAACCATGTGTTTGTTACAAGCTTGTTAAAAAGTTGCGGTGGACTTTGTTCCCACAGCTTTCATGTGGCTGATGAAAGCAGCTGACAATGATTGAATAGATCAACACTTTTGTAAATGGTTTTGAAAGATGATGTGCAAAATTGGAGTCAAAGGTGCAGAATAAACATGCTGTCATGCTGCAATGATTTTAAAAGTTATCCAGCTGTGCGAAATGTGAACACAGTTGAGCAGATGTTTTCTGTGACTACAGAGGTAGTTCCATATTCTAAATTGTTCATAACTGTTCTGCCTATTCTGATGTTTTAAAACTGATTTTTACTTCAAATCCAGCCATCCCACTTGTCTATGATTTTCTCCATGTATGCAAGTGTGTAAAAGGGGGCCAGGCATCATAAACTAGGTTCAATAGTCTCATGAGGATTGGAGCTGGGCCACTTTGTAATTGTACCATTTTAAATCAATTTAGCGGATGGAAACAAGCCTGATAATTATTAATTAAAACTATTTTGATTGTCAACAGATGTTTCAGACCTCAGTGCAAAATAAATAAAATAAAGTCGGATGTATGCAATATATATAGGAATGCAAGAAGAAAGTAGAAAGTACTATGCATCAATATAAAGCAATTTATCGCTCTCAATTTTACTCTGTATGTCCTTTGTTAAACTGTATACTACAATGGAAAAATTTGGGCACCAACTACTTATTTTTGATTAATCTGCCAATTATTTCCTTAATCATTTTGACTATAAAATGTCAGAATTGTGATAAATTTACCAGAACCTGAGGTGACACTTTTAAATTGCTTCTTTCAGCGACCAACAGTAAGCAACACATACTCAAATTTGAGATGGACCAATTGGTTAATTGACTAATCACTTCAGCTCTAGTAAAAAAGGAAATCCTGAACAGTATCTAAACAGGTTTGGCCTCAGTGGAGCAACAAAACATTATCTCAATCCACTTTGAGAGGTAAACTTCAAATTAACAATAAGCTACTAAAATACACTACCATCCTAGGAGCCTCTACACTGTGTGTGTGCTCTTTCAATAGTCTCAGTTCAGTGTGTTGTGTATGTACAGTAAACATGCTCTAACGAAGCAAAGCGTTTCTAGTTACAAGTATTGTATTCATTATCCACAAAACATGGACTTCATAAGAAGGATCAGGGGAAGTTGATTAATTGATGTTAAGATTGTACTTTAAGTTAAAGTTTAGCTGTCAAAGCATCCTTTAATTCCTGAGCTGTGAGCTCACCAAAACACATTCCAATAACTTATGATAAAATGAATGATGAAAATGAGTTCAACTTAACTCAAAAAGATGACAAAATATGCCTATACTGTGACTGATTAGTAGCAAACTACAAAAAGTCTTTTTATGCAAAATCAACTGAGAAGATGGCAGCCTAGAAGGTAGAAAAATGCACATCTGGAGGATGGTCAACAGCAAAATATATGCAAAGTGTAGCTAATGTGCTAAAACGTAAAAAAATAAAAGTGCTTTTAGTCTCCAGTCACTATGTCACCATTACTTGGCTGAGCTGCTGCTTTCTACTCTTTTCCATTCATCTTAAACTTCCCGTGAATGCACAGGTTTGGAATCTCAGCTAATGTGATTGAGACTTCTTCTACCTTTGTTACCCCATCACTTTACATTTCTTCATACCTAATGTTATGCTTAAAGAGGAGAAGTTTACTTTCCCATGGTAAAGACAAAAGACCAATCTAAGAATAATGGTTTTCATCATTTGTACCATAATATAGCATGTAATTCCCTTCGGACAAGGTCTTTCCAATCATATAAACATACTTTTAAGCTAAATGCCCCCATCGCCTGCACATTTCAGAAGCAACGACAAGTGAAGTGCCCTCTAAGCCTTGCCTGCTCCTCCAGAAGAGCAGCTCACTCAATGAGCCTTGATCATAACATAAGAGAGTTCAGACTTTACCAACTCGATTTTTTGGGTCAGTGGGAGGGTCTCAGATTAATTCTCTCTCCCCCCAGCAGTCTCATTTTTCTGAGAGAAATATGTCAAGGTTAAAGTTCTTATCCAGCTCTTTATGTTATTATGCACCACTTTAATCTGAATAAATGTATTTATGTTTGGAGGTGTGTCCATTTGTGTGTCAGCATCTTATGATTAAACTTAATATCATGTGTCCTACCCTGCCTAGCATGCGTCCATCAGTAATGTCAGTGGTTTAATAATTGTTTCTATCATACGTATCATACAAATCATGTTGGTTTGGCTTTGGGAATGAATCTAGCCTCATTGTTCCCAAATAAATCACTGTTTATTTACAGCAGACATTTTGACTTGTCATAGAAAGAAAAGCACAGGTTGCACTAATAATGATAATGTAAGCAATTAGCAATATTAAGTAGTTACACCTAGTCAGAATGTCTGTCTGTTCAACTCGTTTCACTCAACATTTCTGGTCACATGCAACAGATTTGGTACCACTGAGTTACTATTTCACTAACTTTTTATTGTTATTATTATAATAGTTGCAAAATATGTAAAGAAAAAAAGCCTTATCCGTGTTTTCTTTCCTAGAAAACAACTTTAACTCACAGAGCCCCCCTGGGGTCAGCTGAGAAAAACAGTAAAAATCCGTTCAAAATCCAAACTTTTTTGTGTGTGCTGTAGTACAACTACCAGGAGACAAGTTATTATTGAGGTAAGTTTGGAGACACTACCTTATTTAATCATTAAATTAATACATATTTTTGTGTCGTAGTTTACAGATCCCTAAGCACTCGTCTTGCTGCCTTCTCACCGCCAGTGACTTGACTTAGTGAGTTTGAGGCACGGCCCCGCACCATGGAATCAAAATTGTATGCTTCCGTAGCTGGTGTGGGCCAACATACTGCAGCTTCTGTTAGCAGTCTCCCGGCAGGCCCCAAGCAGCCGGGCGGGAGGGTGACAGCCCAAAGGAAGCGTAGCACTAGCTCTAAACCGGGGAGCGCACATGGCGGGAAGGGCACATGGCGGCCAACATCTTTGCCTTTCTAACAGTTTCTCCCACCTCATTGACACACTCAGTGAGAAGCCAAATCTGGTTATCGGGAGCTCTATACTGCGAAACGTGAGGTTGGCGGCTCCAGCAGCTGCCGTCTTGTGTGTCACTGGGGCCGGAGCGGGCGATGTAGATTCCCATCTAAAGCGGCAGGCTAAAGATAACTGTAAATACAGTAAGATCATACTTCACGTAGGTGGTAATGATACCCGATTACACAAATCGGAGATCACTAAAATTAATGTTAAGTCACCTTGGGCATATGCAAAGACAATATCGGACTCATTCGTTTTCTCTGGACCCCTGCCAAACCTGATAAGCAATGACATGTACAGCCGCATGTTATCCTTCCACCGCTGGTTGTGGGGATGGTGCCCAGCTTATGATGTGCGCTACATAGATAACTGGAGGGCATTCTGGGTAAAGCCTGGTCTGATTAGGAGAGATGGCATTTGAGTCTATTATCGGTCATAAACCATGACAACCCAAGTTTGATATTAGTATTCAGAGGTGGAGCAGTCGCCCACTCATAGTTCCATAACCACGGTGTCTGTCCTCCGACTCAGATTGGTTCAATAAAAGGTAAATAAAAGAGGGGCTATATTTAACAACATAATTGGAATTAAAACTACCACTGCAGTGATAGAACAGAATAGGAAAATTAGATATGGACTATTACTGAAAACATATAGGAAGGTCCTCAGAAATGCCTGATCAGACTCTTACTTCTCAAGAAGATTCCAAGGTTTCTTTTCAGCACTGTAGCCACGCTGACAGATAGTCAAAGCTCTATTGAGCCATCTATTCCTATAGCTTTGAGTAGTGACAATTTCATGAGCTTCTTTAATGATAAAATTAACAATTAGAGATAAAATGCATCACCTCTTCCACTCAACTTCTAACCGTTCACCTTTAAATGCAAGACTGCAAGAAAGAACAACAATACGTGACATAAACATAAACGATACGCTAATTCATTAACTTGTATCTTAGACCCCATCCCAACGAGGCTACTTAAAGAAGCATAATCCATGGTTAACACTTCATTACTAGATATGATCAATATGTCTTTATGAAAAGGTTATGTACGCAGTCATTTAAAATAGCTGTGATAAAACTTCTTCTGAAAAAACCCACCCTCAACCCTGAGGTCTTAGCCAACTATAGACCTATTTCTATTCTTCCCTTTCTCTTCAAGATCCTTGAGAAGGTAGTTGCTAATCAGTTATGTGATTTTCTACGTAGAAATAGTTTGAGGACTTTCAGTCAGGATTTTCCTTTCAGTCAGGAAAATTAGTAACAACCTTCTAACTGCTTCAGACAAAGGACTTGTCTCAATACTTCTCTTACTAGCTCTTAGTGCTGCATTCAACACTACTGATCATTCCATCCTGTTACAGAGACTGTAACATTTAGTTGGCATTAAAGGAATCACACTAAGCTGGTTTAAGTCTTATTTCTCTGATCAATCTCAATTTGTTAATGTTAACGATAAATCCTCCAGGTACGCTAAAGTTAGCCATGGTGTTCCACAAGGCTCAGTATTTGGACCAATTCTTTTCACCTTTATATATATATATATATATATATATATATATATATATATATATATATATATATATATATATATATATATATGCTTCCACTAGGCAATATTATTAGGAAACACTCAATTAACTTTCACTGTTATGCAGATGACACCCAATTATACCTATCAATCAAGCCAGACAAAACCAGTCAGTTAGCTAAACTTCAAGCATGCATAAATGATTTAAAATCCTGGATGACCTATAATTTTCTGATGCTAAACTCAGACAAAACTCAAGTTATTGTGCTTGGCCCTTAACCATTCCTAATTTTCCTAAGATATAGCTACTCTGGATGGTATTGCCCTGGCCTCCAGCACTAGTGTCAGAAATCTAGAAGTTATTTTTGATCAGGATTCATCCCACTTAAAACAAACCTCTAGAACAGCCTTTTTTCACCTTTGTAATATTGCCAAAATTAGGAACATCCTGTCTCAAAAAGATGCTATAAAAATAGTCCATGCATTTTTTACTTCCAGGCTGGACTACTGTAATTTCTTACTCAGGTTGCTCAAATAAGTCCCTTAAAACTCTCCAGCTGATCCAGAATGCTGTAGTGCATGTTCTGACAAGAACCTAGAAAAGAGATCATATTTCTCCTGTATTAGCTTCTCTGCATTGGCTTCCTGTACAATCCAGGATTGAATTTAAAATCCTTCTCCTGACCTACAAAGCTTTAAATGGTCAAGCACCATCATATATTGAAGAGCTCTTAGTACCTTATTGTCCCCCTAGAGCACTGCGCTCCTGTGGAACCAGCTTCTGGTCTGGGTTCAGGGGGAAGACACCGTCACCACATTTAAGAGCAAAGATAAACTCTCCTCTTCAATAAAGCCTATAGTTAGAGAATGAGGAGTTGCAGCGTTTGCCTAGACCAGCGGGGGAGGGTGTATAGCTTCAGACACAGCACCACTTCTCTTTTCTGCTTCTCTTAATAGACGTCAGATTCTCAGATCCACCAACCCTTATAGAATTGGCTCAGGTTTGCCTTGCACCAGCTCTTAATTATGTTGTTATAGTTTTAGACTGCTGAGGGATTTCCTTCAAAACACTGAGCCCCTCTTCCCTCTTTGTGCATCAATGTCCCAGAAATGCTAACTAATACTAACTTAGCTATTTGGAGCTTATTCCCCAGAGTCCTTATGTTTTTTTCCCATGGATTAGGGTGGCACCTAAATCATGGTTGCAGCTGTTGCCATGGCCCTGGTCAGTGCCCTGCTGTGCCCTGTTATGGCCATCTACGCCCTGCTACACCCTGTAACGCCCTGCAGTGCCCCACTATGCCATGAACTACCACAACTACTATTTCTAGTCATAGTTCCACTATCTTTATTTGTGACTATAAATACCCCAACCGGCACAGACACCACCTACTAAGAGCATGGGTCTGTTGGAGGTTTCTCCCTAAAAGGAAGTTTTCCTCACCACCCGAGGTTTCTCCCTAAATAGAAAGTTTCTATAAAGTATCATGAGATAACTCTTGTTATGAATTGATACTATAAACAAAATTTAATTGACCCCAACTTGCTCATTTGTTGTGTTGTGTGGTTTTCAATGTACTCAGCCTCTGTTGACATAAAGTAATTAGTTGGTTTAAAAGGCTATAAGTGTAAAAGCCGAGGTGATTTGTGAAAAACCAAGCGAAGGACATTTTGAATAATTGAGAATCTTCTAAACTTGACTGGAGAGTTTTGTGCCAGATCCCAAGGGACTTTAGGCAATTAGTGAGTTTGAAAACCCACAATACACAGATAGCATATGGGCTAATGGAGCCATGTAGACCACACACAACCTCCTTCAGTTAACTCCACCAGAAGTAGTGGAGTGAATTCAGAGCATATATTCAATGAGCTCTGGATTCACTGAAAAAATGGTTGACTAATACATTCTTGTTTCATGAGCTCAGCCACGAGAATGTTTTACATATGGTTTATCATTACTGGAAACTTTTTACTTTGTTACTTAATGGAGCGCATCTTTCCTGTGACTCAATATTCATAGACATTAATTGTAAGCTTCCTGTCATTAGAGGCTTGCTACGAATCCATTCTGAAATATAACACCCTATATTGATTGGACCTACTGATAAGCAGCTCCTACACAAAAAAAATACATATGTAATAAGCATCATAATCATCAATTAGGGCCATCAAATGGTTCGTATTACAAGAATGGTGACTAATTATTGAATAAATACAGTTGGCCTAGTCAGACTTACACATCACTTTTAGGTTTGATTCATTGGCTGTTTATGCGTTTGCATAATAAGCAAATTGTTGGGTATTAAAAGAGATTAGAGGGAAACAACAACACAATTATTCATCCATAGTTAACAAGGGAAATGGCAGTCAGCTCCTTTAAATCCTGTTAAGGGGGATTGGTTTAATCATTTTGAACCAACAGGAGGGCAAAGGGAAACCTTTATCCCAAAACAGGCAAAACCCCTGCATATTTCAGAATATAGTCAGAAAGTAGTCTGGATGATGTGATCTTATATCCCAACCTGCTCCACCACCTTCTCCTCCATGCATTTATTAAGGGCCTGAGAGAGAAGGGAACTGGATAAGAAAGAGAGGTTTCTAGCACTGCTCTCCACAGCCACGGTCATCACAACTAATGGGCTTTTCGTTGCAAATCTAATTATAAACGGGATGGTGAGTAGATGACTTGTTTTCCTCAAATTTCTCCAGTATGACAAATACTTCTGGACAGGATAAACACCCACCCAATAACACAAGCTCACACTGTAAAAATGCACAGGTACCATGAGATAATTTAAAAGTTTTCAGATTTTTATGGCACGGTTATGTTATGATTGGGACTCTATTTCAACTCATTGTACTGTTGCATGCTTTTGATTAATGATTCAATTTGTTTGAGAATGATTAATTCATGTAGCCTATTTGAAGGTAAGTGACATACCGTCATACGAGCCTCTTTATATCTTAGGACAGCATGCTTCCAACCAGGTCCGGTTCTAGACTGCTTTGAATGGGGGCCCAGTAAGAGATGTTGGTTGCCAACGAGTACTGTTAATGAGTTTAGTTTTTTTTTACACTGTAAGCTAAATCGTGCACTGTTTTATGTTCTTTAATACATAAGCTTGTAGTTACTTTAATTTTAAACCCACCCAGTTCAAGGAGCACATCTTCAGAAAACTAAGGGCAAAGGGGCCGGACATTTCCATTTGCACTATTCTCATTATGTATGTACACTTGTCACAATGCGCCACCACATTTTAAATCATAATTAAAGGGATGGGTATCGTTAGGGTTTTATCGATAATATATTCTTATCCATAGGCTTATTCCTTATCAGTTTGGTTCGTTATGGATACTTATATCGGTTCTTTTTCATTACTAAATAATTGCTTTTACAAAAACATGTTTGAAGAAATTGAAAATAGGACTAAAATCTCATATTCCTAATACTGAGTGAAGTTTAAAAGAATGAAGGACACAGACGTCAATCAGTATGTTCATCCTTCCTGTCCTCGCTTTGCTGCTGCTGTGTTTCATTCCTCACACCATCACCTTCAAGGTCTGATGACATCATTGACGTGCATAATAATTAGCCATGTGGAGGTACAGACAGCTTTGTTTTAGCTTGTTTTAACAATTCACAATAGCTGGTGGTGGTGCTGTGCTTGTGTAAAACATAGCAGCAATGCAGTCAGAGCATTCAAATATCCCTTTCTATGTGGAGGAGCTCAGCCACGACAAAGGGAGAATAGGATATGTTGCAGCCGATAATAAATTACACTAAAATGTAAAAAAGGAAGTCTCCCGATAAAAGAACGAATGATCAGCTTAACAATACTACAGTCTTTAATAATTTTGCCGTTTTTTTGGGCTTATTTATTTGTAAACTAAAACATATAGGCGGACTAGAGTTGGCCCGCTGGCCGCCAATTGCAGTGATCAAGTGACAGTTTCTGCTGATAAGAAAAGTGATGGCTTTCTTCCTGTGTCGTCCTTTTTTTTTTTTAAATTGCATTTGAAACAAAAACTCTATCCACACAGGTCAATCTCAAATGATCTTCATCCATATTAACACCATGATTAACACTTTTGACAATGCATATCATATGACCATTGCATTCACTGGGCATGCATGTGCCAATCATGGATGTTAGTTAAAAATACAGACAAAATAACATTGGTAAATAGTAAGTCCAGGCATTTATTTGCTTGGAATGACGAAGAGGTGGAACTGTTACAAAAAAGTAAGCCTATACATCTATGATGTAATGGTATGGTGTAAGTGGTAGGCGTTTTTTGACTGCAGGGATCTTCCCGCTTCCCAGCATTGGACACTTGATGGGCTTGCCACTAGCAGTAATCAGTTTCAAAGAAAACAGCCTACACCCTCCTACAACTGCAATGGCTGCACCTGACTGGACGAACACTACATGGCAGAAATTTTCTTATTTTACAAAAATAGTTCACCAAAATGTGTTTCTGAAAACATATTAGGTAAGAAACAGGCTATGCAGTTGCTGAATCTGTCGTTAGATTACGGTCATTTTAAAAGATTTTCATGAGATTTTGAGGGGACCTGTTATTTGCATTAAGTAGCCTGGACCTCAACTTCATTCAAACGAGGAGCAGGCAACTTGAGAACAAAATGCGTTTTAAAACAAAAACGTAGGGCTATTAGTGATATATAATATCTGTGCTATAACCACTGCCAGGGTTGGTGTTAAGCTGCAATACTAATTACTTCCAATAAAACGCTAGACTTTGGCCCAGCCTATGTCTGACACACTCATAAGCACACCACCTGGATGGGCCCTTGAGGCCTGGCTGTAGGTTGTCAGTCCAGTGAATGCATGGGGAGGTAAGGCCCTTGGTAACTGTTTCCTCGACACAAACCGGTCGCAGTTATTCAAATCAGGTGGGAACCCTACAAGCCTGACTGGGCAGCATCTCCTCCCTCTGCTGACCCAATCTGTGCAACCAACTCACTAGGCCTGCTCCAAGGTATTTCAACCACCCACTCCCCAACTTTACTCAGGTGGGAAGTCTCATTCCCCCACCCCCTGCCCGAGAATGGTGTTTTTGGTGAGAGGAATTTGGGCATTGCATGTCTCCCCACACTGCCCCCCCCCTCCTGTCGACCTTACCGAGAAGCAACAGTTTCAGTTCCCGGCGTGCGTCCCTCTTATCCCGGCGGAGCTGCCTTTCGATCTCGTCGTTGATCCGCCTGGCTTCTTTCGCCTCTTCGCTGAGGCAACACGCCATTATGGATTCCAGGGTCATTCTCTCTCCTTTTTTTTTTTCTTTTTTTTTTAAAAACACGCACTTTTCCGCTTTTTCCTTTACTGATTCATTCAGATTTCAGCTTCGTCGAGGTTTAAAAAAAAAAAAAAAAAGACGTCCTCATACAGGCCTACTTGTGGTGAAATAACGCGTGGACGCCCTTATAATGAGCCTGAACAGCGCACAGATTGTGGTGGAAAGAAAAATTAGATATTTGAGAAATGATTGACCCCACCCCCCTCCCCCCGTTTCGGTTCGCTTTCTGGGCTTCCCGGCAGCTTCAAAATAGTGTCCAAGGCGGTTTGAGTTGAAAATCTGTGCAATCTTAATTGGTGCAATCTGCTTTTCCTTCTCAATATGATCAACAGATCCTTTTAGGACACATCCTCCGTTGGCTACTGCTCTGTTTGATCTCGTTAAGCATTGCCATCCGTGCCTGGCCACCCTCATCAAAGTCTTCAATGTTGTTATGTTTCAATCAACAAAACCCCTTATGTTCAAGTTATCGTCCGTGGGTGAGGGCAACGAGAAAAACACATGAATAAGCTTTCCGTTTATTTTCCAATGACTCGACTCCCGGGCGTGGTAAGGCAGAATATGGCGGACTTTCACTCCAATCCGCTAGGCTGGGATATAGTACAGTTATCTCTCTCTGTGTCTGCTCAAAAAACCAAGAAAGCCACACATAACATGGCATTTCAGTCGGAGCTGTCGATGCTGCAACCAAAATAGATCCCAGTTTGTATTAAAAGGCGTTTACATCCATGGCTCGTCAGCGGGGGGAGAAGAAATGAATAAACGCCGTGTTGTTGCTTTTTTTTCTCCCAGTCAATCTTCTCCTTTTCCTCAATTCTCTTCGTGTATTTTTATTACAGAGGCCATCCACTCCTCCGCTGGAAGGGTGACGTCGGCCTCCCATCGACAAGGGGGGAGTGTCATGTCCACCAAACGCCACACAAGTATTTATACCCCAACCTGTGCAATAGAAAATATGTATGAATGGAGAAGCAAACTCGTATCTCCATGGGCGTGGGCAGGACAATGCCATTTTAACTTGTGTTGTGCTGACTTTGTAGGGAGAGTAATCACAGTATGACGTATTTTATTGGAAAACAGTTTATGGCAGTATATGATTTTCTGCAAATAGGCTACAACTCATTTTTGTGTGTATATTTTGTGATTGGATGACTAGTAGAGATCATATAGCATAGTCTCTAGTGTACAGTGGGCACAATAACACCTGTATGAGGTCCAGTAAGTATTCCTTTTGTCAATGGTCTATTGTTTTAGATTGGTATTGTGAAGACAGCTTCAAAATATAGAGTTTAATCTCTGTCTCAAGTAAATCATAATACATCCATTTTAATTGTATGTAGATCAAATGTGCCATATGTGCCTTAAACAATTCAGAGAGTTCCACAGCAGTTATTAGTCACAATATTCTAACACGCCCACCCACTTACAGATTGATGAAATTATAAGTGGATGGATAGATGGATGTTAGAGGGGCCATATCACATATCCACAGTTGTTCCAATATGATCATCCACACTGACTGTTCTGCTCGACCCATTAGTATTATCACTGTCAATCATTGTCCTTTTTACTTCTGCCTTTTCTACAACCAAACAATTGGCTATACCCACAAATTTTTGGAAGGATAGTCAATCATTTTATTTTAAGTCAACACATTATTGCATGTTGTTTTGGGTTTCGGGCTCTGTGTGATTCCTGGATCTACAATGGACTTCTCAGGCCCCATCCTAATTGTCATGTATTGGATTAGAGAGGTCACAATGAGAACAGTAATGAGCCTGGGCCCAAGCAACTTACTGAATTTCTCATTTGGATCCCAGTCAGATAAAGGTCCAGAGCCATGCCGATATAATGAGCGCTCACCCTCTTTTATAGGCCAGTTTTGGTTTGAAGGCTTTTTGTGTTTAAGGCCTGCCTAAAAACCTTCAAATGGAAAAATACATCTTAGTCCAATTAGCAAATGGATATTCACAGGGCAAAGTTCAGGACTTTTGAACTGAATCATAAAAGATCTGCATTACTACAGCACAATCTTAGTGTTTTCAGCAGTGTGTGACATACATCTCTACATAAATCCTCGTAACAGTGTGGGTGAGGAAAATGGATCTTGCACCATCAAGTCAGAGATAGGGGTTAGTGAAGTGAGAGCACGGGCCTTTGTGAGTTGCTTTTGTTATGCCTTACTTGGCTGACAAGTACTGTGCCATGCAAATGAAGGAAGCAATACCATTATATAATAATAGACCCTTCAGAAGACAAACCACAGTATACACAAAGAAAATACTTATTGTGAAACAGGTAACTGGAATAGTCATCCATATTCAAATTTGGAAACCACTAAGCATTGAAATGTATGATGTTTTGTTTAAAATACCATCATATGATTAGAATAAACTTTATTTTGCTGTAAAATGCCTGACAATATATTTCAACAGTTTAACTGTAGTCACACTTACTTAAACTATTTGCTGCAAACAAAAAGTTAGAATTTAAGTCATCTCACCATTGAACAATGTTGATTGTAACCTAAGTGGCCCATTTAGACCATTTAAAGGGGGACATCCCAGTGACTTAGTGCTTAATTGCTTGTAATGCAATGCTTAAATCCAGCTCATGAAATCAAAGTCAGTCTTATCTTTCCTGACTATCTGACTAAAATCAGAGCTACAATGAAGCACATGAATACATGGCAATAAAAGAAAAAAAAATCTAAAAGAGTTCTAGTAGAATTATTGTTAGCTGTCCAGGGACTTTTCTGATTCATCCCAGATTTCCAACTTGGGGAGCCAGTCAACCTGTAACCTGTCTTGTGCTGGTCAGCATTATTGTATTTAAAGTCAAGTTTTCCCTTTAAACAAACGCATTATGTTGTTGGCTGAAAACCACATCATCCCAGTTTATTCATTTGAAATGTTAAATTGTGTTGTTGTTTGAGCTTCCTGTTTTCCAGTCAAAATGTACACATACTGTATAGTCTTTACTTTGGACTTACATTTTAACAAAATGCATCTTTCTCTGACTTTGGGCAATGTGAGGATAGAAAGAGAACACTGATACATTTATGATATCTGGAAAGAAAAGCTTGGGTTGTTGGTTGTACTTTAGATAATAATTTCATTGCAGTGCAGGGTACAAAGGGCTTTCATTGATTTGTTATAGCTCACAGAGGAAAACATTAATTATTTGTAAATTGTCTGAACAACACTATATACAGTGGATGACCAACATGTGTCAATAGCTACACAGTGTCAAATTAGGCTAGGCTAGGCTATATGTAAATATAATACAGATCAGTATATATAGTTTCACATGCTGGATTGGCAACTTGGAAAAGCAGGCAACTGCAGAGGTCAAAACTCCTGCAACACTATACTGAACAACTTGTCAGACCAACGGGTGTTTGCTTGTGGGCCTCATCGTCCTCCAAACACCCAAGTTAATGTGTGGCAGCTGGTTTGTGGTGCTTTAGTTAGGCCTACTTGTTTTTCTTTTGTTAAGGAATATGGGAATATAAATTATTAAAGTAAAAATATCAACTGAAAAAGGTTCCTTTTGTCAAAATGTTGTTTTAAGACCCTATTATTTTTGCTAATATAGTGCTCATTTGATGCATATATATGATTTTTTTGTGTGTGTTTAATCAATGTTACTAAGAGGCAATGCACAGAGAGGGAAACCCAGCAGGTTAAAGGTGCTCTAGCAATGTCACACATGTTTTAGGCTAGAACATTTTTGTCACATACAGCAAACATCTCCTCACTATCCACAAGCTGCCTGCCCCCAGAATACACTGTAAAAAAAAGAAACAATCTCTGTAGACAGCCCAGGGTCTACAAACGGCAACAAAAACAAAATGTGCCCACCTGCACCACAAAGCATACACAAACAGTGTTCCATTCAATAACCAACTAGAAGGATTTGGCTTTGGGGGAGTTGGGGGTTGCACAGAAGGGAAGGCAAGGGGACGGGATGAGGAGGAGGGAGGGGCAAACTAGTCTCGTTTTGTTTGAAAACACTTTGAATGTCAACATCGCCTAGAGCACCTTTAATCCAGCCAGCCATGAGTGTAGATGTGCCAATGGAGGAAAAAAAGAGGAAAAAGGAAATGAATTGTGTGATGTGCACACAACTTAGTTATTCACCTTGGACACATGACCAAACTGTGCACATGTATTGAATGTAAGTGAATTGTAGATGGGGGAGGTACACGTTCAGAAATGCAACAATAAAAAAAAAGTAAGTGTCAGACTTTTATTTTGTAAGAGAACGCTTGCGATTACTTCCTGCCCCGCGACCTCGCCCTCGCCTGGATACGAGAAAGCGTCGCTACGGAGAGAGGGATGGGTCTGTTGTAGTTAAAAGACACTTCTGTCTACTTTCCCACGCAGTTAGGACAACTTACTATAATGGCAGTCTATGGGAAACGCTTCTTTGTCGTTGCGACAACGACTCTACCAAGTTTGAACGTTTGTTTATACACGTTTTGGTGCTTCTAGTGCTCTAATCTATGTCGGCATGACAGATAAAGATTAGTTAGCATGCTAGCGAGCTAGTCACACAGCTTCAGCATCACAAAGCGACCACACCTGCCAGTGACAGGTAAGAAACCTTGCTTCACGTATCTCCAGGACTGTTTACTACGAGTCATGAACTATTTTTCATTTGTAACTACGGTTAAAATCCCTTGGTGTTGTTACATAATAATTGCCAGCACAGTTCATAGCAGGTGTTTTCGAGCGACTAATTCCTTGTGACAGTAATGATGCGGCTCTAATAGGATTTGAGTCCTCTCCTTCCTGCCGATTGTTTGAGGAGTACGCCAGGATAACGAGGGAGGAGCGTGCGTGCGCGCGCGCGCGTGCGTGCGTGTGTGTGAGAGAGAGAAAGAGAGAAACTAGTGTTTGCCTGGGAACGTGTGGTTTCATCTCTCCTTGTAGACTGGTCTGTCTTACCTAATGCAAGACAAGATATTTTGCAGTAAGAGGCTGTGTACTTACGTTGGGATGTGTGATATATAGTGAGCCTAAAATAGTACCATACAGAAGGATATTCGCAGGGAGTTGATAATATACAGTGATACATTTGCAGCAAGTCAAAGCATTGAGGTTTCTTCTTGAGGTTTTTATTTAATATAAATTATATACTTTGAAACATTCATTGTGGTTCAGCTTTATTTGTGCTTAAGGTGATTTGCTTTTATGAGATACAATTTTAAATACAGAACTGAATGCTTGTATATAATTTGAATTTGTATGGTTGCAAAATGACTTAATCCATTTCCCTGTGTGTGTGTGTGTGTCAGTGTGGCTGCAGGTACCTAGCAGACATGGGTAAACTACAGAGCAAGTTTCGCAAGAGGTCTGACATCTACAGGTAAAAATGTGCATTACTGAAACAGCATGTATTACTACTATTAGAACCAGGTTTTCAGTATATAATCTGTTCTAACTAGAGAAAAATTAAAAGTACTATCAAAGAAGTCAGTATGCACACTAAAGGTATTTTTTTTTTTTTTGATGATCATTGGCCACAATACAGTGCTTATTGGAAATCAAGGAACTACTCACAGATGCAAAAAACCCTCAAAATTTCAATAAGTTGTCAATAGTAGTGAGTTGTCAATAGTAGTGAGACAGCTGCTGTCATCATCAAAAGTGGTAACAGTAATTTCTTGAGAATTTTTTTCATTTCAATAATTCATCTTAAGCAGAAGAGTTTTAGCACTGCAGCCTGTAAAGGTGTGATTTTTATTTCTAATTGGTGTTTCCTATGTAGGGCATCTCAGGGGGAGAAGGCAGAAAATACCTTTGACAGTCAGGTGGTGCAGTATGAACCTGCCCATCAAGGGTCCACCAACACTGTCACTAATCTCAGCCCAGATCTGTGTGTTTCTGGTGGGAGTGACCAGGTAAATTATTGTAATATTGTAATTATTGTAACTAACCTTTGGAAAGCTTCTGGTGATAAATGAACCAGTGTAATAGTTTCTCATTAAAATGCCTAATGCAACAAAAAAACTGAAATTATACATTTTCATTTACATAGTATAAAAAATGTCATGATCCCATGATCTCCTCTTCCTGTCCACATGTTGTGTCTTTGGGCAAAACACAGAACCTCAAATAATTTCCGATGGTCAGGCCAGCACCCTGCATGGTAGCTCTTTGCCATCAGTTTGGTGTGTATGCATCAGTGGGTGAATAAGTGGCAAAAACCTTGTTAAGCATTTTGGATGATGACACTATATAAATATAGCCATTTGCCATTTAATTTCTGTGAAAAATAGTTAACCATGAAATTATTATTAATAGTAGTGTCTGTCTGTCTGTCTGTCTGTCTGTCTGTCTGTCTGTCTGTCTGTCTGTCTGTCTGTCTGTCTCTCTCTCTCTCTCTCTCTCTCTCTCTCTCTCTCTCTCTCTCTCTCTCTCTCTCTCTCTCTCTCTCTCTAGGCTGTGGTGGTGTACGACTGGAAACAAGGCAGGATGTGTCAGTCCTTCCAGGGTCACAACCGAGAGGTTACCAAGGTAACATTAATACTGAGCAGGGTCCAAAATTAGCACCATCTACTAGCCACATGCTGGTTAAATATGCAAGTGGCTGGTAAAATTTGAACAGTCCCTAGCCATTTGGCTGGCGGACAAAAAAAGTTATTTTGGACACTGATTCTGTGTGTTCGCAAACAGATATAGGTGTGTCACTGTTTATAACTGTTACACATCGTCTCATAATTCTGCCTCCATCTATCTGCCAGGTGGTGTGTTATCCAGGTAGTACATGGATCTTTAGTGCCTCACGGGACAAGACTGTTCTGATGTGGGACCTAAACCAGGGGGACGAACCTATTCAGGAATTTTGTGGACATGAATTGGTGGTTAATGGACTAGCTATCAGCCCTGGTACACACACACACACACACGCATACACGCACGCATACACGCATATTGTCCTCAGTCATGAGTACATATTTTAACAATATTTTATTGTTTAAGATAAAATTGTCAATCTGCCATTTATAGTAGGTCAGAATGCATGATAGAACTCAAGGTTATCATACCAAATGTAGTATGTTATATCTCTGTGCAGATAGCATATTTTTATCCCAAAACATAGCTTGCTATCAATAAATGTTCATAGTCATACACTTTGTCAAATCCTTGTATATTAGTTGGCACCAGTCATTGCCACACTAAATATACAAGTGATGGATAAACAACTCTAGGTGAAGATAATTCCAAATATCCTTAAACAGTGTTTGTAAGGATGTCCACCATCAGGCCACCTGGGTATAGATGTAACTTGAGATGTGATAGAGTCTTCTGGACGAGTTGCATAGTATTTGAAGGCTGAGGGAATATCTCAGCACTGACTGTAATCAGTCAAGATACTGCTACAGTAAATAAAGTATTAAATCAACCTGCCACCTGTCCTGAATGCAAGCATTGATATCTTATCTATTATCAACTTTGACTGGACAATGTTTGTCTCAGATGATACAATTTTTTTAGCAATGGGAACAATTCTCTCATGTTTCTTATATTTTAAGATAACATTTTGACTAGTCCTGAGGCTTTTGCCTTTTAATGTGGTTTTGTAATTGTATGCACATTGTCATTTATTTCAGATTACTGATCTGCACTGATCATATGGAACTGTTTTTATTGTGGTTTGTAGATGGGAGAAAGCTGTGCACTGGTTCTCGTGACAACTGGATGTGCCTGTGGGATATAGAATCTGCAAAATGTGAACAGAGACACAACATTTCGAGAAACCTGGTGAGAAAAATAGTATGTGCTTTTGTGTGCACACAACCTTGTACTAAGAATTGTTTCAATCATCGCCTTAGGTGTACCTGAGTGCACCTGAGTATGTAAGAAAAAGAATCAAATCAATAAGCCAGACAATCTGACTGTTCTTCTGAGTTCATGCCCTGCAGGCTTTAAACTTTTCCACTCTCCTTTCTTCTCTGTCTAGGTGACTCATGTGTGTTGGATTCCTGGCAGCTCCTCTATAGCCCAGACCTCCGAGGATAAGACCATAAGGTACAGAAAGATTGGCTTCTGCAAGTATATTACTGTAGACGCACATGTGCCATCTGCAGCATAGCAAGAAAATTCATTGGAAATTCAATTTGGTTGCAGTTGGTAATATGAAATATGCTGACTTGTTTTTACTTTATAGGAAAATGTATAGAAAAAGGTGTTATTATTATTATTATTATTATTATAATCAGTCATGTAATGCTCCTCATTTGGTAACAATGCAGGGTCAAAACTACAATAAGTATAACATAAAAGTGACACTGAGACTGCGCGCTCACTGTCTGACATTCATTGACATGTTATCTTTACCTGGACTTCAATCAGTAGGTCACAAAAAACATTCATTTATCTAACTGTTTACAGTTCAGCCAAAATGTATCTGCACCTAGCGTGGTTAATTAAAATACCAAAGGCCGTATTTGGTATTGGGATTCTGCCTATACTTTCAGAAAGTGGCAGGGCGTGCTTTTTCGCACAGGTGATGGGAAAAGTAGAACGAACAAAGTCTGTTAAACTAAATTGTAAATACTTGCTGTTGTGAGTGATATGATTTATGTGAGTTAGCTAATACACCAGGTTAACATAGCTGTGATTGTTACTGTACATTAGCTTCTGTTAGTCTGGGGGAATGTAGTGATTACACATCTCTACGCTTAACCCAACAGCTCCTTGAAGATTTGACTCTGGCATTACCTCATGCAGCCAACTGTTTGTTTGGAATAAATCATGCTGAATATGTTTATTCCACCTGTACAAGACACTGGCAATTGTATACGTAAAACTTGGATGTTTATAAAGAAGAGGTGTTTTCTTTTTTTTTTTGCATGCTGTCATCATCAGAGGATTGAATACTAGACACACATTTGACTCATTTGGAGGATAGATCCTGCTATGTATTTTATCAGAATTTGCCCAATATGAATATTGAGAAGCACTTGACAACTGTCTTAGCTAGCCCAGTAATACAGCAAACATGGATGATGAACTGTTTATCTTCAGTATACTGTTAAAGCTTTAGTGCGTAACTTTTGAAATGTCTGTTACATTCCAGCCATTGCCAATCAATAATTAATAATAATAATTAAAATAATTAATTAAGACTATCAGATCAGATTTACAAAACTCTCTCTGTATTTCTCAGTATGGCTATGTTCAGAAGATTGTCATCCGGCAACTTTCACTCAAAACTTTTTTTTTTTATCATTTGTGTCCTCCTTGGCTACTAGCAACTGCGTGGAGTAGGGGTGGAGGCTTTGCGCAATCACTTACGGCTTGTATCATGTGGCTGTACGGACAGTGTTGTTGTCATTACTTAGAATTCCTCATGGGGGCAACAGAAACTACGCACTATAGCTTTAATCTGTCAATATTAAATTTGGCTGTTTGTAGTTTAAGCTGCAATATTTTTTTTCTTTTCATTTAGACATATGTTAGAAAAAAAGGTAAGAAAAGAGTACACTTTTAAAAAACTAACATAGCACCACAATTTCTCCATTATTTAAGAAAAAATTCAATCTAAATATCTAAAAGTCAGATGTGTCCACTGCTTTTTAACATCGTGACTGGTTTAATGTTATGTTTTGGATGAAAATCTTGTATTTCTACAGTGAAGTTTTTGTATGTACACAGGGTGTGGGACAGCCGCACATGGCAGGTGACCAATACCTTTCCAGCCAAGCAATACATCCAGACCCACTGTGACGTTTCTGAAAATGGTAACTACTTGGTGTCCAGCAGCAACGGCTTTGGAGGCCAGGGCGGTGAAGCCACGGTGAGAACATTGGAGTTGTTTGTGTGATAAGATGTAAATGTACAGATGGCGGATATGTTGAGGCTGTTAGCAGGTTACCTTTTGTCTGGTTTTCAACTGGAAAATACAATGTTTTGCGCATTTACAGGTGTAATAGGATGCACTCATAAAGCAGGAAGTCCAGTGGCTAGCTACTCAGTTAATACTAGTTCTTAATTTTTTTTCAAACAAAACAATATTTAGACTTTTCTCTTGTACAAATAGCCTCAGTATGTTTACCTTGTGGGTTTGACTCCACCACCAGTTAGACCAGTTTCCTGTCTAATCTGTCTAATTCCAAAAAGTAGCAAAGAAAGTCAAATAGGAAGTTAATCCTATTTGACCGATCACCAGTGATTCTGTACTACAGTCCAGTTTAGTAAAAACCTTTGTTTTAAATATATGACAGGCATTAATAGATTTTATTACACTACTGTACTAGTTTGGTTTTGAACATCGCTTGCCTGGCTTCTACACAAAGTTACTCCTCATGTGGGAACACCCTTTTTCCAACAGAGCCTTGACAATGTATTGATTTATTAATACTAGAGGTAGTTTTGTTAGTCTCTGGTGGTCTATAATTAGTTTTGGAACTTCTGAGCTCTGTCATTTGTTCTCAGTGGAGTTGTGTCTGTGTTACTGTATTAGCTCTGGGACCTGCGGCAGCCCGGCTGTAAAGTTGTGGAGTACAGAGGTCATGTCCAGACCACCGCCTGCTGTATGTTTCTGCCTACAACTCCTAGTGGCACAGCTCAGGTAGCAACATCCTCCCATGACTGTTCCATTAAAATCTGGGATCAGAACACAGCAGGTAAAACCCACTCATTGATGGAAACATTGATATACAGATAGACAAATACAAATGCACACATGGGCACATATGCAGACACGGTTTGGGTATGTAGTCTTTTAACACTAACTCTCCTCCAACCCTCCCGCCACCATCCTCTGTTCAGTCTGTTTAGGGACCTTGTCTCTGGATAGTGCTGGGCCACTGATTTGTCTGGCTCCCACTGACTCCGCCGATCTGCTGTGTGCCAGCTTCAACAACGGCCTCCACCATATCCAGGTGGGCTGCGGATCAAACCAGGCTCAGGTTTCTGGGGCAGGTTTAGGTGGAGCTGGTGGCCTGGACATGAAAGTTGTGGCACGCTTCTGACAGCCCAGAAGCGCCTGGTGTGACTCGTGTGCTCGTAACCCAGACCTGCGAACGGCCAGTGACTCTGCGAGCAGTATCACTGGATATGGACGTCATGTCAGTGCTTTTTGTATTTTTACAATTTTACATATTTCTATAGACACTTTTGCTTTACTAGACAGCCATACAGTGAATAATGACAGAAGAGATAAGTAAAAAAAGGAATGGATGGTAATGACATGTACGAAGGATGCGCCTTTTGTCCAGCAACGCAACCTGGATGCCCATCATAGCTGTTCTTCTTGGGGAATGGTCTGTAAGTCACATTGCCCATTAATTGATGAGACTATAAACATCTAAGTGATCCCGCTTGGATTGCTGCCTTCTTGGACAGAACTAGAATAGCTGGGAAATAGCTTTGGTTTTGTACACTACTTCAGCTAGGTGAGTTTGACGAGATGCTTCATGTTGTATTGCCTTTATTGGTGGTGTTGAATTCATGTTTAGAGGACATCCTAACGAGGCAGGAGTAGTGTTGTGATGTGGAAGCTCTCTTAGAGCAGGAAAATTAGCTATTTGGTCAGCTGTCCTATTTTCCTGGGTAAGACTTAGTAGGTGCAGTCAGACTTGCAGTCTTATTTGTAAAACACGCAGTTGTTTTTATCACTAAACAGAGTAATGCTAAACACGTTTATGCTAATATGTAACTGTTGATTAGTTTGTACTTTAGCTTTAACCTGTCAAGTGTTGGACCAAATCAATACCTATGACACAAGACTGTATAAAAATTAGCCTTTTTTAGGTAAAATTCTATTCATGTTTTTTAAAGATACATATTCCGATATTTTTGAACTGAAGCTGCCGATAGCTGATGAATGATGCCGATATCCAATATATTTAAATTTGAAAATTACTATGCAAAATACCCGAGTAATTCCCTGTTTTTAATAAAATAGTGTTAGAATAAACAAATGGGTATAAAATATATTACAAATACAAAAGAAAGGTGCTTTGTGACCTACACATCATCATATATAAATCCTGCTACCAGTTAAGATACTGTTTGATCAACATTGATTGAGGTATTAGATTTTATTTAATACTGTGTCGCTACTGTGCTATTAAAAACTATTGGTTAGGATTAGCAATCTAGACCGCTGTAGTTTAGTCAGCAAATTCAAATGTAAAAATATAATTAATAATAATGTACAATATATTTATTAGTCCCGCAAGGGGAAATTACAATTTACACTCTGTTGTTATACACATTACACACATGCCTAAATTACACACACGTGCATGCACTACATGCAGTAATGGAGAGATGTCAGAGTGAGCAGTTAGAATTAGCAGCCTTAAGTGAGTTGTAAGTGAATTTGGCTGCACATAACATTTCTACCTTAACTGATTTTTGTCAGGGGATGAGTAAAACGACTATTTGAATTGTAAATTTAATATGGATTAATTTGTCAGTTTCAGCAGCTTAAAAATTACAGTTTTCCTTTTTGTTTGTGGTTGTCTTGGGTACCATCTCTCCCAAAGACTGTGGTTGCTATATCATCAAATTCCATTTTAGAGACTTATCTGCAGCTAGAAAAACAAAATGAACAGGCTATAGTTCAAAGTAACCAGTTCAGTGGTAATGTACTATCATGTGATTCCAAATGCACTAATGTGGATATTTGGCACTCTAAACATCCCCAATTGATTTGATCCATCTGTGTTTATACACTACGATAAAGCAATAAATCTTTTGATGTCTGGCTCCTTGACATTTTTTTAAGATAATTTGTTATGCATTTTATCCTTTTAATAGACAGGTCAGCTGTAGGAAAGGGGGGCGAGAGGGGTTTGACATGCAGCAAAATGACTGCAGGTCGGACTCGAACCCTGAGCCTCTGCTCTACCAGGTGAGCTACCCAGGCACCCCAGCTGAGATATTTTTAACGTGGTCACAGACTTATGTTTAACATGCAGTACCACAGTAAAATGAAATCATTCATGGTCTACCAGTTCTTTCCCAGAGATGTATCCCAATACAAATCAATAGTATGTACTTCTGTAAGAAAAGCTCTAGTAGAAACAAGTTTACACCTGAAAAGCTGCTGTGTACAATTTGAATTTTCTGTTAACAGCCACTGGAGCTCCTTGGGGTTAATTATTTTGCCCACGGCCATCATGCTTGCTTAAATAATGGAATTTCCCCACCTGGGCACTTCCCAACAGTTTGTAATCTTTAAATACACTGTCTTATGTTAAGATGATCTAATATAATCTAGATTGTACATTTATGTAAATGCCTTTTCAAAATATTTTCTTAATCCATATGTATACAGCTGACACATTTAATTCCTTTTTGTCAAACAGTTTAAAATCAGTACGGTATCTATTCCAAAATAAACTTTAAGAAAACATTAAAGATGTATCGGTGCCACCTAGTGCCAGAAATCTCCTTGTTAGAAAATAACTAAATACTCCAAAATAAAAATATTTAAAGTTATTCATTAAATAAAGGGAAAAAAATCAAATCTACAGGCATTTCATGTTAATTTCAATAGATTCCTATGACTTTGGTATAGACTGGTGACACATTTGAATTAAAAAAATAAATCCAGAAATTGTTTATCATGACATAATTAAATGAACACACACATTCACACTTTGTAGGGGTATCACATCTGTATGACATTATTAATGAATCAGAAATAAGTCATACTGTGATGTTTAATTTATTCAAATCTGGACCTCAATTTCACAAAAGAACCATTTAGCCATCAATCGGTTTGATAGACACACACACACACACACACACACACAACAGCAGGCAGAACAGTTTGGTGCTTGCCACATTACTTAAGTACAGAAATATTTGGATAAAAAAAAAAAGTAAAATATTGATGAAATAAAAAATAATCAGATGCAAATAATTGCCTTAAATTAAACGAAATATACATTATTGGCACAGTATGTTATAAAATACCTGGCTACATTAAATAATAACATGAATGATACTGTACATTGAAATGATGGAATCACATTCAACAAGCAATTTCAAAAGTGAATAAACATAGATAATCTGAGACGACAACAGAAAGACTGGCATCTTTTAACATCCAAGTGGTAATGACAAGTAATACATGAGTAGGTCTACAGCTAGTGACAACGTTATACAGTTTCTGTGTTTAAGATTTTTCCCTCAAACTGACATTTTTATGGTGCTAGAAATAATGAATAAAAACAATGTGAGAGAACTACTGTGTAATTCAAAAAACAGCAGGGAGGAACTGTGTTTGTCTAGGAGAGATTTTTTTTCTAAACTATTTTGCCAATTTAATTAAGACTTAATTCCAAGATAAAGACAAAAAGCAAACCAATGGGTCTGATAAGAATCTGAATCCAGCGACTGTACTGAACATATGAAAAACCAATGGCACCTATGGCAACCAATAGGCCCCCCACAGTCACAGCTTATGAATAGGAAAACTTCTTTCAGAATACAAGCGTACCTCCCCACCTCTGTCTGCTGTTACAGGACCAGTTTAGATTCTAATACAGTAGGTCAAAAATGATTCCCATTCTGAAGTGGAAATAGTCAACCTAGTCATAGTATATTTGCAACATCCTTTAACCAAGTGTTAATGAAAGTATGTTTCTTTTTATGTGTCTGTATCTGGTATTGTGGTGATGCAACACCTTGCTTCTCCCAAAAGAATATTGCCACTATACCGTTACTACACTGAGAAACATTCGGAGTTGAGCAAAGATGCATCTCACACATCAGAGTATCAAGGGTGATAAATACTGGTTGGTTCTTTGGCCTCAGTAGTGTCATGAACTGTAAAAGCTCTCTGATTATTTCAACCATCCTGCCACATTACTGACATCCTTTAGGTAATCTTTTTCATGGGAAACTGAAAGCAACGTTTCCCACACAAATTTGCACAGCATTAGGGTCATTTGTATAAAAAATGTTAACAGAGTCCAGATTCTATAAATTGAAATTACAAAAAAAACTCGCCAATGTATATATGTGTGTTACACATAGAAGTCTTTTTTATGAAAACACATGAGATAAATATAATTGGCACAAAATAAGACCTATGAAATAAAAGCTATAAAAAGCCCTATGAAACTAGAGTTGGTTACAGTGATGCACACCAAGCCTGTGTCTCAAGCAGTTTTAATATAATGTTATACTGTATGTAACACGCTGGTTGTAAATCTCTCATTAAGTTACTAGGAAAAGATATCACATTAACATGAAAAAATTTAAATATACAGCTTCAAATGTACAGTTGCCAATGCAGGGTCAAATAAGGTTGCACATTTACAAGCTTGTATTTTTGTTACAGGATCAAAGGCACTAGACCTTATTTAATGTGTAATCATCTTGAGAAATTGATCCTGTTTACACTAAAACTCCTCAGCCTAAAAGATGTAAGACTTACTTCAAGCCAGTGTGATTTATAATTTTAACGACTCAAGTAACCACTTCTGTGGATAATTTGCTTTTTGCATTCACACATTCTAATGTTAATGCTTTCCCACCAACTGAAAGCTACTTTAAAACCACTAGCTGCAGTTGAAATCCCTACAATAATTCCATGCTAACATCAAAAAGATTGATTTGGTCTTGACATCAGACAATAATCAAATTTTGCAACTTCAACATGATGCAAGAACACAAATCCATTTATCAATAAGTATTGTTAGTTACTGAGACAGATTTCAAACTATATCTGAAAAACTGAAGTGACTCAGAGACTAAGACATGATTTTAATATACTTGATACAGTGCCTTGCGAAAGCATTCGGCCCCTTTGAACTTTTCAACCTTTTGCCACATTTCAAGCTTTTTAACAAGTGGGACACAATTATGAAGTGGAACGAAATTTATTGGATATTTCAAACTTTTTTAGCAAATAAAAAACTGAAAAATTGGGCGTGCAAAATTATTCAGCCTCTTTACTTTAAGTGCAGCAAACTCTCTCCAAAGTTCAGTGAGGATCTCTGAATGATCCAATGTTGACCTAAATGACTAATGATGATGATAAATAGAATCCACCTGTGTGTAATCAAGTCTCCGTATGAATGCACCTGCTCTGTGATAGTCTCAGAGGTCCGTTTAAAGCGCAGAGAGCATCGTGAAGAACAAAAAACACACCAGGCAGGTCCGATCTACTGTTGTGGAGATGTTTAAAGCCGGATTTGGATACAAAAAGATTTCCCAAGCTTTAAACATCCCATGGAGCACTGTGCAAGCAATAATATTGAAATGGATATCAGACCACTGCAAATCTACAAAGACCTGGCCGTCCCTCTAAACTTTCAGCTCATACAAGAAGAAGACTGATCAGAGATGCAGCCAAGAGGCCCATGATCACTCTGGATGAACTGCAGAGATCTACAGCTGAGGTGGGAGACTCTATCCAGAGGACAACAATCAGTCGTATGCTGCACAAATCTGGCCTTTATGGAAGAGTGGCAAGAAGAAAGCCATTTCTTAAAGATATCCATGAAAAGTCTTGTTTAAAGTTTGCCACAAGCCAACTTGGAGACACATCAAACATGGAAGGTGCTCTGGTAAGATGAAACCAAAATCAAACTTTTTGGCAACAATGCAAAACATTATGTTTGGCGTAAAAGCAACACAGCTCATCACCCTGAACACACCATCCCCGCTGTCAAAGATGGTGGTGGCAGCATCATGGTTTGGGCCTGCTTTTCTTCAGCAGGGACAGGGAAGATGGATGGAGCCAAATACAAAACCATTCTGGAAGAAAACCTGATGGAGTCTGCAAAAGACCTGAGACTGGGATGGAGATTTGTCTTCCAACAAGACAATGATCCAAAACATAAAGCAAAATCTACAATGGAATGGTTCACAAATAAACATATCCAGGTGTTAGAATGGCCAAGTCAAAGTCCAGACCTGAATCCAGTCGAATCTGTGGAAAGAACTGAAAACTGCTGTTCAAACGCTCTCCATCCAACCTCACTGAGCTCGAGCTGTTTTGCAAGAAGGAATGGGCAAAAATTTCAGTCTCTCGATGTGCAAAACTGATAGACATACCCCAAGCGACTTACAGCTGTAAACGCAGCAAAAGGTGGCGCTACAAAGCATTAACTTCAGGGGCTGAATAATTTCGCACGCCCAATTTTTCAGTTTAAGTTTTAAATATACAATAAATTTCATTCCATTTCATGAGTGTGTCCCACTTGTTGATTCTTCACAAAAAATAGTTTTATATCTTTTTGTTGGAAGCCTGAAATGTGGCTAAAGGTCAAAGTTCAAGGGGGCACAATACTTTCACAAGGCACTGTATCTTGTTTCCAATTCTATATCTGTTAGTTGAGTCCCTGAGATATTGCTGCCTGTCTGCATTTTCTGCTAGTTTAATGACTTTTTGATACCCATTTCACAAGCTTGAAATACACACGCGCGCACACACACACACAGATTTGAGTGGGTCACCCAGGTGAATTTCCTCATGCACCCACACACAAAAAGAGGTCCTGATGTCAAACTATTGCCACTATGGGACGGTACCTTAATGAAACAAACTAGATCTATGATTTCAACAGTTTGGATGGAAAATGGAATAAATCTTACTGTGAACAACCATCTAACATCTTGAGGATTTTCACAAATTAGAAATAACATGTTTGCATCGCCCAACCCTTTTCCTACTTCAATAGTTTCAAAAAGGGGAATACATGTTTGTGGACAAACCTATGACGAATGCTAACCCCCAGGTTATTCACAAGGATAGAAATAAACAAACATACATAAAATAGGATTATTCATTTAGCAAAAGCATTGACAATGCTTATCCAAACACCAAAAATTCAAACCCCAACATGGGAGTTTCTCAAAAATTGCTGAGGTGTAGAATTGGGCCAGCATTTAGAAAACCATGGACATCTCTGATTTCTTCCTCACAGATGTAGCAAAAACCTTTCAATTAAAGCATTGAGACAAACATAAAGGAAAGTTGTTGCTAGGTTGATTTGCGTAAGATCCAAGTCAACTGTCCACACCTCTGAGGATTTGCAGGTATTCTGTAACTAAATTCAACTCAAGCAGTTAAAATACGTTTTTAAAATCTAGATTTGTCTCCCATCTGATCCATAGAGTTGTAAATACCCAGTAGTTGTGTTACTGCAGATGTGTACAGAAAACCACATTCTGACATCAACTGCAGCTGGTTGTACAACATCCCCTCCCTCCCCCTTATCCTTGCTGCTCCCTACTGGTCCCCGGTGCGTTCCAGGCCGTCTATGACGCGGCTCAGCCTGATGTTAAGCAACCTGATCTGAGTGTCCAGGTGGTCGATTTTCTCTTCCAGTGAACCCGCCCCACCTCCTCGACGCCAGTACGCTCCCACAGGCCCTGTCATGAAGTACACCGCCATAATGAAGCAAAGTGGCAGCACCGCACGCTCAGGGTCGCCCTCAAACTTCTGCAGGATATAGAGACAGGACAGGGCAAAGAGCGCAACACGTGCTAGCCAGAAGAAGCGGCCGAACACAGCGTGCAGCAGGTAAAAGAAACCCCCCAAGAACATAGAAAGGAACCAGTAGGCCACAAGTACAGCGGCAACCAAGAGCAGGGCGCGTGCCGGAGAGTTGGTGAGAGATGTGGGGCTGAAGTAGTGGCTGAGATTTGAGGCTACAGAGGGAAGAAAGAGAGAAAAGAGGATTAAGTCTCACAATGTGTCCCTTTCTTTGTTCCCATGTTTCATTGTTACAAATGTCATAATCAATTTAAAAACTTACAGTCGATGCCCATGACATCCAACAAATCTGACCAGATCTTCCAGATCGTGTCGAGAAAAGAGTCCACTCCATGGACAAACCGCTCCGTTGTTTTGGAGAAGAACTACAGAACCAAAAAAATGCAGCGAGAAACTGTTAAATCATCACAAACATGTTTTAGTCAAGAGCTATTGTGCAGTATACAGATGAAACATTCAGAACACTGTAATAGAACCATGCCTACAGTGAAAGCCTATAGTAAAAGAAAAGGAGAGGTGTCAACCAATACATCAAGAGAACAGCAGTGTAGTGTAAGTCAGTACAGTTGTGCAATAATCATTGATGGCCAGATCATTCTTCAATCTATGGTCAAGAAGAAAGCCACTCTATGCTAATAGCTTTCTTTAGGTACAATTTCACAGTACGGTCGGCCCAAAAGTTGTCTTAGCATTGTCCACATTTAATACACATTTCAAAACTATTAAGCAAAACATGCTTTGTTAGCTTGTAGCTCTAGCGGCTACTTATGTTGTCTTCGGAAGCCAACTTTTGGCCTTGTAATTCAAGTCTTCAACATCAATCCATTGATCATACCTCTCTGACTATAAACAGCCTATTTGGCTTTAAATCAAAACACTGCTTACAAATTCTTCAACCAACCAACTCTCATTTTGAAATGGACAGACAACTACTGTAATGTATTAATACATCTGTTATAAGACTGATCACGTGCCATTTCACACTATGTAGACTCTTCATAGAAAGCAATACATGCTACTGCCTGAAGGTGTATTCAATGTCACTTGGAAGTCATCAGTTAAATGCAGACTAACTAAAGAGTATGATGACTAAATATGTGATGATCATCTCAGCCTTGGCTTTTGTAGTCGAGTTACAAGACGAGGAGTCAGGTGGATTGTGTGCAACTGATCACCACTGTTTCTCCATAACTTGACTCAATTTGCATGTTGTAATAGGTTAAGCAGACAAACTGTGAAACACAGCTTTTATTGTCCATCAAGTCCACATCGTTACGAAGACGTTCTGTAATTTTAGACGAAATAACTAAAACTGCTCCATCCATGCAGTCAGACAGTGTATAACCATGTGTGTAGTGGAGCCTCATTATATGTCACTTTGGTTTTGCTTTGGCGGCTGCATACAGGAAGTAACATTACATTTCAAATGCAGGGTGTGCAGCTGAACCAATGGGAGCACAAGCTAATATTTCCCTAGCAAAAGCAGCTTTCTAATGCATTAGAGTAGTGGTGTGCGATGCTGCAAAATTTGGTATCGATCCGAAACCAAGTAAATACGGGCAGTATCACCAATACCAACGTTGGTATCGATATTTGGATCGATCCACCCACCACTCATTTAGAGATGAAGTCGACAAAAAGAATCAGTTGTTATGGCCTGGACCAACGGGGCTCACGTTACATCTGTGAGGCGACATTTGATGCACTTGCTGATGGACTCAGAGCAATGAATGAGAAAATTGGTTGCACAGCAAATTATGGATATTAAGTGTTACTGCATGAAAACATAACGTTACATAATGGTATTGTTCAACTGACATCTAACGTTATAGATGGATAAAACATGGCAAATTATGGCTTTTTTTTCTTCAAAATGGCATCCGTGTAATTGTTGGCCAGGCAGGGCCCGGACAAGCTTGTTTCCGCCACAGTCGGACCACAAAAACGCCTACTAGCTTCTATAAGCCGCAAAAAAAAAAAACGTTACTGCCAAAAGTGTCACACTCACCTTGTATAATCCTCTAATGTTGTCCTCTCCGAAAACACTGCTCAGTGTCTGGTAGATGCCGTTAGCTGCCCGTCGGAAGCTGTTCTGGTTACTGGTCCTGCTCCTGCCCGCTTCGGCTGTGCACAACAGAGACGCAGAAAGCACCAAGAAAACCACAAAAACCCTAATTCCCTTCATGGCACCAAACGTCCCGAGATGTCAAGCGGAAATATGTATCAAAATGGTTCAATTAAACGCAAGGTAAGACTGAGGGCTAGCTGCCTATAGTGACACCTTGGTAGTGGGGGATGATGAGACTAGTGATGGTCGTGATAACCCATGTTGCCTTCATGGACACCTCGTATACTTCTACTTCCTTGCCCTAAATTGACCTGTCGTGTGAGAAAAACGGTCGATCAATGGCTGCTGCTTTATTTTATCTGTCAAACGACAATTGACTAATCTGTGCTGCAGTGGCAATCGGAACAGGATATCAGTATGTTTCCCGATAGATGTTTTATTTGGTTTACTTGCAAAAACATCTTGTGCGTCTCTCGTAAGCATACAAAAAGGACAATTGTGAAAAATACTCATAGGCATCAACACTATTTAGAGTACCGAATTATTAAACTTATATTTATTTCATGTATTTTCCATCTATTTGCCTTTTTGAAAAACTTGTAGGTGTCACGCCTTTATTAACCAGTATGTCCGATTATTTATAAAGGCATCGCTCGTCTTCGTGGGAATTTGAGGCAGGATAGACTCATCTAAAGCTTGCTGCTGCCCTCCAGTGGCGAAGTAGTATTTCCAATGAAAGATCCAAGCTTTGTTCTGGTTTCGTGCAAAACCAAGCAACATTTTATTTTCATAGCAAGATATCATGCTTGGACAAAAACATGTTTCTGCATCTATTAGTCTCCGATCTGTCTACAGTTACCAAATTAAATCACTAACCAACATAATTAAATTGATTTCGCTGTTATTGTAAATCCTGAGTCAAATGATAGTCTGTTGAAAGTCAGAATCAGTTTGAAACGAAATTACTTTTTGCAATTATTTCTGATTTTGTCCGATTTTCTTCTCTTATTAGTTATTGGTTTGTCTTGTTCTTCCACACGGTTTGCTGTGTTCACACATTGATCAAAAAATGCTTTCTTAACATGGCTTGCACCCAGATCCCTTGGGGAAAAAGACAACACACGTTTTGTAGGCTATAATATTGTCAATATATTTATGACATTTTCAGATGTATTAGTATTACTTTCAGTGGTGCAGTTTTTTAGTAAACATCTTCTGTTCTATTCTTACTTGGTATACGTGAGCAAAGTGTTTGTGTGAGAAATTATAAAGTGAGTTTTAGGAAAATAGGATATCACTTTGAGCATGTGGATGACTGATTCATGTTTCAGCCTGTGACAAATTGATAGACATTTGATATGATCTCTGTGATGATTATAATTTAGTGTACCAGTGAGAAGTTGTCAACTGTAATCATGTCATATTGTCTTCAATAAAATTGGATACCCTGTTGTCTGACTAAGTTTAATTAGCCTAGTAACATTTGTTAAATGGAATACCAGTGTGCAGCTCAACCCTCCTGCTCACGAGACATGACAGGAACTTCAAATAAAGAGTGGCAGTTAGGCCTATTACTTGGATGGCTTTCCCTCATTATCCATATCTTATAACTACATTGTGGGGCAAGATAATATAGCCTAGTGCAGGAGGAAGTAGGTCAAGCCTGAAAATAATGATAACAGGAGTGGTGACAACTGACAAGAGTAGCCAAATGCAGGAACAGTTGTTTTTACTACAGAAACAAGCTCTTTGGCTGGAATTTGTTTAATCACAGGAATATGTAATTTTTCTATGGACTATGGTTGCACATTAATAACACAGTCCATTACAAGATACAAGATTAATGTAAAATAGCCTGGTTGTAAAACATTTTGCTGTAGGCTATGTAGAAATCCATTATAGGTTGATTATGCAAAATATGCGAGCAAAATATTGGTAACGTTAATAAAGGTACAAACAGTTATTAGAGTTGTAAAATGTTCAGGTGATCGAAAAATATCATCAAGGGAGATACTATAGGGCTACTGTGGTACCTCACTCATTTTTTCAGCTTCTCATCAGTGATGTATAGGCTATACTGTAACTGCAGCGGGAACGATATGTGGTATCTAAGCAACGACGCACGCAATTCAACGCAAAGAAGTCAGTAGCTAGTGGAGAGCAGTTGAGGAATGTTTTAACCAACCTGGGGGGTAACAAGTTAAATGAAGTGGGACCTATAATTCGTTTTTTGGGTCAACTCTAGCAGGTGTCCGTGCTGTACAAATTACGTTTGGTCAAGCTAGCTGTCTGTTTCCGCAGGGGAAGTTAAAATGTATGGACGCGCTCCAAGAGTGACCTTCATGACAACCAGCTCCACTGCATCTACCGTCGGCCCCGGTTCCTACGACGTCACCTTGCGTACTTCTAAAATAGCAGGTAAAGTTAACGTTAGGAATCAGTTGACTGAACTAGTTAGGCTACTCGTTTCGTTTTAAATCAAGAAATCTTCCTTTATTGTACTCCAGAGAAAATGTAACGCTAGGCCAAAATGAAGGCTTACATTACAGTATTAAAATCATAGATATAGAACATGTTTTATATCTATGATTAAAATAACGTTATAAAGCTGGATGTTAACGTTAACCTGGAAACCATAAGCTAACATTAGAAACGTTAAAGCAGCCGTGATAGAGTCCAAATTTAATTTTAAATACATTTAATAAATTATTAGAAAGATGACAACATTCAAACTTCATAATGCTATACAAAATAATATACAACGTTATCTGGCAATGGAGTTCAATAGCCAAATGGGACGGTAGCCTAGCCTAGCTATATATTGCTCACGTATTGCTAAATTGCTCAAGTTTATTTCTTCATGCTTGTTATTTTTTCATATACTTTGGTGTAAATCAATCAACCAATCAATTAATTAATCAATCAATAATGTTATCAATCAACGAATTGCATGTTCTCTTTTTGTATGTTTTCCTTTATTACAGATGGCTATGCTCCATTCCTGACCTTGACCAAAAGACAGTCAGTATTCAATCAGTCCAGTGAGGAGATACCAGGACCTGGACAGTATAACTTCTCACCTGTCAAGGTAGCCTACTGCAGTTCAGAGAGTATATATTTTAAGTTAATTAAGTCAAGACTTGATTTTACCTGAGAAAAATATACTGGGTTAGGTGAGGCTGAATCTTCTAACTAGGGGGGCATATGCAGAAGAAGAAGTCATTGTCAAGTACGTAGGAATGTACATAACAAATAAATAAATATGGAGTAGTTTTTGTTTTTTTGTTAAAATATCTAAAACTATTAATTAAGGCTGGAGATGAAGCTTATAATGACTGGAGAATTCTTTGAGGAAAATTAACGGTTAAGTAAATCTTTGTTGATCACAATCTCATTCACTGTTTGTCTGCTGGTTTTCCTGTTGAACCCATGTTCTTCAGCTAAACATCCATGGTGGGCGCAGTCTTCAGAACCGCTCCAAGCGTTTTGAGGAGTTAGTGTCGCAGGTTCCGGGCCCCGGGGACTACAATGTGCTGCCTGCCTCGGGAAACACACTCAGGGCCGTGACGGCTAAAGCAGCACAGGCTGAGAAGCTCGGCAGGAATAGGGTAGGAATATGTGTACATTTATTTGGGCAAGGTAAATGAGCAGTCAGTTTACAGGAAATCTTTTATTATAGATGTTCTCCCTCCAGTTTATTATGTTTTTAATCTACAGTAGGTTGGCTTTTATACAGTACATGTCCTTTGTATGTATAAGGAATATATGTGGCTTTTTACTTTTGTACTGTTAGTTTACGTACTGTATCTCTATTTTTAACAATTGCATGCTTTTGTCCTGTGTGTTAATACATTTATTACTACACTTTATGGTACACTGCTTTATTTTAATAAAATCTAAAAGTCTTTACTGTGATGTGCTCTATCTGTGCCAAAGAAAAGATATGAATCACAAAAGTGGTGACTGCCAATACTTGGAGACAGTAGCTTGCCAATTCCTTAGCCCTTATCTTTGGCAGTTCAAATGCAGACCGCTCAATGCCATCAACCGGATATAGAGTTTGCTTGTTTTTCTAGACATTTGTCAAAACAGTTGCTTTTCTACTGTTCTTTTAAAATGAATACCGCCTGGTGTATTTGCTGTAACATTTGAAAACATATCAAATTCAGTAAGGCATACTTTAAACGGGATGCGAAACAAAGGAAAGATTTGATAGACTATAACATCTTTTGTTAGTAATAAGTCAGACACATGGGTGGCCAGATAGCTCAGTTATTAGAGCGGCCGTCCATATATCGAGGTTTACTCCTCGACGCAGCGGCCCTTTGCTTTAAGTCATTCCTTCTCTCCTCTTTCATATCTTCAGCTGCCCAAAAGATAGCTTTAAAAAAAAAAAGAGTCACACACATCTTACAATGTATAAAGCAGGCCAGAACTGGCTCACCAAAGGGTCCAACCAGACCCACTAGATCACTTTGCAAAGTGTAAAAATGGCAGAAAAGTAATTCATTCCAATTCCAAATTTACCACTTTTAATCTCTGTGAATATCCAAGTTCTTTTTCTGTTTATTACTTCAATCTTAGAAATTCTGAGATTTTTCTACAGAATATCACCCCTCTCTCATGGGTCCGTTACATTATTATTTTTCATACAATGGCCTTAGACGGCTGTCGTAATAGAAACAACTTGCGTTTGCCAACATCAAGCTAACAAGAAACTCTGTGAAGAAACTCTGTCTGATCTTTCTGGAGTGGTTTACTGGTCCGGCCCACTTGAGATCTAAAAGTACTTTGAGACCCACATGTGTAGCAATCATTTTTTTTTAATATGCAACAGAGGCTTAGTAACAACTTCACGATCATGATGGAGATATTGAGAACCAAAATATAAAGACACCAGACCGAGCGAGTCTTCTAGGGAACTGTTATTTAGTTTTAACTGTTGAACATGTGAGAAGAAGGAAGAGCTAGATATTGTTGCCCTTACTACACTTCTGTATTTCCTTCTTTCTTCCTCCCTTTACATTTTACTAGTTTGTTTCTTATCTTCTGCCTACCCACGCTCCTTCTGTCTCTGTCCCTCGCTCAGTGTTACACTTTATTGGCCCCAGGCAGTGCCCAGCTACTTTGTAAGCCAGGGCATCCTCTCCATCACAAACCCTGACCTCTCTCTCTGCTCTCCCTGCCTTTTTACTGCCTTACTGATTTTTCTCTCTGTGCAGAGGCTGCAGGCTAAAAGTCTCCAGCATGTTCGTAAGTCAGATATCCCATCTATTCCTTCCCCGGGCCAGGCCCATGGCTACGAGGAGGACGCTGTTGGTGTGCTCGTCAAGCAGTCGCCCCATCCCAAGGACACAACCCTGGGTCCAGCCTTTTACAATCCACTGCTGGTAAAGACACACACACACACACACACACACACACACACACACACACACACACACACACACACACACACACACACACACACCAGAGAATGTGAGGTGTTCCTGTATGCATACATGTGTGCTTTCATTAGTCTGTAGGAGTGTGTCTGAGTGTACTTACTCTGCCCGCGAGGCGAGGTCCATTAGTGCTAGCAGATCTAATGCACTGCTGAACCCCCACCCCTCCCCATTCAGTTGGCCCAAAACCCATTTCCATAGCTAATGAATGGAGCTCTACTTTAAAAAATCCACTGCGCACCAATGCTCATCCATTTTGCATGCCAACAAAGAGAGCCATTAGTAATTATTCTTCAAGCTATATTACAATATTCACTTAAAATAATGCACACGCCTGCTGGTGTTGGTCTCAATTAAGTAATTTTTCATCTGTTAATGACCACAGGAAGTCAACAGCGTCCTTGAGTGTTGGCCGAGGTTGTGTCAACACACCGGCACAGGCACAGAGGCGTGCTGTGATTTAGGGCTATCAGCAGTGCATCCATTCTCAGCTCTTTTTTTCTTCTGTTGCTCTCCCTTTGAAAGTTCAACCTCTGCCTCTGTCTGTCTTCCTCCCTCTGTCTTTTTTTTTTTTTTAAACTCAAACACTTAAAACTCAAAGACTTCCCCCGCCCCGTGCTCCGACTCAGTTGGAGTGTGGAGAGATGGAATTAAGTGGTTGTCTGAGGATGTTTCTTCAAAGTAACCGGGGCAATTTTTGAATGATAAGAAATGAGACAGAAATGAAAAGAGAAAACTTCTGTCTAAATGTCACTGAGAGGTGAGTGGTTTTATCCGCTGACCTTAAACTTGGTTAAACTTGGTTCACGGCTGTATTGACAGAATAATTACTTTACTGCATTGACTGATATGCAGAATTAGAGATGTACTAATATGCTGGAGTAGTGAGTAGTTATTGGTGGATATGAGCTTATCAGATTTTGGCAGGCATACAGTATATTATGACTAAAAAATGACTGGGCATAATAGTGCAGTAAAGTGTCTGGGTTAGCTCATTTGGTAGTGCAGGCGCACATTTACAGAGGCTCACTCCTTGACGCACCGCCCGTTTGTTTGACTCCGATCTGCGGTCCTTTGCTGCATGTCTTTTTCCCTCTCTCTCCCCTTTCAAGTCTTCATCTGTCCTGTGGAAATAAAGGCCTAAAATGCCCCAAAAATAATCTTAAAACCTTGTATTAGTATCACCAGAAGGTATTTTGTTAGTCCAGTCTGTGTAGTGATTTGTCAGATTATCGTGACAGTTGGCCAGATGGTGATATGGAGCAAAGGCTGTGTTACTATATACTGTAGGAGACGGAGCACCCAAATCAGTTTAGAAAGGGAAACTTAAAATAAACATTGCAAGAGTTTTTAACTGGTCAATCAATGAATGAGTTGCATCAGTGGGAACATAGTTCCCACTGTTGCACTGTTGCATGTTGGCGTGGTCCCCACGCCAACATCTGTTGCGGGATTTAAGCTTTTGTTACCAGCAGCTTTCTGCTGTGCTCAACATGTTGAGCATTCTTGTTTGATATGATGGCATCAAGCGTATAGGACTGCTGTAAATCCTTATATTCAGTGTTACAGTGTCACTGTTTTATGAGGCTGGGGTTTGCAGCAAAGAAGGAAAAGTTAACATTTTAAGCTTTACTTGTTGATTTGTTAGGCTGGTAGTAGATTCAGGAGCAGACATGGAGGAAAGGTCGGGAAAAAGGAATGAGGTTTATTGAATACAATGCAAAAATGGTGCAAAGAAATCCTCCAGGACTGAGAGCGGGCAGACAGGTGGGAGGCAGGTCCAAAAAACAACAATTAGGCTTGTGCAGGCAGACTGGGATTCCAGGACTGAAGAAGGAGCAAAAAACACACAAAGTCAAAAAAGCTTAAATCTGAGATACTAGAGGAAGCAAATCAAGCCAAAAACACTATGGCTGGCCATAGCGAGTGCTACCACTGTGGGTGAACAGAGGGTCTGGCAGAAACTGGTTGGAAAGCTGGGGTTTAAGACAGGAGCGGTGATTGCTGGATCTGCTTCAGGTGTGTAGGCAGCCACAAGTGTCCTGATGAGGAGGAAGAGAGAGACAGGAGCGCCACACCCACTCAGCACAGGAAAGAAGGCAAAACAACAACAAAAAACACAAGGGAGAGGAAAAACAGACAGGAGAGGCAGCTACCAAACCATGATTAGAAAATATCGGAATGATAATATGTATGCTAGAACTGAAATAATGTTGACTTTCAATTTAGTTTTTTAGGAGGTACAGATGGTTGATAGATTAAAGGCAAAACCAGCATAAAGTATTTTAGTCAGACGTGGGTCCAACAGAAGCTGCCAGAACAGCATAGATTCCACAAATCTCTGAAATCTACTGGAGGGACGAACACCATCCATCCATCCATCCATCCATCCATCCATCCATCCATCCATCCATCCATCCATCCATCCATCCATCCATTCGTCCACTTATTTGGTGTCGGGTCGCGGGGAGAGCAGCTCCAGCATTGGACCCCAAACTTCCCTTTCCCAAGCCACATTAACCATCTCCCAACTGGCTCCTTTCGTTGCGAAGGAGCAGCGGCTCTACTCCGAGCTCCTTACAGATGCCTTAGCTTCTCACCCTACCTCTAAGGGAGATGCCAGCCCCCCTCCTGAGAAAACCCATTTTTTAATGTAATACCGCACCTGCTGCGCCGATTCTCCGATAAATCTCCCGCTCCATTGTCCCCTCACTCACAAACAAGACCCCAAGGTATTTGAACTCCTTCACTTGGGGTAAGGACTCATTCCCTACATGGAGTAGGCACTCCATCGGTTTCTTGCTGAGAACCGTGACCTTAGATTTAGAGGTGACAATCCTCATCCCATTCCTTCCCCACCCCGACTACACCTTGATATCCTGTCCATAAATATTACAAACAGGATTGTTGATAAAGCACAGCCCTGGCAGAGGCCAACCCTCACCTGAAACGAGTCTGACTTACTGCCGAGAACCTGGACACAGCTCTCGCTTTGGTTATGCAGAGATTGGATGGCCCTGAGAAGGGACCCCCTCACACCATACTCCCACAGCACCTCCCACAGTATCTCCCGGGGGACCCGGTCATACGCCTTCTCCATATTCCCCAAAACACATGTAGATCAGTTGGGCATAGTCCCAGGTTCCCTCCAGGATCCTTGCGAGAGTGAAGAGCTGGTCCGTTGTTCCATGACCAGGACGGAATCCACATTGTTCCTCTTCAACCCGAGGTTCGACTATCGGCCGAACCCTCCTTTCCAGCACCTTGGAGTAGACTTTACCAGGGGGGCTGAGAAGTGTGATACCCCTGTAATTGGCACACACCCTCTGGTCCCCGTTTTGAACAGGGGAACCAACACCCGGTCTGCCACTCCTTAGGCACCGTCCCAAACTTCCATGCAATGTTGAAGAAGCGTGCCATCCAAGACAGCCCCTCCACACCCAGACTTTCAGCATTTCTGGACGGATGTCAGCCATCCCCTGGCCTTTGCCACTGTGGAATTGTTTGACTACCTCAGCGACTTCCACAAGGGAAATTGAAGACAATCCCCAATCATCCGCCAGCTCTTCCTCTGACATGGAGGGCGTATCAGTTGGATTTAGGAGTTCCTCAAAGTGCTCTTTCCACCGCCATATTACCTCCTCAGTTGAGGACAACAGTCCCATCCTTACTGTAAACACCTTGGATGGTTCTCTGCTTCCCCCTTCTGAGGAGGCGAATGGTTTTCCAGAAGCACCTTGGTGCCGACCGAAAGTCCTTCTCCATGTCTTCTTCGAACATCTTCCACACCCGTTGCTTTGCCTCTTTCACGGCAGAGGCAGCAGCCTTTTAGGCCTTTTGTTACCCTGCAACTGCCTCTGGAGTCCTCTGGGATACCATATCCCGGAAAGACTCCTTCTTCAGTCAAACAGCTTCGCTGACCACTGGTGTCCACCACGATGTTCGTGGGTTACCGCCCTTTAAGGCATCTAAGACCCTAAGACCACAGCTCCCACCGCAGCTTCAGCAATGGAAACTTTGAACAGCTCCGCCGAAGGTGTGAGTTGAAAGTCTTTTGTTAAGGGGCTTCCTCCAAACATTCCCAATTTACACGCACTACCCGTTTGGGCTTACCAGGTCTGTCCAGGGTCTTCCCCCACCCCCTAATCCAACTCACCACCAAATGGTTGAGCCCCGCCCCTCTCTTCACCCGAGTGTCCAAAACATACGGCCTAAGATCAGATGACACAATTATGAAATCGATCATTGGCCTTCGGCCTAGGGTGCTCTGGTACCACGTACACTTATGAGCATCCCTATGTTCGAACATGGTGTTCGTTATAGACAATCCATGACTAGCACAGAAGTCCAACAATGAACAACCACTCAGATTCAGATCAGGGAGGCTGACCCTCCAAATCACGCCTCTCATTGTGTGTCTCTGTCATTGCCCACGTGTTGAAGTCCCCCAGCAGAACTATGGAGTTCCCCACCGGAGCCCCCACAGGTGGTGGGCCCACGGGATGGAGACGGAGGTGTCACGTTGTTTTTTCGGGCTGTGCCCGGCTGGGCTCTGTGGCAAACCCAGGCCACCAGGCGCTCACTGACGAGCCCTCCATCTGGGCCTGGCTCCAGACGGGGGCCCCGGGCTTCCTCTGGGCAGGGTAACTTCACTTCTTCCTCAATGACTCATAGGGGATTATGAACCATTCTTTGTTTGGCCCCTCACCTGAAACCACTTTGCCCTGTGAGACCCTACCAGGAGCACCAAGCTCCAGACAACACAGCCCTCAGGTTCATAGGGACACCAGACAAACCTCTCCACCACAATAAGGTGATGGTTCCCGGAGAAGGGGATGAACACAATTATTCCAAAATATATTTCCCTATTTAGTGTTTTTTTTTAAGAGAAAATAATACATTCATTGTTTTTCTGTAAATACCCTACCCCAGAAATCAAGTATTGGTCTGTTTCTACACAGAATCCGGATTTGGCTTAAAGATGGGAAATATGGGCAAGATTGTCCTCTAAATAGAACCTGAATCAGATTCAAACCCATTTTGTGTTGTGAGAATGTTTGTAGAAAGCACACCAACAATTTCAGCCTGCGGAATCCTCCACACACGCACACAATCGTATTGACAAAAATGATTCTCATTTAATGAGATAAATAAATACAAAAATAAATAGCCTAACATTCCATTGCATTAAAGCCTAATGATGAATATGTTTATCCCCACTAGCTGTGTTTTTGTTTTGCTTTTTAAAAGCTCTCCTTGACAGAAATGGGCAATTTGTGCCTCTGAACTCAATGCCAGCTGTGATGCTATCACAGTGCTTGTAATGTGTCTGCGTGCTCTGCAGAACAGTTATGTTTTTCTTTTTAATGTTCAAAGCATTTGAACATTCTTGTTTTCTATTTCCCTTCCTCAAACTAGATTGGTAGATGACAGGAGACAGAACCTCAGATCTCGTCCTCCAGTCACTGTTGAAGTTAAGATAAGGAGACAGGCACCCCATAGCGTTAAAAACTTTTTGAGACTCACTGCCAATCCTCCCATAACCTGCCTCGCAGTATAGACACAGTTGGGTCAAGGAAAAGTAAGAAAAGGAAGAAAAGATTTGTCTTACATGTCTGTTTCATTTTACACACTCGGGTAGTGTTTATTTTTGAGGGACATCATTTGTCCAACAATTTGGGTAATGACCAAATATCTGCAAAACTAATGGGAGCTGTATTTTGTGTTTAGTGCTAATTAGCAATTGGTAGCATGCTAGCACCCTAAACTAAGACAGCAAATGTAATAAGCATTATTCCTGCAAAACATTATCATGTTAGCATTTTCATTGTGAACATGTTAGCATGCTGACTTAAGCATCTATCTCAAAGCATCATTGTATTTAAGTAGACCATCACAGAGTCACTAGCATAGCAGTAGACCCTTAGTCTTGTTGATGAATATCTTGTCTTTTTCTAAGAACGATTAGTGCCGAAATACAAAACACAGTAGTTGTTTTTATTTCTCCCTTGTAATATGTTTGAGAAAATCTCACACATAGTACCTCTACAATGTATTTGGTCATTTGGCTGAACTTTTCACATTTCATTCAACCCAAACACGACCCCCTAGCTAGAAGAGAAACCTGATAATCGTCCTTTTATCTTGTTCTCTCTCTCCTACCATCTCATTCTTACATTGTACATCTTGTATTGCAGATATCCATAATTCAACTCTTCCTAGTCAAAAATAAAAATTTCCAACAGATATACACAATGATGTTCTTCCTACAACTTATTTCATTTTAGATATCAACAACATCATTCTTACCTGTACAAATCACGTCACATTTCCCATTCATGTGTATGGGGGCTTTCAATTGCAGATATCCACAACCTCATTCTTCCTATTCAGAATGAACATTCCAAATATCTGGAATAGATTTTATTACTAGGAATAACTCCCAATTTAGATATCTACAATACAACTGTTACTAGTCAAAACTCTAATTTCAGATATCCAAAATTAAACAAACATTTTTCTTCCTGTAGTCAGAGAAGAGTTCTGCACAGAAGTATAAAGGAGTTCACTTTGGCAAGATGACAGGGAAAAGAGGTCAGATGACGGTGGAGGAGGGACCAGGTCCAGGACAATATTCCCCTGAGATGTAAGTATTACATGTCATGGTACAGTATTAAAAGAGTATTTAGCATCAGTGGCATCTGAAAATCAATGCTGATTATTGTAACAGAGGCCTGGCAACATGTTAAAGCAATCGTTTGACATTTTGTTAAATATACTTTTTCTTTGCAGAGAATTAGATAAGAAGATGGCTGGCATTTCAGTTCACTTTAGAAAATAAAAAAGTTAGCAGTACTTTAGGAACTAAACTAAACTAGTAGCATCATTTGTGATTCGGAGATAGTGAGAATTGAACTTACCACCAATGCTGGTATTTGGAATAAAAACTTTCGAAAATTCACATTTTGAATCATGGATAGAGAGCCTAAAGGTTAGATTAGTTCACTGCTCATGAGCTCATACGGAGATGTGTGTTGAACAGAGAAACTGTTCCACCAAAAGGAAATATTCCTTTGATCCTACAGCCAGGGCATTATGTTTGACATTTCTCACATAGCATTTCTGTTGATGGCCACCGAGGATGGGTCTTACTAAGCACTTCTGCATTGGTGGGCAGAACCTGCTCAGCTATACATAAAGCAATTGACTAAGTAGTAGAAGAGAAAGTGTACATGTGAGCAATCACACTGTACACATATACTGTATGTGTAGGCAAAATGTCTGTGATTCGCATGTGATTATTAGAATAATTTAAAAACTGATTTAAAAAAATGTATTTCCTCCTGTTACAGTTGTTTAATTCTTTTTTTACTTTTCTCCCATTCACTCCTCTTTCTCTAGTTATTAATTATCTCTCCCATCCTTCTTTGCTTTGTCTATCTCTTCCTATTTACTTTTTCATTACATAGCTCTTTTCCCATTTCATTCAATATATTGTATCTCCCCATTTCTCCTACACAGAACACTTCTTCATCTCTTTATTTCTTATCTCTTCTATTTGTTTGTCTGTGTCTTTTATTCTCATTGTCTTGGTCTCTGTCTGTCTCAGAAACCTAGAAATGCACTATGAGAATGTGAACCTTCAAAAGGAGCAGAAAGGCAGAGCTGAGCTTATCATCCCACGCTACCATGAGCTGGTACCCAAGCAAGAGGAAAAGAAGGCGAGTATGTATTTGTGTCCATGTGATGCTATAATTGCTAAGATTAGATGAGTGAGAAGAGTAAGAGATAAAACACTGACATATTATCACCTTATTAAAGCTGATATGGTCAATGTTAGCAAAGGTTTGCAACACAAGCATTCACTTGGAATCAGGTTTCTGGTCACCTGATGAATATAAGTCCAATTCACTTTGCTTATTGCTCTGTGTTGCATAGTGATACTGTAGCTTGTGTGCAATATTTGCTTCCATGCCTCCATAGTTACTGAGACCTCTAACCCTAAAGTTTGAACAAATTCTGTCTATTTTAGCACATTATTTAAAATAGTTGAAATCACAGTAACGACCCATAGTTGGATGCTTTGACAGGTTTCAGGAGTATTTTAATGCGTAAGAAGACATTTATCTTTGGTAGTTAAACAGCTTGTTCTCCTTCTTCAGTACACTTTGGTTTAGATACATTTGTAACACATTAGGATTTGAGAACTGCAGATTGAGAATGAGTCATAATAGAGCACGGTGATTTACAGTGAGAACTGAGTCAAGGTAAGTAATTTGGATTTATTCAAGTTAAAGAAGAAATGATTCCTAGATCATCCAGTAGAGTGTGCACCACATGTGGGCTGAGTCCTTGGCAGCAGATCGGGATTGAGTCTGACCCCCAGCCCTTTGCTGCATTTCATCCCCCTGCTCTTTCTCCCCTTTCCTGTCTGAGCTAACCTGTCAGTTAAAGGCCATAAAAGCCCATTCATTCAAACCCTCCTCCCTCGCAATTCATCTGTGGATCTTTTAACCCATAGAGGGCAGTAGAACATAAGATTTGATTACTGACTGGTAACCACACACACATGCAAACACACACTAACTTCCAACCACTCACACCTACTGACTTCCAAACACATACACGCAAACACACACTGGTACATTGGAGCCTGTTGACTGGAGGGAAGTTACTTACCTGCATATGAACTTAAGTGTGCTGACAGAGTTTCTACTGTCGGTGGGGTAGAGTGGGTAAGCAGATACTCAAAAACGTGGGACTGGATTTGTGGAGAGAGAGGTGACCGTATTCTGTTAAGGACTTGCACCTACGTCTTTCTCTCTTCTTGCCCTCTCTCCTTGAACATTTTGCTCTGCTGCCTCTCAAATTTTTTAGGTTTTAGTTTATGTAATTATGCAAAGTTCACTATACAGGACATTTTACTGCATTTTGTTCTAATATTCTATAAATTATGCTGTGACTTTGAATCACAAACTTTGCCTTCTGTGTATGCTTTATGTTTGCACCAAGCTGAATTTGGACCCCCTACCGTGATGGCTGCACCTCCATCCGTCATCATTAGTATCTGACACCTCAACTCACATGTACTCCTACACACACATCCACTGACCAGATGGGTTATTACCCACAGTGGGGAGATTCAGGACCTTTACTTCCTAGAGATCAGCAGACGTCTGCCTCTTATGGCTTGGGGCTGCTGGTGTCCCATAGAGTTTAAGAGTCTGTGTGTAGGATTTCCCCATTAATTAGGCATTCTGACATGGCAAGGCAACGACTGAGTACACCAATTTAACAAATCATTATCATGGGTATCCCTGCAAACAAAAGCAAAACAGATGGAGTTATACCAATGCAATGCCTGATATTACCATGTAAATATGAAGTTCATTGTCAGTTCATCTTAAAGAATGTTGTGAATTCCATGTTAACGTAGATGATGATGTCATGTTTGCAGCACTTGTTATTTTTAGAAACTGAAAAGCTGTATTTTTCCCATGGGAAGAAAATAAATAAATAACAACACTGCATCTGGTATCATCTACCTTTAGACAGAGCAAACAACTGAGAAATTTCTGTTAAATGTATTATAATGATACTGTATTTGGATGGCTTTAAATAAGGGTCCTTATATTTTCTTGTTTTTTCAAATTCATCATCTTGCAAGTTCAAAATTGAATTAAACCTTTTCCGAATGTAAGCCAGTATATTTGCACCTTGCAGTGATAGAGTGCATGGAGATTTACTCATGTATTCCTCATGGCTGATGAAAATAAAAACACAGAAAACCTATTCAGGAATTTCTTTCTGCATCCAAGAGTTATGTTAAGAGGAGAGTCCCAATAATTTTCTAGTCAAGGGCAGAGACAAACCGGTTGTGACACAAAGAAATACTTAATAAAAAATAAATACTAAATAAAAAAAACAAACTTAAATGTATTTGAGTCCAAGCAGGTCTGGCACAGAGCTGAAAATGATCAAAACTCCCAATATACTATTGCTCTCTGCTTCTTTATTCCAAAAAAAACTAAACGTTTCACCTTAAGAAAAACATTCTCAGTGGCAGCTTTACTACACATTAGCATACTGTATGTCTGTATGTGACATTTCAGATTCTGAGGACAAGAAACTTGTTTCTGTCAAGACATTGTAGTCAATGTTCATGAATAAATATTGAGCTGTCCTAAGGCATGGGGAAGACATATTGTGCTGGTAATCTCCACTGTTCCCTCTTAAGATTCAGGTGTGAGTGCTTACAGTCTCACAGAAATCAATGCTGTTTTCCTGCCGACCTAGTTTACCTACCTATGGCCCAGCAACCTTTAGGTTTAGTACAAATACAAAAATCTCTTGGCTCTGCACTAGGGAATGTGGAAGTGTGTATGTGTGTTTGTGTGTGTGTGTGTGTGTGTGTGTGTTTGTCCTTACCTCTCACTGACTGTCAGCATCTCTGTGAGTGTGAGGTCTGGTGTTGTTAGTTAGATTAATTACTGCACTGAAATCTTGCAGTATTCTTGAGTTGGCAGGTGACATGATGTTTCCTATGACTATGAAAAGAGCAAACATCCTCTTCCAGTCTCTTTTATAAACTGCACTTTTCTCTTATCTGACATTGCTTATTTTTTCTCTGCTGTGTCTTATTTTTCTCTGCTGTGTCTTTCATTTAGTTAAACTTCATCATTACCTTCTCTGTGTGCCCTTCATTTACTACAGAAACAGAGAGATTTCCTTTTCCGTTTTCTCTCTCTTTCACTTCCTTCTGCTCTCTCCTTATCTTCCAATTCCCACAGCTACATCAAAAATGATATTACCGAAGCACTTGTTTACTTGTTTAAATATCATCTTGTGCTTACTGTACATTCCTTGCTTTCTGCTTCCCATCAGGGAGTTCCTGGACCGGGCCACTACCACATCAGAAGTCAGTTTGAGAAGCCTGTGAAGTCCAGTGGTAACCTGCCGAAGGTCACTTGTCCCTTCCTCTCTCAGACTGAGGTACAATTCAAATAGATCTAGACAGAGCTCTCAGTGAAGCCTTTAGGTGCTCTTTGTTTGGCCTGTGCATGCATTTTCAGGTGAATTGGGTTGTATTGTATAGAGCGGGTTCTTTCTCAAGCAACTTTAGCACTGCTTTTTTTCCACAAGGATCTATTTCATTTTTGGTATTTTTGCTTTCACCTTGCTATTGCATTTATTTAATGTCTACAGGAAACCAGCAGTATATGACTGCAGAACTACAGTGATTTCTTTTCAGGAAGTATGAGACTAGTTACTTTTGTCTGTAGAAATCATCTATAAACAAAGATAACCTTGTGAAAATATTAGCATTTCTTTAAAATGAGTGGTAAATTGTCTGGACACTTACGCTAAGACATAAGTGTATCGTTTTAACCTTGTACATGGTTCTGTTAACTTACGCTACAAGTTTTAATTGGCCTTTCTGCATAACATGCATGCTCACACTGAACGTAAGCACAGAACCACCGGATGATATTGTCCATTGACAAGGGGGACGATTCAGAGTTTAAAACGGGCTTAATGTGCACCGTGTCTGCCCGGCTTAAATTCTCATTACTGATTGAAAACTAAACCCCTTGTACTGGAGCTTACGTGCCTATTGTGGTTACTTGACAAATGAAAATCCAATATCCACTCTCCTTTTAGTTTTGTTTTGGTTTCCACCATCTTCTGAAATATCTGGCTTTTTAGATCCTAAATGCTCCACTACGTTTATTAGTCACTGATTTTGCTTGTCTGCCCTTTGGTGCTTAACATTGTCTGTAACAAGTAGCTTTGTAACCTCGTGAAGCTACGCATAGCTACCCGTAACACTAATTCAACATCTTTAGCTTTTAGCATTTGCTGTAATAATACGGATCAGGCTTCATTCTGGGATGGAATAATCACACACCAATATTCATTTAACAGGCTAAGATAAACAAATTAAATCCATAGATTTTTGGTATTGCGCAACATAATGCACTATATACAGAGAAAATAATCACACCATATTGAAAATAAATAATCTATGGGAGGCAAATATATTTAATTTACAGTTTCTCAAAAGACAACTTGATTGTAATATGGAATATACAGTTCCAAGACATTGAGTTGGGCTTTGCTTGTTTAATTGATGTTCTGGGAGTGGAGGGTTTCTTCAGATGAGGGTGGAGTTGAGTTTATTAAGAGGCTCCGAGGAGCAGAGATGAAGGATGTGAAAATGTGTAGTTTTGCGTCTCAGGAATAGCTGAACTCCTCTGTGGCACTGCCCCATTACCCACAGATTCACTCCTGTGAAACTCTCCTACTGATGTTTTAATTATCACTCTGACACACACGCATAGTGTGGCGGTGTAGGCTCACAATTCAGACATACACAAGTGCCAATTTCATTTGCAGACATACACACGACGGACAAGTTTGCAAGTACTACTGACTGTCAGGCATGCAAATTATCACACCTACGTTCTACATACGAGCATGCACGCACGCATGCACGCACGCACGCAATCAAGCACGCACGCACGCAATCAAGCACGCACGCACGCACGCACGCACGCACGCACGCACGCACGCACCAGTCTGAAACATCATTAACAAATGATGCAAGATTCTTGGATTTGTTTAATCTATGTGTGTGTGTGTGTTGTGTGTTTGCGTGTTTGCGTCTGTATGCATGTGTCATAGTTTCCTCTGACCTAATTTCCCTGGCCACATGCTGTGTTTGTGCGTCGACCCTGTGAAGTTGTCGCTCACACCCACCGAGGAAATCGGTGAGTGTGCGTGCACGTGTCACATGTCATCTCACATGCAGAACTAAGAGCGACAGTTTTCTTAGATCTTCGTCTCCCTGTGAGTCCGGCTCCATCTGACACTGTTACCCTGCGGACGGATGGAGAGGAAACAAGGGAAGGAGTGGATGAAGGGAGGAAGGGGAAGATAAGAGGAACAGTTGGAATCTTCCAGCTCTCGTCTCTTACTCCACCCTTTGACTTCCCAATTTCCTAATATCAAAGCCTCAATCCAACACATTTTTGAACACATGCATTTTTCTCGACACTCTTTGCCCTTGCTCCCCCACTGTTTCCCTTTTGTGCCCTCCTTTCCATCTCTCAATTAACTTCATCCTTTCCATTAACATGTTTTTTCATCCTGGAGTCCCTTGTGTCTCTGGAGATCATCTTCTCTTTTGGTGCTTAACAACATTTTATATAAAATCAAAAAGGCCCCAAAATCTGTTGCACTTTCACTTATAATTTGGGACTTAAAAACATTTAAAGCCGCACATTTTGAACTAAAAGCTTTTTTTTTATTTCTGTGAATTAAATCATTTTTATTTTTTATATATTTATAAGTGACAACACTGATTACTCAGTGTTACACAATACTGATTACTCAGTGTTGTGAATGAATGAAATCTAAGCCCATTCAGCCTTAAACCAATTCACAATCATGAGACACTGAATCCTTAACAATAGTAAATTAATTATTATATATTATATCACGCATGATATCCATGATAATGCAATTGAAGGAATCACTCATTGTTACAAAGCGTATAGAACCAAAGGTGTGTTTCTATGCATCGTTGCCTCTTTTGTGCAGCCCAGGCATGATTTGTGTCTTTGCATTATCTTTATATACTGTTGTACTGCCTTTAAAGGAACACACCACCGTTTGTTGAAACAGGGCTTATCACGGTCTCCCCTAGCTGTAGATAAGTGGGCCAGTGCATTTTTTGTCTCAGTGCATGCATTGTTTTAGTCCGATGTAACATAGTGGCAGTGCCGCTAGCTAGCTTAGCGTAGTGAATGGAATCCTATGTTGCCACTTTTATTGGGTGGAAGCACAGCCGAAGCACTGCTACATGGCGCCGAGATATCATTGCGCTGTGCTTCCATCCAAGTCCCAAGTCAATATCTTCCTAGAAAATCATCTAGTCTTAATCTGCATTGCTATTTGTACTTGTGAATATGCAGGCCACAATAAGTAATTAGCTTGTTGTTGCTTTTGTTGGCTCAATTTTACTCACAACATGCTAACTGGCAACATAGGGTTCCATTCACTATGTTAAGCTGACTAAAACCATGCATGCACTGACACAAAAAATGCATTGGCCCACCTATCTACAGCTAGGGGAAACCGTGATAAGCCCTATTTCAACAAACGGTGACATGTTCCTTTAACATTCTCTTCATGCTCAGCTTAAACTCACCTTAACCGTGAAAGTGTGGTTTCGTTTGGTGCCAGAGGGGCATGTCGGCATTTGCATTATCTCTGTTGTTTCATCTCTAAAGTGGCATCATTAGTCCCCATCTACAGATGTTAAGTTCTGTTGCTGAGGTATCAATAGAAGCACCTTGCATGGACGTTGGGTCTCAGCATGATCATAAGTATTCCTTTGGCATTTCCTATCATACTGTATATGAAATGCTAACATAGCTCAGTCACTAAGTTCGAGAGAAAAAATTGCGCATGAATAAGATGTTATCAAAGCCAGTAGGGCAGCGTTGTGGATTGGCAGATGGCCACAAACCCATCTCTACAACCCACTTTAAATGAACACAGTTTGTGTGGCCTTGAAACAGCATGTCTTGTAACTCTCTCCTCTTCTTTCTTCTCTTCAAATACTCAATTTCTAACCCAAACACTTCCCCTCTCAGTCATTTTCTTCTCCTCTCTTCCTTTCCTCTCCAGCTGCACCTCTTTACTTGTTCTTCTTTTCCTCTCATTTCTGTTTTTCGACTAAAAGCTCAATAATTCAACTGTGCAAGCCTAACACAGTTTTTGTTACCCCACAACTAATTTTCCATGGGCTGCATCTGTGTAAATCAATGATTGGCATGTTTCCAAAAAATGGGTTAAATTTAAGCTCATTCCTATAGTTTGCATCTGAACTGACTCTGTGTGTGTGTGTGTGTGTGTGTGTGTGTGTGTGTGTGTGGGTTTGGGTGTATTTGAAGTCATCAAGTTCCTCTATTGCTTTTGATAATAACCAGCTGAATGGTTCAGTTGCGAGAGGCTGAAGAGAAATTCGGAGTTACATTGAAACACAGTTCACCTTCAGTAATTTTAACTGAAAAGGCAACTTATCTGCTTCGGCCCCATGATTGCCTGTGTTGTTATAATAGGCAATCAGATGAACACATTTATACCTGGGACGTGATGCTGGTAAGCAGTTGCAGCGCTGAATCAGCTCTGATATCAGCAGAGTTGAATAACATTACACACCTGATTGTGTGCATGATTGTTTGTGAGTTGGATATTCTGTTCTGTCCCCCATCTCATTTTTTCTCTCCTCATCTTGTCACTTTTTTTCTGACTGTATTCATTTGCCTCTCTTTTCTTTTCTGTCATGCATGCAGTATGGCTCTATGGATGGCAATGTCAAGCTGTCTGTCTGTCAGTCCACCTTTTTAATCCAGACAAATATCAAAGAATTATGAACCCATGCTTTTCAAAACATAGTATCAACAGTTTCATACATGTCACCTTTTGCAAATGCAATAAATGTATTCTTTTTTTATCTTACGTGCCTCAAAGTGAATCTAGGTGTGACAATGTCAAGCAGAACCTGAGCGCAATAGTGAGCAATAATCCTTCAGTAATTAGGCTACATAGCACAACAAAATTTTTTTGTTCAACATGAATTAAATGTTAATATAAAAGCTATTACAAAAGCATAAACGTAGATTTCAGGGAGACAGAAGTTAGCAAAATGATTGATCTCTTATCATACGTCATGCCAGCGTTTTGTCCAGTCAGTGGCTTCTTCTCTGAATCAGCAGCAGCATATGCTTGCAGTCTATGTTGTCTGAGTCTGACTGCAAAAATCCAACATATAAACATTGGCCACTGCCATCAGTGAATGCCAACTTAATTGCCAAATTGTCAGCAAGGCATATAGTGGCCGCTACTAATATTCAGCCAATAAATTGGTGCATCTCTACTAAGGATACACACTTAAAAACATGTCCCCTTCCATCCTTCATCGTCCCCCAATTTTGCTTTCTAGTGTGTAATGAGCAGTAAAACGCCACAAGGCTGATAGTGTGATTTTAGACTTTTAGTCTTGTCTACATGTGGGCTGTGGGCAGTTAGGCTGTATTTGGTCAGGTTCTGTCACTGCTTGGTATCAATAACTGATATGTTGATTTGTTCCTGTGGATAAAGCATATATTCACAGCTGGATTTGTTTTGGTGATCCAGATGGTGTCACTGGTTGGCGAATATAAATGAATTATTTATCATTTTAAAACATTGCTGATCTTACTTTCATCACTACAAAGTGCTATTCTTCATTAAATTGTACGATTTCAGTATTTCAGTGTCTTATTCTAACCTTTATTCCCTTTTATCTCCCTTTGTTAGAGGTTCAGCCCCTCGAAAGAAGTGTCGCCCCCTGTTGGTGTATATAATGACCCACGGTGTGCCCTGGAGCTGCTGAAGAGGACCACGGGAATGAAGAAAAGCCCATTTGGCATCACCGCAGTGCGCTTCTCTCGTAACCACAAAAAATGCTCCACACCAGGTCAGTATGTGTGTGGTTGTGTGTGTGCACTACCCATCTATGCTGTTTGATTTGGATGTAGTTAAAAGTGATATTCCTTTTTAATATACATATTTACATTTTACAGATGCAATCCAGTTTTCTCTTTATCTAGCATTGTTTTGTTTGTGATGAAATATAGCATTGCTTTGCACAAATTTCTTACACATAAATAGATTTCTTAACATGGATCTAGCCCTAAGAGGTAACCTGACAGACATCACTGCCACTTGAGTGTCACCTTATAATGTCTGAGGACAGTATTTCTTTGAAATTATGAATCTGATTCTCTTTTTTTCTAAGACCCATTCTTTAAAAGTTCTGATTTCAACTTGCCGTGGCTATTATATAAATCTAACATGTCATTATTAAGTGTTCTACTTTAACGTTTTAAAATGAACGAAAAGGGACCTGACTTCTTCTGTGGTTATTGTGCAGTGTGTGTGTGTGTGTGTGTGTGTGTGTGAGGGAGATGTTAGTGTCCCAATAGTGAACCATTTTATAGGTTTAGTATTTGAAATTACAGCATGGGAGTTATACGTTTTATTTTTTTATACAGCCATTTATGTAAAAACAAAAACTTCAGACTTTACCACCATACTAACATTTAGACCTGTTTTTGTCTTCTCTCCTCAAACGTCTCTTAAATATGACTGAATTTGAAGGCAGTTGGAAAGATTACATTTTAGTGTGGGGTTAAAGTGCAGGTCTGAAAGAGCTTTTTGACATATAGATTGTGGAGCAGGTGAGTCTACACTCGTTATTTGACTGATTTTAAGGGTCTTCCTTGTTATCTCATTAGACATTGTACAGAAGGCGTATTTTTGTACAGAAGGCGTATTTTTTTGCTTGTTGTTTCTTGGTACAAATAATTGGTTCTTCATCAATTTCTTACTCTTGTAGAATTTTTTAGATTGTTATGTTATATTTAAATCCAATGAAATAATCTAATCCAGTCTGCTTTTTTTGCCAGCAAAACACAAGTGTTTCACATTTGCGTTGCCTTGCATATAGTTGCATTTTGGTTTTTACCTGTGTATTTGTATTATCATATTTATGAATTTGGATTTGCTTGGGGCTCTAAATTACTTGTGAGTGGTCAGCCATGGTATTAAAAATATGTAGAATAACTTTTCTGTGCTTTTGAGTATTTTCTTCTCAAGCTGTAACCAAAGGCGGCATTCACACATGCAGACTGTACTGTTAATGAGACAGGTATTAAAATGGTAGTATCACATGAGTGTCTCCATATGAAATTTGGTGCAGTGCAGGTGTCATTTTCAGTGAAAGCCAACACATACACACTGTCAGAACTAAAGACACTAAGCCAAATCTACACCTCTGCTACATGTTTCTAATTCCTGTCATTACTGTTAGTCTATTTAAATTAATTTGAATAATCATAGAGATTTATGATTATTATGATTATTATTATGATTATTATTATTATTATTATTATTATAATAATAATAATATTATTAATATATGATCTTTCATACACAGTTTGTAGCCCAAAGTGCTTTAAAAAAAAGTGAGAACAGAACTAATAGGTTTGATGGAAAGAAATATCTCAGGACAGTGAAAAGAAGGACTATATAAAAACATTCTCTACACAAATACCCACAATAATCCCATCTTTCTTTACATTCAGGTCCAGGGTCATATAATGTGTTTGAGCATGGTTTAGCCCGGGAGAGTTTTAAAAAGGCAGTTTTAGAGAGAACCAGGAAGGGAGGCTTTGGCTCCACTGCTCAGCGCAACTCCTTCTTCCGAAACAAGGAATCGATAGAGGTCCCAAGTCCAGGGCAGTATGAGGTAGGAAGATCCATGCATTAATTAGGCTGAAATATAAAGCTCTGTTATTCATATCCTCATTGCAGTGTGTGTGTGTGTGTGTGTGTGTGTGTGTGTGTGTGTGCTGTGTGTTTGCTTTCAGACAGAAAAGAAGACAGAGGAGGAGTACAAAAAGCAGCACACGGCGGTTTTCAAATCAACCACAGAACGTCTGGCACCGCTGGCTAAAGTAAGTCTGTTCCCTTCTGTCTCCCAGCATCCCCCGCCAGTTGTCTTTCTCTCACTCTTTCTTATCCTCTCACCATATAAAGCCTAAACCATTTAAAACCTACTTAACAGAGGAGTCTTAGATGAAGTAAAACAGCATTACATGCCAAGTTTTTCCTTTCATAAATCGGCCATCGCAGCGGTAGCATTTGACCCACTATGCCAAGTGTGCTGTTTTCCAGCAGTTCTTTTTTTTTTTTTTTACTTCTTCTTTTCTTCTGTTCCTCTTCCTTTCTAATGCTCACTGATACTGAAGAAAACAGGTCACAATTTAGTTTCTTGTTCCTCTGCCATGTTTCTTTCTTGCCTTTGTTTACTGTCAGATTGCTGTTAATATAAACCAAATATAATATTAACAGATGTGACTCTTTCCAGTTCAATTTATTTAGTTGTATTTCAAAACAATTATTTTCCTTTGTTATTTATGATTAAAATTTTATGAGTATTGCCTCTAAGCTAAAACAAAAAGAAATCATGCCTTTACTTTTATTTTTATGTTTATACGTCCATTTCATATTCTAGGATACGTTAGTGTTGTTGTCATGCAATTCTGAGTATTTCTATAACCACTGGGCATCGCTCTTAAGGCAGTGGTACACCAGATTGCCTAACAGACTCATTTATCTGAACCACGGATCCAAACAGGTTTCAATAAAAGTTCAGGGTGACTTTCCAACGGTGACCTGAATATTAAATATAACATTTTTAAAGGTTAAAAATGACGAAGGACAAACGTCACTGATTAAATTGAAAGCAGAGGATGTTGTGTTCAAAAGTGGCCGTTTGTTTTATATTTTAATTGTCGATTTAGTTAAATATTATTGAACAATTCTAATTCCATATTCTTCAGAGATGATCGGGTGCTCAGTATAAATGTATCACAGTTGAACTAACTTTATCTTGCTATGAGATGGTAACTGCACAGCCAAAGTGAACATTGAAAACACTGTAAATTCAGACATTATTTCCAGGGCTGTGGTTTTTAATTGCATCTCATTTTAAATTTTAAATAGCTGGAATTATTGCTAAAACCCTTGTCTTAACTACAGTACATCATTCTACATTCTACACTACAACTGAAACAATGGTCCTATATTTGAAAAAGAGACAAGGTTTGCATTGTGAAAGCTGGATTTCCTTTCTCTGTATGATAAATACACCAGGTGCTCGTCAGCTGAGCGCCGCTACGTTGGAGTTTACCCCAGTGGACGAGAGGGTCGCCTCCCTACGCCTGCGGGTGATGGGGGGGAAAACTCTGACTGTTGTTTGTGCATATGCACCAAACAAGAGTCCGGAGTATTTGGCCTTCTTGGAGACCTTGAATGGAGTCCTGTATGGGGCTCCAGTAGGGGACTCCATAGTTCTGCTGGGGGACTTCAACGCACACGTGGGTGATGATGGAGATACTTGGAGAGGCGTGATTGGGAGGAACGGCCTCCCTGATCTAAACCAGAGTGGTTGTCTGTTGTTGGACTTCTGTGCTAGTCATGGATTATCCATCACAAACACCATGTTCGAACATAGGGATGCTCATAAGTGTACGTGGTACCAGAGCACCCTAGGCCAAAGGTCAATGATCGATTTTATAATCATTTCATCTGATCTGAGGCCGTATGTTTTGGACACTCCGGTAAAGAGAGGGGCAGAGCTGTCAACTGATCACCATCTGGTGGTGAGTTGGGTCAGGGGGTGGGGGAATACTCTGGACAGACCTGGTAAGCCCAAACGGGTAGTGCGGGTAAATTGGGAACATCTGGAGGAGGCCCCTGTCCGACGGACTTTCAACTCACCCCTGGGCATCCCTGTGGAGGCTGGGGGCATTGAACCTGAGTGGACAATGTTCAAAGTTTCCATTGCTGAAGCTGCGGCGGCGAGCTGTGGTCTTAGGGTCTTAGGTGCCTCAAGGGGCGGTAACCCACGAACACCCTGGTGGACACCGGTGGTCAGGGAAGCCGTCCGACTGAAGAAGGAGTCTTTCTGGGATATGTTATCCCGGAGGACTCCGGAGGCAGTTGCAAGGTACCAACAGGCCCGAAGGGCTGCAGCCGCTGCCGTGACAGAGGCAAAGCAGCCGGTGTGGGAGAAGTTTAGAGAAGACATGGAGAAGGACTTTCGGTCGGCACCAAGGTGCTTCTGGAAAACCGTTCGCCACCTCAGGAGGGGGAAGCGAGGAATCATCGAAGCTGTGTACAGTAATGATGGGACGTTGTTGACCTCAACTGGGGAGGTAATAGAGCGGTGGAAGGAGCACTTTGAGGAACTCCTAAATCCAGCTGACACGCCCTCTGTGGTAGAGGCAGAGCTGGAGGAGGATGGGGGATTGTCGTCAATTTCCCTGGTGGAAGTCGCTGAGGTAGTCAAGCCCCAGGGATTGATGAGATCATTTCCAGAAATGCTGAAAGCTCTGGGTGTGGAGGGGATGTCTTGGACACGCCTCTTCAACATTGCGTGGAAGTCTGGTGCCTAAGGAGTGGCAGACCGGGGTGGTGGTTCCCCTCTTCAAAAAAGGGGACCAGAGGGTGTGTGCCAATTACAAGCGTATCACACTTCTCAGCCTCCCTGGTAAAGTCTACTCCAGGGTGCTGGAAAGGAGGGTTCGTCCGATAGTCGAACCTCGGATCGAAGAGGAACAATGTGGATTCCGCCTTCCATGAGATTGGTCGGAGAATCGGAGCAGCCGGTGCGGTATTACAAGCCGTTTATCGCACCATTGTGACGAAAAGAGAGCTGAGCCTGAAGGCAAAGCTTTCAATCTACCGGGCAATTTTCGTTCCTACCCTCACCTATGGTCATGAAGGCTGGGTCATGACCGAAAGAACGAGATCAAGGGTACAAGCGGCCGAAATTGGTTTCCTCAGGAGGGTGGCTGGCGTCTCCCTTAGAGATAGGGTGAGAAGCCGCTGCTCCTTCGCGTCGAAAGGAGCCAGTTGAGGTGGTTCGGGCATCTGGTACGGATGCCTCCTGGGCACCTCCCTAGGGAGGTGTTACAGGCACGTCCAGCTGGGAGGAGGCCTCGGGGAAGACCCAGGACTAGGTGGAGAGATTATATCTCCAACCTGGCCTGGGAACGCCTGGGATCCCCCAGTCGGAGCTGGTTAATGTGGCTCGGGAAAGGGAAGTTTGAGAATAAGCGGATGAAGATGGATGGGTGGATGTATGATAAATAATGTGCCAATAATAATAAATAATAACGGAGAAATACAGAGAAGCAGCCTGACGTGGGGGTTAGCAGTTACTAACTGACTCTAGTATTGAAAAAATATTCCAGGAAAGAAATATGTAAATTTCCTGCTGTGTATACTACAGCTTTTAAATATTCAAAGTACTCAATTTGTATTTTCAAGTACCCTTCTGGGTATCAGCTAGTGTTTACTCTGATTAACTCCAAAGGTCAGAAGTGTTATCTAAATCTCGAGGCAAAGCTCTCCAAACCTGATCTTAACACTGCAAACTATGCTGCTCACTAGAAAGACAGAGTTGAAAGGGTAATACAGCACTCATCACAGAGGGCACACTTTTCTATTGTAGGTGTACTGCTCCACATCACCAGGTTTAGTTTGTCTGGTAGCTGTCAAACATATCTCTTACTTAGTTATGTGCTGCTAATATGATTAACTTCCTCACAGTAACATCGCAACAGGTGTTTTTCACCAGCAGTACGTTTACATGCAAGAGATTAGGTAGGTCCAACAGCCTACTAGAATCCCAGTTTTATATATATATTATAAACACAGGTTTCTCGTTTACATGGCGTTTAAACACAAAAGGGAGTAGTGCAGGATGGGAGTTCTATCCTCTGTGGTCCAATATTAGATGACTTTGAAACAGTTACATCTATGCAGTACAGACAATACAGAAATGCATTTTTTTCATAGAAAGTTATTTAAAAGTCTCACTAATAAAAAGCTAAGTTGTAAAAAGTGATATTTCACAACTTAGAAAACAGCCGTGCTTAGGTCTCACCTGGTCCCATGAGTTATCAGTCCTTGCCGCCAGGACACAGAGCCCTGCTGGTTCCTGCTTTCTAATCAGGGAGTGATTTACTCCTCGTGCACCAAGTGAATGGAATTAAGTACCTGGTAGGACATAAAACCAACAGGACTCTGTGTACGCAGGAGCAGGATTGAGAACTACTGCCCCAGCAAATGAGGAGCGGAGCTTGAGAAATATACAGGTGTTGCATGTGAAAATATCACCAAATGCACCTGCATTTGTAAAAGAACATACTAATGTTATACATCACAAATGTCCATTGGGAAATTATTTTGCCTTCCTATGTAGTGAGTGTCACTTTATTCCCTGTGGCACCCTGCTGTGCCCAGTAGAGTAAAATAATAATGTCATAAAGCCCTCTGGATAGTAAGGAATATCATATTTGCTTTCTTGATGAGTTGTATTGGACAGTATGTCTGAGAAACTACTAACTAATAACCACTGGGCAGTACATGCCATCTGTCAACTTGTCAATTTTTAAACTCAAAGTAGTTTTTTGGCAGGTGAAACTGCTGTTGTCAAATCGTGTGTATTTCTATGTTTACATTATTGTTAGCGTTACATTGTTTATGCATTCAGATGATGTGGATCAGTCCACTTGTGCACATCACAAATTAACTTAAGCGAGTGCGATGAGACTCATTAGAAAACTGAGAAGGATCCATTACAGAACTGGTGATGATCACCTCTGTAATAGTCTCCACCTCATATATCTGACTGCGCAGTTTGCCATTTTTCATGCCAATGGCTCTGTGTAGTTTTGTGTCAGGCTGCAGTATATTGTGCTGATGGATGATCCTGCTCACCCAGAATCCTCAGTGTGCTAAACAGTAGGAAACTTGACAGCCATACTACACACAGTCCACATAGCGTCTGTGTTTCATATTGTCATGCATAAGTCTGGGTGTCTGAGGTTTGCAAGTTTAAATGATTAGTGGTACTTTCATTCAATGCCAGACACACAGGGTGATTCAATATTTAAAAATGGCTTCAACTTGGTTCAATTCCCAGTAGCAGCACCTCCAGCTTGGTTTTGTTTTGATTTTGTGTAGCCTGAAGCTAGCAGTGAAAGTGAATGGTCTATTGGAATATCATATGTAAAACAGGTAGGTATATTGAGTTTCAGACTATACCTTTTTTGTCAATATTTTATAAATATTTTTAATTAAATGCCTTGTTGTTATTTATTTGTATGTGCATTCTTTTGTAAAATGATTAATAAGAACCAAAATGAATTACTACTATTATTACTACTACTATAATTAGTTGCAGTCGTAGGTGTGCAGCACTCCTCGGCCAAACAGCAGGGTTAGCTGTGTCAAGGACTGTAGTGGGCAGGGTTTGTAAATAGGGACAAAACAAACAGCTTATTTAACTTTACTTTAAATACACACTATTACTTTCAGATTACTCCCTGTCTTGCTCTGTTTTTGCTTTCTGGGTCATACCTTTGAATGCTCTTTGGAGAAGATCTGAGGCCACTTGTAATGGCTTCACACAGAGCGTCCTTTATGACCAGTTAATGAAAAATCACCCGGGGACGTCTTAGCTTTAACAGTTAGCCACATGCCGCTCTGCAGCCAACGCTGTATCCCTGGTAACGGCCTACCCCACTGGGACGGATATTAAAAGTGTCTAATTAGGAAACGATCATGATCATGAGAAGGGGAGAAAGAAAAAAATAAAGGCAGAAAGTACGTCTTTGTTATTTGTTTTCTGTTTTAGAGTTAATGTCTTCTGTACTTTGTACTTAAAAGCTTCATCGAGCAGTAGAAGTTGGCATTTTATTGGAGATATTATTCACACTGCATGGCTTTTGAAATCGAAAGTATAAAAGATGTATCATGTCAGTGGAAATGATAGAAGCTGTCTTGTGGGGTGCATTAAACACAACAGGGAGACTTGTTATCTGACTCTCCAGAAGATATTTATTAGTCTTCCCTCTGTCTTTGCTATTAGCTGCTCTGCTTTTTATTATCCAGATCTTTTGTTTCTCAGTGTTTGTTTTCAGCAAAGTCCATTTTATTCAGTTGCAGTTTATGATAATTTATTCTATTCCCGAATGGGTCTATTTCCAAATCTTCTGTATAAGGATAAGATTGCCAAACAGTGGTTAATACACATTGAATATCGGGCATGGCATGATTTATTTATGCTGATTTTTCTTATCTTGCGGTGTGCCCTCATTCAAAGGATGCTTAAATTTCTGACAGTCTAAATCAAACACACCTCTGCTAGTTCAAATATTTGAAGCTACGTTAGATCTGTACTTTAGCTGCAGGTCTGGATCTGATAGAAGATGATAACTTGTCTGTGGAGAAGCAAAAACCAGACGTGGTATTGAGAAATGACAGGTCTGCAAGAAGAGATGATTATGAGTAGAGCATATCTTAAATGAGAGTTTGCTTTTCTCCCACATCTAATCCAATGCTCTTTTCCAGTGTTATTTCCCCTGATCCCCATCTTGCTCTCTCTTGTTCTGTTCTCTCCTCCCTCTTTTTTCTTCTGTCCCTTTCATTCCTTTCCTTCTCCTACCCCACATTCCACATTCCCTCCTCTCCATCTCCTGTCTTAATTTCTTTCCTCTGCGCCAACTCTTCCTTATTATGACCTTTGTGTTGCTGAGGTCGTGGGATACCCTCAGGCAGTGCTGGGAGAGAATAAGTGTGGAATTTAATTTGGACCTATGTTTTACCCCGAGGCAGTGGAATTCCTCTCCTATAGATCAGTGAAATATTGCCCTGTCCCTTGAAGCGATAGGAGAGTGGTTTGACACAGCCGTTTGTCTGTCTCACTCATTATTTCACCAATACGTGTTTGCCTCTGTCGATTTTGTTCTGTTGCCAATGATGTTGAGATTATTAGAGGTCTTGATAGACAGTTATTGTTATACTCATTGAGAATGAGCGGTTGTCAATGGCAAGGGCATTGGTTCAATAATAAGGTTTTAGCAATAGCTGTAATGTAAAGTGCACGTTCATTTATAAGTGCGCTATCAGTGAATTGTGGGCAGGGCTGGACTGAGACCAGCCCACCACAATCGACCGGACACCACCTGTCCTCGCACTCCCCTTCAACATATTTAAGCAGGGTCCAATATGAGACCATTTACCAGCCAAATACTGGTAAATTATTCAAGTGGCTGGTAGATTTGCTTAACTTACCAGCCAAAAATAAGTAACATTTTAACTAGGGATGAGCGAGTACAGCATTATCTGTATCTGTATCTGTTTACCACATGAATTATCTGTATCCGTATCTGTGCTCGGACTGTACTCGGACGGACGGACGGACGGGGGTCAGAGGTTTAAATCTCCGACGGCAGAGACGCAGCGCGAGTCGCATTCTTCCATGCGCTGTCTGAAACCCCACGTTACCAGAAATCTACTAGTTAAGTAAGTACCACAAACCGAAGTAAAAAAGAGAGAGCTGTTCTGTGTGAGTGAGCAGAGCGTGTACGGGCGGGGCACACGGTCCGCTACCCAATCCGAGTACAGATAATGACTCATATTACTCTTATAATATTTGTATTCGGAAAAAGTGCTTTATCCGTACCGGATACTCGTTTCAGCCGAGTATCCGGCTCATCCCTAATTTTAACATTCACTAGTATTTGGCTGGTGGACAACATGTTACTTTTGAACCCTGCATTCCAGCCCCTAATACTCTCCCTTAGCTCAGTGCTAAGTAAGAGAGTATAACTAACTACTCACTAAGTCAAAAAGGCTTCCTGGCTCCTAATGGCAAGATGGCTAAAGGTTGAGAGCAGAACCTGGGTGTCTTGTAATGTAAACAAGTGACAAGTCTATAAGTTAAGCTAAAGCTGCATTTTGTACATCGTATGCATTTGTGTTATTGTGGAATTTGGATATATCAAAAAGCTATAGTACTCTGTTTGCAAGTGCCTTAGCTTGCTAATAAATAACTAACTAATATAAGTAAAACTCTCCTAGAGAAACATTAGTTTTGAAATTTGACTATCCATACTGTTTATGATAATAGTAAGAGAATCCCCTTATAATATCTATTTCCTCTATTTTACAGTAAGCTACTATAGTTAGCTATAGCTATTTTCAGGTACGTGATAAGAGAAGAGTAGGCTGATAGTAGCAACCCGTAGCATATGGTAAAGACTATGATTGAAAGTAGACGGCAGTTACGGTGGTAGAGTTTCAAAAAACAGAACCCAGATGTCACAGGGCAGTGGTAACATAATAAAATTATTGTTCAAGCAGGTCTATTGGCTTCATGCAAGTCATTTTAACTGATGTAACCAAGCAATAATGTCTCTGCCTGTCAAACAAACTTCAGTTAATCTGGACTAATATCTGTTACCCTGACAATAAACAAAGCTTCATATTTCTCCTTCCTCAGTGTGTAACTTGCTTGATGGAATCAGACACAATATTAATACATGGCTTTTATTACATGTACCACTGACAGTGATTGCAGGCAGGATTCATAATATACCAGTGGTGTGAAAATAATAATGAAAACAAATGGGGAATTGAGACATACATCCTTCACTTTGCAACTGTCGCTAGTGCTGGTGGAGGTTTTCACTGACTTCCAATGTCATGGCAACAAATTTATATAATTTTTAGTAACTCATTGTACATTTACGTATAATTTGTAATTTTGCACAATTATTACCAGGATTGACAGGTAACAAGGTAAATGTGTCATAATAACAGTAATTTAGTGGTAAAGAAAGAAAAAACTATGAAGGCTAAATAAATGCGACAGTGTCAGGTTAACTCTATAGTATAAAGAGGACAGCTCTTGCTAATGTGCACCTCCTCAAAAATATAACTTCAGTAGCAGCTGTGTGGGGACTGGACTGCTGTGTTTCCCTCTTACTTTTTTCCAGTGCCAGTTGTCCTTAAAAGTCATATACAACATGAAATCATATTCAGCAGCTACTCTATTGTATTTCTGGTCCAGTGACACAGACAGACATAATTCAAAAGGCCTTACACAGTCAAGGAAAACCTCAATAATGTCAATTACAAGTGGAAAACCCCACATTGCTCTCAGAAAAAGATACCACATACCATGGGCTTGAGAAAGAAAGAAAGAAAGAAAGAAAGAAAGAAAGAAAGAAAGAAAGAAAGAAAGAAAGAAAGAGAGAGAGATGATAGAACTGAATGGAAGAAGCAGTGGGAGGGAATGAAGGAAAAACAAAGAGGGCAAGAGAGACACAAAGCCTCTGTGTATAATGTGTAATTATCTATCCTATTAGCTCTGGTTGAGATAATTAGAGTGTTTGCTAAACATACATTTATCAAACTAAATCACAGCATCACCCCCGTGCTCTGCAGAATTAACCGGGCGACAGAAATACAGGAGGTGAAATAATACTGAGAATGAAAGGGGGGGTGAGATTGACTGACGGACAAAGGAATGACAGAGAAAGAGGGCATTGTCTGTGGTTCTAGAGAGATAAATATGTAGAAATAAATAAAAAGCCATGTGGCTCAGACAAAGAGTGTGACAGTTGCAGGGAAGGTATATATGGACAAGATACTGTTAAAGTATCTGGAATAGGAAATATGCAGCGGCCCAGGGTTTGTCACTTATTGACTTTTTGTCCCTGTGTTTCATAGCATTTTTATGATATATCCATGGACAGCTAATGGCATGTCATGGTGCAGCCTCTGTTTATGGGAGACAAGGGATTCGAGTGATGAAATAAAGGAACAAAAACAGGAAAATTGAGTTATAGATTTGATATGGATTTTACTGTCAGCTGTCAGGGTAATGGTGATGATGTGAGTCCCTGTGAGAATTCCAGTACAGCCACATACATACTGCACACACTGAGAAAGTCACTCAGTCAAAATGTGCCCATTAACCCATAGATACACATATTTATGCAACTATACTCAAAATATACATCCAGTATACTTATTTGCATGTGCTTATAAATTTGTAAACACATATTGTAGTAGCACATGCACAGGAGACACACACACACACACACAAATGAGAAGATGTGCTTATTAACACTTCCACCTCGAGGCTTCAGTAGCACTGCCATCACGCTCTGCCCAATATTCCCCTGATCAATTTATACATGTGATGAATAGAAAGATTTTTTGAAATAAGCTAGTTTCTGCCTTGCCACTTGCATCCAAACATAAATTGGCAGTCATTTTGATTAGATTATCTAAGATGTTAAGGATCATATTTATGCCAAGGATTTAGGTTTTAGGAACTGGTGAGACAAGTGAATTAGCAAGGCTGATTTGAGTAATTGATCTATGAGTTTGAAGGATTATCAGAAGCCCCGACACTACACAGCTGTTAATATGAGAAAAGATTTTACAACTCTGAGACTTATCATGGCAACAATTGTTTCATCCTGCATTGCAATGATTGGGTGGTAAACAGTAGCAATCTAATCTAGCAAGAATGTACGCGTCCATGTATTTGATTGTGTCAACACAGTGCTTTGCTGGATAACGTTGCGCTTTGTTTATTCATTGAAATGAATGGGGTGGCTACATTTCTGCTGTCAGTAGGAGCACGGCCTAAAAGTGTGTCATGTCATTCACGGGAATTTAATATCAGTTCTCTCTATAAGTTTATAAAGTAGATTCTTTAGGAGCCGTGCTAATTCACGTCCAATTACATCTATCCATTGACTATACAATCTCTACCACAGCCTCTAAAATTTGCTTCCTGTTCTGAGCACACATAGTAAGTCTTCAGCGACATACGGAGCAGCATTTCATCATTGAGCTAGAGTTACAATTAGTAACCATTACTCTAATCTCAGAATACATTTTCATTTACAGTAAATCGCAGTATCTGAAATAGAAGCTTCAGGTCCAATGCTTTAGCCTGATCTACTTTATGTCTCCCTTTTAACATATTATTTACTGACTATTTGAGGCCCTTGTCTGGCTTCTTAAGCACCTCTGTCTAGGCTTTTATTATATTTTCCTGGTTTACTTTTCAGTGAAATAGAAATTAGATTGTGCATTAAAATATGTGTCAATCTGTAACAGTCACAGTTTGCTGGATCTAAGTGAAGTCTGGTTCCCAGATCATGTAATGGCCTGATCAGCTAACAGAGATAGAGAAAAAGGCTGCGTGATAGATGATGATCAACAGAGAAATGGAAAGGCTGCGTGATAGATGAACAAAAAGTTTGGAGTTCTGCTAGTGACCAGAGGCTGCATTGTTCATGACCCCTCACAATATTTAGGCATTGCACACGACAAATAGCAAACAAATGATTTATACTCCTAACTAATCTTTTTCCTGATGGTGGAACTCAGTAAAAGCCATAGGTCTATTCCAATCAATGCAGATTATCCCCCTAGGAGCATGAATATTGCCAACAAATTATACGGCAATTTGGAGGCTTTCCTCGCAAGAACAACAGCTCAGTTGTTTCAGTAAATGGCCCAAAACCAAATTTGTTTATGAAAGTGCTCAGTTAATTTCTATGGCAGTCTTATCATAAGAGTTTAATATTTCTTGTGTACAAAAATAAATATTTGCTGGTTGGTGATGCCAGGTCAGGGAATCACCAAAAAGTGACAAAGGTAATGTTAACATGTTTCTATGGACAATGTCAAATATGTTTGCCAATAAAACAGATTTTGGCAGGTTTCATTATTTGTAGGTACACCAAAAATATAGATTTTGGAAACTGGAGAGAATGATAGAAGCTGATATTAATACACTGAACTTCCCTTTAATATGTTATTGTGAAATGTCTGTATAGGTAAAAACTGAAAAACTGTCATCTAATATGATTTTAGTATTATTATTTTACAAGATGTTTTATTTCCCACTTATTAAACGGACTGACCTCACCTGTTCTCTAATTAAGTTGTGGTAAGCTTAATTTCCTGCCTTGAGTGGGATAGGTATATGAAGGGATTCATATCTAATGAAAATATGATGTTGACATATTTTAATAACACCAGTACATTGTTTCAAATCTTTCTTGATTTACAACGACCCCATGGGGAGAAGGAGAGGCAATGAAGTAAAAGATAAGTGAAAGTAGATAACCACATAAAAAGAGGGCTTCAGCAACTGGAATAAATGTGTTAAATGAGGATACATGCATGGGCAAAAGAGGAAAAGACAAAGAAAAGAGAGAGGAAAATACATGAGTCTTAAATGTGTGATAGGGCACAGATGGAGAACTTGTCTGTGTAGCATTTACAGATTTTATGATGGGTGGATGCTCTCCAAGATATTGCTTGGAGGAAAAGATCACATACGCTTGGTGACATTATTTTTCTCTCTTTCCTTCTCTTGCTGTGAAGTCCTGGTTGTTGTTACATCCCTGCTGTCTTACTGCTATAAAACAAGTGAACTGATAAACAGCCCTTCCTCAAAAACAGCCTGACTCAAAATAAAAGACATTTTACAAGTGAAGGTGGATAAACGCTACACGATTTGTTGCACACAGCGAAGCCTTTGTGGAGTCCATAGCTATTGTATGCAATGTAAACAATGCAGGATTGAAAATAAAAATGGTCTCGGTAAATGGTTCACGTTAGGGAAAGATCGTGGTCATGGTTCATGTTGACAGGTGGTAGGTGAAGCGATGCCACCAGACAAAACAAATAATACATTGTTTGACCAAAATATCTAAACTTCCAGAGCCTGCAGCTGCTTCTGTTGATGCAGATGAATGATAATTAGATGTGGTTGAAATATCAGGAAAAAGCAAGCTTTCTTGAATGAAGTTTTTTCTTTTGCCAAACTACGGTTTGGTACATTGTTTTATTTAAACAAATACTGCCCTCTGCTATCCTGTTTCTGATGAGGAAAGTCTTGCAACAGCACCACGTAGAAAATAAATCCACATTTGGGTCAGTGCAAACTGTGTTTATTGTATTAAGTAAGCTGAACTGGTGTGATAGTTACTCTATCTTTGAAAAAACTGGCACACACGCAAAGGAGATAATGTCTTCTTTCATGTGTCTTAAATCCAGTGACATGTTACTGAAAACAGAGTAGCACAAACAGACTAAATTGAAGAAATACAGGCAGCAGCTTTTATATAGTACTTATGTAAAATCATTTTGATAATTGAACCCTTAAAAATGCACCTTTTCTTTCCATTGTCAGACGCAGCCACATGCTCTGTCTCTCAAATTTAATTTCTATTGACCTCAATAGCAGGTGAGAGTTTGGATCCCATTTGTATTTATTTATCTGACAATAATAAAATCGTCAGCAGATGCCTGCAGACGTGACATTGCCCAGAATAGAAATCAGTATTTAAACAAATGACTTTCTATCAAACAAACTTATTTTTTCCTACATTGGTTTAGTAGAAGTGAAATGTAACAAGGCCTGGTCCTTTAATTTGATACTGTCTATGTTTATTATCAGGACTGACTTTTACTTCTACTGCCAATTTCCTCAGTTTCATTTGTATTTTAATTTTTTCTCTTTTCATCCTATAATACTTCTTATTTGCTGTCTCTATATTTCTGCTAACTTCTTGTCGTCTTGCTCCGTATCTGTATTTTATTTCTCTCTAATCAGTCTCTCTCTGCCCCCCCCCCCTTTGTTTTTCTTCACCCCACTCCTCATGTGCATGAAGTAGGTGCATGTGGTAAACGGCTGTGTCCGGTGTTTGCATGTGCATGTCTACATTTCTCTGTCCAAGTTATGGGCCCCAGATGTGGCCAGCAGCTGTATGTACAGTGCATTGTGTGTGTGATTGTGTGTGTGTGTGTGTGTGTGTGTGTGTGTGCGCGCTCATATGCAGGTGTGGGCACGTACCCATTTTATGCAGCAGCTGTGTGTTTGGTTATGGACAGATGTTTAGTAGCAGGTGATGGTTTTAGGAGCCAAGCAGACAGTTGGCCAGGCAAGCGGCCAGGGGGACGAGGGGGAGAGCTAAGCCCAATAAGATCGAAGGAGGCCTGGGCTGGGCGTTCACTCAACCAGTGCCTTCTGGACCTTTGCTGGATGGCTTGTGGTTCAGGAGAAACCAAGCTGTGGGTGTCAGTGTTTATACATGACTCTGAACTTGCCAGACTCCACAGACAGCTTACTGAGTACTACTGTAGTAAAGAAAGACAGTTACCCGTAAGTCTAGGCTTAAAAGGGTCAGGGTTTATATTCCCCATGGTTCATATCTAAACTGGAGTCCAGTCCTTCCACTCAAAATCAGACTACATGGATGTGTAAATGCCACATGAAATGTGGTGAAAAGAGAGACATGTTAAATTAAATTAAATAGAGAACTTGTTAAATAAAGAGAGGTAATGCAAAAACTGCAAGACTGCAGACATAGAGATGATGTGATAGACATGAAGGATGATGGAGTTTTTTAACCATTGGAACAACAGGGAGCAAGAAAGACAACAATTGAAGTGAAGGTGATAATAAGCATATTAGGAAAGGATAAAATAAAATGAAGGAGAAAGCAAGATGTACAAGACTTACAAAACACAGCAGAAAACTGTAGCTGTCAGCAAATTGTGAGACTAACTGCTGCCTATAAAGTGCGACTAGGAAGCAAATGGGAATCACATGGTTTCCCTCTGTCATTCCATCTGTATTGAAGACATGTCTAAGACCTCATTAAGGCTGTATGACACCTCCACTACTAAAACCAGACAGATGGTTATCAAGCTCTATGATGAAACAACAGCTGTGCTTTTGACAGTATAGTGTGCTTGTACAGCTTAGATAGGCTATTTTGGGAGGAAAACAAGCAAACAAATGCTGTGTTCACTTAATTTAAATGCTAGCAATCTATTTTGTTACATAAGCTGAAGAAACACACAAACATGAACAATGCTTAATTAAAGAAAAATAGTGCACCACACACACACACACACACACACACACACACACACACACACACACACACACACACACACACACACACACACACACACACACACACACAGTGATATTGACAGAGAACAAGGCCCTCTTCTATTTCTTCTAATTTGTCTTCATCTGTTCATATATTTTGGCATATAATTAGTGGCTATGATTTCAATTTAAGACAAATTATTGTGAAGAGGAAACAACATTTACATGACCCTATCTGAAGCTGAAATTACAAACAGATATCCCAGCATTTGTAAGATATGTTGCATGGGAGAGCAAGCTGTGACCATGTGTTTTGGAATCTGCTCATTGTGCAGTATTTTTCACACTTTTTAATATGCTGCACCACATGCAAGTTTCACTATTAAGAGGAACAGATGAACCTCATGTGACACTGGATTTAAGACACAACCCCTAAGTAACCATTATTATTTATTAGACTCTAAATGGGGAAATCCAATCTGTTCATTATCTGAGAAGACAAAGTGCAGTCAGTGCAATAGCCAGTTTAAGGATGTGCAGTTTTTTTAAGCAGAATGTTTTTGTCTTAACTTAAAAAAAAAAGGTAGACCTACGTACATATCAGTACAAAATCCGTATCAAAGTTAGACTAGAGATTTCAAGTTTGCAGAACTTTCTTATAGACACGTTGCATCAAGTACAAATTTGTTTCCAACAAGATTCATAATTAAGCTTTAGACCAGAGTCAGTAATTTCCCAACACAAACTAACAAATGTATTTTTAACCTTTTTCAACTTACTGAAACTGAACCAGAGGAACACATCTATTCACCCAGTTATTTTTTTGTAAACCTTCAAGGAGAAGAGACACATTGTCATGTGGCCATGAGCCAAGGTAAACTTATACAGTTAAAATATATAATTGTGTTTAATTGAATAAGTTTTGTTTTGTTTGGATAGATGAAATGTTACCAAGCAAGCATGTTCTTTGACTAAGTCTTGTGCATAGTCCTATCGAGGATTTATATGAATGTTTTATGTTCCTGTTTTAACACTTTTGATTCACAGTGTGCCTCTTGACAGTTTCTTATCTAAGGCAGCACATTCAGTACACACAGTAATGTATACAATTCATGGACGGACTTCTGCTGCTTTGTATACTTTTACTTACTTTAGAATAGACCTGTAAGTTTACATAGTATTTATCATGACTTCATGTTTTAATGATTTCCTGCAACAGTGTGCTTGATTGGTAGTTCTAAATTGTCTTCGTTGACTAGAACTACAACTTTAAGTTTATGTATCACATTTTGTATGTATCAAAAATAAAGTTATACATTTTCTCTTGCTTTACTTATTAAAACTTATTAAAAATACTGTCAGGTCTGACAGTCTGTCTTGGTGCTAGCATCACATCAATATTCAATTTAAGTTATTCTGCGTCACTGCCTGCCTGCCACAAATGTGTATCTGGCCTCTACAGTATATTTTATGCATTCTGAGATATTTTTTCCGACAGGCCTATTCCAAGGGCAATGTGACAGAATCGTTAGGAAAAGGTGTGTTTGTGTGCATGAAGGATGATAAGCATTTAGCTGTCTAAATGTCGTGGGTGCGTAATTAAAGTCAACCTGATTGCTGTCAATATGTGATGACTGCTACTGGGAACAGTGGTTCGCCCCATGTTCAGATGTAATTATGGACCATAGGGTCCCTTGACAGGTGTGTGCACATTATGTTGCAGAGGTTGGAGGATGATTGCTCTGCACTGTTAGATAGATCTGTGACGTGTGTGTGTGTGTGCGCGTGTGTGCGTGTGAGAGAGATGTTATTGTCCCAATAACGAACCATTTTATAGGTTTAGTACTTGAAATTACAGCATGGAAGTCATACGTTTTATTTATTTATACAGCCATTTATGTTTTCAAAAAAAAAAAAAAACTTCAGACTCTACCACCACACTAACCTTTAGACCTGTTTTTGTCTTTTCTCCTTGACAAAGGACAAGGGGAAGCCAAAGACTAAATACATAGGGTAACGAGGAAACACAAGTCAGGTGACACAAGGGCTGGGGAACAGGTGGACAACATTAGGCAATCACAGGGGCGGGAAAACACAGGAAGTAAAACTAGACAAGACAGCACCGAAAACCAGACTATCACAATAAATAGGAAACAGAACATATACAAGATCAAAAATAATGCAATCACAAGGACAAGATAATAGAAAAACGACAGAAGAAACCACAAGACATAATACCAAAACTATTACAGTAACAGTAACAACACAAAATATTCTCACCATCATTCAATTCATTTAACTTTTTCAACAATTCCACAAATGCTTTTAACATCCCAAACAATCTGTTTCTTTGTGTGTGTGTGTGTGTGTGTGTGTGTGTGTGTGTGTGTGTGTGTGTGTGTGTGTGTGTGTGTGTGTGTGTGTGTGTGAGGTTGTACTGTCGAGCACACGTTGCGCTTGTCTCCTTTTTCCTCCCACTGTGTCTATAATGAAAAGCTAAATGGCCTGGGTTAGCAATGATTAAAGATGGACGGCTACCGAGGAGGAGACGGAGAAAACAGCAGTCGGGAAATGACAGTTTGAGGTAAATGACAGCTCTGCTATGTTCAGGATAAATGGATTGTGCAGCTATATTCAGCCTTCGCCATCAATTATTTAAAGACCCACCGACAAGACAAATCCCCTGTAACTGAAATTTCTTTGCAGTGGTGGTAAAGCAAGTTTCTAACCAGGTGACATGATTCACACAGTTCCCTTTTCATATCCCAGTTTCTTGAATCCATTACATGCTCACTTCAGCTAGAGTGCCACTGGGAATTAACTCTTAATTATTAGCAATTCATTAACGACTAAGACTATAAAGGCCTTAATATGGAGGTTAGTTATCTGAAATGATCTATGATATGTTCCATCTTTGTTCCTCCCTCTGTGGAGGAGTGGCATAATGATAGCTGTGAGACAACCACTCATTTGCGCCATGGAGGACATATCTGTGCTTGTGTGTGTGTGTGTGTGTGTTTGCTTGCATTTTTATGCAGATGATGTGACATGTACTGTAAGTCCCCTTGCGTCTACGCTGATATTCATGCATGAGTGTGTGTACATGGGTGATATTGTAGCAGGTCTGACAGTCTACTCTGACAACAGATGGGTGAATGGGTCATTTGTTATTTATAATATGTGTGTCCCTTATACTGTGGGACTGTCAATTGTGTAATCTAATAAGGGGTTGGTGTGTGTATGTGTGTGTGTGTGTGTGTGTGTGTGAGAGAGAGAGAGAGAGAGAGAGAGAAAGAGAAAGAGAGTCCACAATTGGTCAGTGTAGCCTGATAGTCCCCTGTTGGTAACATAGGTGTGTGTGCATGCATGACATTGTCTAACAGTGTTAGAGACAGTGCCAGATGACAATGTGACTTTTGTTTTCGTCAGTATTTTTTTCTCCAATATATAGAAATTACAGGTATCTATTATGAGCTTACTGATTGTGGTATTACGCTGATTTTTCATTCTGTGCCACCATGAGTTTAACTTTTTTGTCAAAGTTTGCATTTATCTCGAATATCATTTACTGCAAGGATTGTTTGGGCGGTCATTTATCCATGGTCCCCAGACAATTTATCCTAATGACGTAATCCTCTGACTGTTCCTTTAGTAATACAATGGTCAACATTCAAATCTGTCCAATACTTTGGTTGATGACCAAGTGCCTGCAAAACTAGACTGTAGACTCTTCATACAGTATATATTACCATGTGAACTCCTCTCCTCTCCTCTCCTCTCCTCTCCTCTCCTCTCCTCTCCTCTCCTCTCCTCTCCTCTCCTCTCCTCTCCTCTCCTCTCCTCTCCTCTCCTCTCCTCTCCTCTCCTCTCCTCCCTCTCCTCTCCTCTCCTCGCAGGATTCCCCTCCACCCAACAGTTACAATGTGAGTCAGTCATTTGAGAAGGCAAATGGCCGCTCTTACTTAGAACCCCGAAATAAAGGAGCTAAGAGACGACAGAGCTGCTTCCTCTCTGCTGCACCACGAGATAATTTCTTCCTGCAATGTGACACCACTGTACCAGGTATCTCTCTCTCTCTCTCTCTCTCTCTCTCTCTCTCACACACACACACACACACACACACACACGCTAATATATTGGATTTAAAGATTGGACAGCTAAAGGAACAACTGTTCTGTGCAACATAATTAAAGAAGGAGCATTTGAAAGGCTTAATAAAAATAAATTGGAATTATTTGTGTCATTCTAGAGGACCTGGGTTGACTAAACACCCTATAGGCCAGACTTTTTTTGTGTGAAAATGTATGATTATGATTATATGGAAAATGAAAAGATTTTTCACTAATTGTCGTAGTTTTTACTGTACATTTGTCTCTGTATTTGTCACAAATCTTAAAATGGGGCATTTCAGACACACATAAATGGCACTTTTTATGGAATTGTCTTTGATGCTAAATGTCAATTAAAAATATATAAAGAATAAAAGGAAACCTGTATAGCTCCACCTTTTCACCATCATGCAGTCCAATTAGCTCCATCTCTGTGGGCTTCTAACCTAATATTTACCTCAATTACACTCCCATTGAAAAATGTTGTTTAAAAATTGATAGATTCATGACTTATTTGGATAATTTATGACTAGTCCCATTTCATCGAGGGACTCAACCCATGAGGCACCCCAAACCGTTTAACCAAAACCCAATTTGCATATAAATAGATTTGGACTGTTTGCAATAGTGTTTCTTCTTCATACACACAGCCACACGCACACACACACGCACACACATACACACACACACACACACACACACACACTCTGAAGCAGATATGCAGACACAAGCATATGGACACTCTTGGTCACATTCAGACTCACATTGAGATACACAACATGCACATACAATTATTTTGCCCATTATTGAATTTGCATTTATGAATAGGCATACACTACATGGAACATTATATTCCTCATCACGCTGGGTCCCCTGCGATTCCCCCACATTTCTTATAATGTAAGAGCATTTAACTACACAACAGTTTTGAAACATACACACACACACACACACACACAAATACAAACACGTGCAAACAAATGAATGACAGTGTTTCATATAATGTTCCATGATATTAGCAATGGCTTAAGGTGTTTTTTTTTTAATGTGTTTTAAAGGTCCCTTGATGTTTGTGTAGTCAGAAGCTGCAATTGGCTGTTGGGTCAGGCAAGAAGCTGCTGCTTTTTTTACTGTAAAATTGTGCTGGACCAGCGATGGATTCTCCTTCTTTTTTTCCTTATCATAATTCTTAATGCTCTGAATACAATCCGAAGCCCTGGGGTCCATTAAACCATTTTAAAAAGGATGGTAAAAGTTATTTCTATAATTTATGAAAAGTTGGCAGTGTAGGTTTGACATAAAAAAAGGTTCATGGAAACAATGTTGTGTAATGGATAAAGCCCTGAAGCGTAGTTTCTTCAGTTTGAGAACAGTTTTAATTTTTTTCAGAATTCAGTGTGAATGTTTCTTCTTTAAATGAAAATGGCTTTGTAAGCGCTTTTATTTTCACTGTGAGTATGCAGTATGTGTGTGTATCTTTTTTTTTTATATGTCAGTGCCTCTTTGCTTGTTTGTAACCTTATCAACATATGTGTGTAAATGTGTGTATATTCATGGATCTTTGTACACATGTTCGTTTCATAATATATTCATAACATGGACACATTCTCAAAAGCTAAATATAACTTCTTATCACTGCAGAGATTTTGGTTGATCCATACAGGGCCATCTGTACATTATATAACATCTCTTGGTGCTAGGTTGTGTCCAGGCACAATGATCTGCAGCCCAAAAAAGAAAGATAGCACACCCTGGCACCACAGTTCACATTTCTACTGTAAAATGCACCCACGCTGCTGTGACATTCATTGTCCAATATGTTGGCAAGGAGAAAAACATCAGGGTAGCTTTTTACATAAGAGAGAAAACCTTTTAACCTTGATCAAAATAATTCACCACTACTTCTACATAATCTGACCCGGCTACTTTGCTGTAGACCTTTTAGCATTGCACAGAATTTCAGCTATAACCAAAATTATTTCACCTACCTCAACCTCTAAATATAACACTTAAAAACTTGACTGAATAACTATGGTGAAAATTCGGTATTAGACAGAAAAAATGCACTTTTGTAGGGTGTTATGCTCTGGTTTTCTTGCACACACTGAAGGCACAGTCAGTATGTGCTTATATAAAGTACATTGGCGTCTGAAGTACTTTCCTGCCTCACAGCAACTAAATGTGAAATTATGAATTTAGGTGTGAATTATGTGTGCATGTGTTCATCAGGGCCTGGCCAGTATAACCCCAGTGTGAAATCCATACCCCAAATGGCTCTGATCTCCTCCAGAGAAGATCGATTTAAAGTCTCTGTGGATACCAGCCCTGGACCAGGCGCTTATCAGGTAAGCATTCTGTGAAAATGCAACTCTCAAGAAACGTTCTTACCTCCAAACACACTCCCAGTCTACAAGACTCATTGAGCAGCCAACATTCAGTAATAGTGTACTGACATGACTGTTGCTATGGATATGTGTCCTTGGATTTGAATGTGTTTACATACGACTAACAGAGTATGATGAGACGGTAGTGTGTGTACAGTACACAGACCCTGTTTGTGTGTCTGGGGTATGCATGAGAGGCCACAAATATATGCCTGACATTATCTCATGTTTCGATCCTCAGAGAATCTGTCAAATTTTTGTCTCTGACCTTGAGCTGTGCGGAAGAAATTGATTGCTTTGTAATAAAAAAAAAAAAAAAATTCAATACGTTTTTGTGGTTTTGACCAATCTCCATCTGATGCAACATAAGGCTAAATGATGCCTTTTCCTGCTCAAGGCAGCTTTGCAGGAGAATAGTTCTTAATTGACTTGCCTAGTTAAATTAAACTGGCAAAAGTGAGTGCAGTGTTGTTTAATGCAGCCACCTTAGACTGCTGACAGAGACAAATGCACTTTATGGTTGAAGCATAATACAGTTGTAATGAATTCTAACCAGAACCTTATCTCTCCCTGCTCAATTTCAGTGTGTTTTAATAGGAATTACAGCCCTGGGTTACAGCTGTATGTGAGTGTGTGTGCATGTGTGTGTGTGTGTGTGTGTGTGTGTGTGTGTGTGTGTGTGTGTGTGTGTGTGTGTGTGTGTGTGTGTGTGTGTGTGTGTGTGTGTGTGTGTGCGTGCGTGCGTGCGTGCATGCGTGCGCCTGCGTGCGTGTACAAAATGATTGAAAGAGCTAATGTTGCTTCCAGTCCCTGCTGACTTTGAGTGGTAAACATCAAAGACAAAACCACTGAGTTTGATTTAAACATTACCACAGAGTTCATCATCATGTTCATGTTCATGTCCATGGGTGTAATGCTATCACAGGGCTCGTTCTTCTCTTCTCTGTCTGCCTGTCTCCCAATCTGTCTGCTGTCTCTGTATGGATTTATCTCCTCAACTTTTCCCTCTTTTCTCTTCTGCAGTTCACTGTCTCTGTCTCTCTTCTCACTGCCTTTTTCCACCTCCATGTCCCTCTCCCCTCTAGCCTGGCATAGTCAGACTAATTTATTGTATTACTGTAGTCTGGAACCTCTCAGTTCATTTTCGATTTCCAAGGGGTGCTATAAACAGTGAAGACCAAAATGCATCTGCATGCAATTTCAATAGACCTACTATACAACCTAATCTGAGCAACTAAATAATGCGGCTCTGAGCGACACATGCAAGTTGGGGCAGTGCCGGGTCTGTTTTAAAGCAGGAACAAAAATGGCAGTCTGGTTACAAACTTTCAAATTACAGCTTTTACCAGGTCCACTAAAATGTGTTTCTGAAAACTTTTTAGGTGAAATTCATGCAATACACTAACAGAATATTGTTATATATTATTTGTATTCGATCACCAATGCCTAGTTTAAGCCAGCCAATGAATGAAAGCAAGAGCAACAGCTTTAAGTTTACATATATCCAGTTCCATTTCTCTTCAGAATCTATAGCCCCTGTCTCTCTCATACATTTTTCATTCCTTTCTCTGCAAATTGCAACATAAATTAACAAGGCAAACCGTTTTGATGGATGTACAGCAACACGTGAGATTTGTGTTCTCCCTGGATTTGATTGCTTGAATATTATTGGACGTTACTAGTCAGCTGGTAGCCAAAAACCTGATGAATAAGCCAGTGATTGGGAAGCGAGAGTCAATGCTAGCGCTACATTTATTGCTCAGCCGGACCCCTATTCTCCATTTCAGTTCATCAGGTTTTAGCACAGAGTTACAGCTTACATGAACTTCACCTCACTATTATTAAGTGTGTTCCTCCACAGCTCTCTCTTCAGCGGAGCATGCAGTCCTTGTTGCCTACATCTCTCCATCCACCATCTCATCTCACTTTTCTTTGTCTTTTCTGTGCAAATTTCAATTTTGAAACTGTTTATGATAGTCACCCAATTCTGTTTCATTAGGACTAAGAATTGTGTGTATGATAATCAGTGCAAATAGTCGTAATATATTACAGTAGGTACATGCCTGGTTGTTGTAGGTTTAAAAATTTTAACGTTAAACAGCATGCACCAGTGTGTGAATGTTGGTAAGTATTAAATGTCAGTAATGTAGGCAAAATGCAGTGCATATTTTTTTCCAGATACATTTTTAAAACCTTTTATCTTCCTATGTAGATGTATGCTGGTGGATGTTCTTTCTTGCTCTACATGTCCTTCTCTGTCTCTCACTCTGTCTCTCTCTTTCTTTCTTTCTGTTAGAAGGAGAAGCTGTAGCTGCGTAAATTTTTCCACTAACAGTAGCTTCTCATGTCCTCTCCTCTCCCAGGGTATCTGAAGGTAAAAAAAAATCAACTAGGGCATTAAATAAAAATAAAATAAAAAAAATCCTCAATTTTGGCTCATCAAGTGTTTTACTGCAGCCACTTCAGTCAAAGCAGAGAGTAGAGTAAATGTTGGGACATAATTGGCACAAAGTTAAAATGGGTTAGTTTATGGAATTAAACTAATAACATCTTGCTACCTCCTACTGTAGAAGTGAATTGCAGACCAATAAATAAGGCCCTGGGTTTAAATATGCATGTGTTTATATGTTTCAACTTGTGTACACTCACAAGCGTATTGAACTTTAACAGAAAACCTGCCACCAGTAATACTAAAAACCATTTAGCTTTTAGTTGTTGTCTTTTTGCAAAAGATCCTTTGACTTGAGCTCAGATGTTGACATGGAGTTCATATATACTATATGTATATAAAGACCCGTACACTGACTAAGAAACATTTTGTGATTCACGCCGTATAGAGACTGATGCCTTGCATTGTGTTACATCTCGTAGCTTTAGGAGAATCAGTTGTCTGTGTCTATATGACATCATAGGCCATACAGTGTTATGGTGTGAAGTGGTGCAGAGAGGGAGCGAGGTAAATAAGTGTTGAAGACAAGCATGCAGTGGGATGATAGCGATGAGAAAGAGAGGCAGGTAGGGGTAAGTGGGAAAGAAGAGACATGGACCGAGGTGAGACGGTGATGAAAAGGTGGTAGAAAAGCAGAGAGGAAGAGAAGCAGAGAGACAGACAGCAGCAAATGGAGCAACTGAAGAGGGTAGTTAAATTCAACAGCTGCAAATGTGCTCTGAGGGCCTGCAATCTGAAACAGACGGCCACGTAATGGAATAGTAGCTTTTTCAGCATCAGTGTGTTCCTATATGCGTCCATCCATACATGTGTGAGTAATTTCACGTATCTATCTACATAAGCAGCATTAGGTCACAGTTAGGGCTCATTTAGTGTTTCCATTAAATGCACCATCCAAGGCACCGACTTCTGGAAAGTAGGCCCGATTAGCTTTCTCACTCAAGGCACTGCTCTTATTGGTTGAGCTTAATTTAACAGTGTGAGGATGAAACACAGGAATATAAAAAGACACATCAAGCAGAAACAAATGTTAATTAAATGCTGTGATCTTTGCTGATATATAAACCTGCAGAGTGCAAAGCACATACAGCGCCAACAAAAAGAAGCTCAAGTTAATATTATATTCATTATGAGTTAGAACAGAAGGTGTCCTTAACATAGCTGAAATTTCATCAAATCTTCCTCGGAGTGTGCGCTTTATGTCTCAACATGTACCTTCTATGTATGACAGTTTTTTATAGTTCTACTTTGCTTGCTGATTCTTCTAAGTGGGAAGCACAACCATCTGATACCATCTCATCATGTTCTTATAATTTCTTTCTGATGAGGGCAGTGTGAAATAATCCTTATTATATAAAATGCAAAAATGTCTCCCCATTGCTGCATTTTAATTCATCACACCCACTCTGCACAAACGTTCTGTGTTTGTTTGCTACTGTTTTTTTGTGAGTTTGGATAGTTAGAAACTCTAACTTACGACACTTATGAGTTTGCATGACTGCTGTATACTGATGACTGTGTGTGTGTGTGTGTGTGTGTGTGTTAGGGTTGCAGCTAACAATTACTTTAGTAATTGAGTATTCTTCTGATTTTCTATCAATTAATTGGGTAATCGAATAAGTGAATAATTTGCTTAATTAAAGAGCAATAGTAAAAATACAAAAGAGAGTAGTTTTGGCAGATCAGACAGCAGCACTCTTACAAATCTCCATTGTAACTAACAACCCATTTTGTTATTGATTGAGGTATGAAGACTCTTTGTTTCTGTGATTTATTTATGTGTAGCAAAACAAAGGCATCACCTTGTGTGAGTCTCTGCATACTCCAACAGAATATTTGCATCCTTTGTTTTGCTGGCATGTGTTTTGCATGCATGAGGTGAAGCTTGTGTTGTTGTGTCATGCATTGTATGTGTGTTGTGGGAAAGACTTTGCATCCAGCACTCTTTTTACTGTGTGTGTGTGCACACTTGTACACGTCTACATACATACCGAGTAACATCATCACCAACTCAGAGCACAGATTCCCTTCTCCATCTCCCCTTTATGACCTAGTGAAACATCCTATAAGCTCCCTCATTATTACTATGCCGGTGGTGTCGTCACTTCCAAGAGCTCTTCACCATTTCCCCGACCTCCTGGCCAACCCTGAGGGTGACCTGGAGTTGAACCCACAACCCTTTTCCCATTAGGATCAATACTGAGATCTGAGCGGCCCCTGCAATGTGCCTAAATCCTACTGTGGCACCTCTGGCATACTGATGCGTGGATGTGTGCTGGGAGGTTAGGGGAGAAAGAAAGAGAGAGAGAGAAAGAGAGAACTTTTGTAATATCAAAGAAGTAGGTTCCTCAGGCAGTACTTGGGTGTTCATACAGAATACGTATGCATGTGTGTGTGTGTGTGTGTGTGTGTGTGTGTGTGTGTGTGTGCGTACGTGTGACAAAGAAAAGAGAGAGAGAGAGACAGAGTTTTTTTGACATTTGTGAGGTGATTTTAGATCAGACTTTGAAACCCATATAGGATTTTTGTTTTTGGTACTATTTTTAATGTTCCCCTTAGTAAGACCTAGGTCAGACAGTCTAATCATTTGTATGTGTTGCTGTGTGTTAGTTGCATGCTAGTTTGTGAATTCCACCTTAATGACCACTTTCTAGCAGAATGATATGTGTTGTACTTTGGGTGTAATTTATGTTTAAAGTTAAGGTTCAATAAATAAATCTGAGTAACCACCAGCAGCTTGACATGCAAAACATTTGATTAAAGAATCCTTCAAAAGGCATGTACAACTAAATGCTAATACAGAAAGAGGCTGTTGAGTTGGAGAGACTTATCGTTTCACCTATTGTGTGAGATAGGTCATATGATTGGATGGTGTATAAAACATGTGACTATAAAAAATGACTTCCATGCTTGCCTGAACTAAGGCAAGGCAAGGCAAGGCAGCTTTATTTGTATAGCACATTTCAGCAACAGGGCAATTCAAAGTGCTTTACACAAAATCAGTTAAAAAAAAAACAGTTAAAAGAAAATAAAACCGATAAAACACAGAAGAAACAGTTCAAAATAAAAACAGATAAAACACAAGAATAAAAGTTACAGTGCAGTATAAGAGATTAAACAGTAAAGAAATAAATATCATTTAAAGAAAGGCAACATCAAAAAGAAAAGTCTTCAGCATTGATTTAAAAGAACTGAGAGTAGCAGCAGATCTGCAGGTTTCTGGGAGTTTGTTCCAGATATGAGGAGCATAGAAACTGAACGCTGCTTCCCCCTGTTTGGTTCTGACTCTGGGGACAGAAAGCAGACCTGTCCCAGATGACCTTAGAGGTCTGGGGGGGTCATAGTGTACTAGCAGATCAGAATATTTTGGCCCTAAACCGTTTAGTGATTTATAAACTAGCAAAAGAACTTTGAAATCAATTCTTTGGGGCACAGGAAGCCAGTGTAAGGACTTCAGAACTGGAGTGATGTGATCCAGTCTCTTGGTCTTAGTGAGGACTCGAACAGCAGCGTTCTGAATCAGCTGCAGCTGTCTGATTGATTTTTTTTAGGGAGACCTGTAAAGACCCCATTACAGTAGTCAAGTCTACTGAAGATGAAAGCATGGACAAGTTTTTCCAAATCCTGTTGACACATAAGTCCTTTAACCCTTGATATATTCTTAAGGTGATAATAGGTTGACTTTGTAATTGTCTTAATGTGGCTGTTAAAATTCAGGTCAGAGTCCATGACTACACCACATCCAGCTGTTAATTTGTTCGATGCACTTAGTCAGTTTTTGTATTGGACTATAGTCCCCTGGCGATAAGGTTATGTAAATTTGTGTGTCGTCCGCATAACTATGGTATTATTATTTTGTAATAATATTTTGTTGTTTTCCATAATCTGAGCCAGTGGAAGCATGTAGATGTTAAACAGAAGAGGCTCCAGAATGGAGCCTTGGGGAACTCCGCACATCATATTTGTACGCTCAGATGTATAATTACCTATTGACACAAAGTAATCTCTATTCTGTAAGTAGGATTCAAACCAGTTTAGTACTGAGCCAGAAAGGCCAACCCAGTTTTCCAATCGGTCTAGTAATATGTCATGGTCAACCGTGTCAAATGCAGCACTGAGATCAAGTAATACTAAGACTGAAATTTTGCCATTATCTGTGTTAAGGTGGATGTCATTAAAGACCTTAACGAGAGCCGTCTCAGTGCTGTGGTGTGGTTGGAAACCCGACTGAAAGGTATCAAAACTGTTGTTTAGTGACAAGAAATGGTTGAGTTGTTGAAAAACTGCTTTTTCAATGATTTTACTTAAAAGCGGAAGGTTTGATATTGGCCTATAGTTGCTCATTAGTGATATGTCTAGATTGTTCTTTTTTAAGAGTGGCTTGATTACTGCAGTTTTCAGGGCCTATGGAAAGATCCCTGAAAGAAGAGACATGTTCACAATCTGTAGAAGATCAGAAGCTAAACAATTCGAGACATTTTTGAAAACACCCGTTGGTAGAATATCAAGGCAACAGGAGGAGGTTTTCAGATGTTGTATAATGTCCTCCAGGTTTTTATGGTTGATCGCATGAAATTCTGTCATATTGGAACTAGTTTTGCTTGAACACTGTGACAACACATATCCTTGATATGGAGGCACTGACTGTTTGTCTAATCTTCTGAATTTTGTCTTTGAAGAAGGAGGCAAAGTCATTGCAGGCCTTGGTAGATAATGCGAAGTTCCATTCTTAAAAACGTTCTGTGTTTTCGTGGCATGTCCATTTCTTGGAAGACACTGTAAAGCTGTTTCATATGAGACTCCTGACTTCAGTAAACGGGTTCATACACAGTTTATGTGAAGTTTTATTAGACGGTTGAATGCAATAAAAACAGGGTGATTGGTGGAAAATGCCAAGAACGGATGATTACTCCTGTTTTAAAGTCAAAGGACAACCACCCTCATCATCACTCCTCATTTGATCATACTGGCCTCCATCGTTTATGCCTTCATTTTGTTTGTTTCCTTCTATATTTCTAAGAGTATGTCCTGTTCAACAAAACATATATTTAATTTTTTTTTTTTTTATACCTATTTTCTTTGGCCAGTTTTCATAGTATAATATCAGCCTGTTGTCTGGCTTTGTCATCTACTACAGCACAAAGGGTTGCATAAAAGGACAGACTGTTTAATGTCACATACCTATCAAAACACAACCCCCATCTTTGCTCTTTTTGTGTCTCTGCAGTTGAGTCCAGGCGTCATGAACACAGTACTGAAGGGCACCTTCAATGTGACGCTCAACAACCCTCTGGGTCCCGGCTGTTCCCCTCGTGTGACCCCTGGCCTTTTAACCCCCCACAAGACCATTAACATTGTCACGCCCAACACCTTCATAGCCAGCAGCACTTCTTAGAGCTCTTTGTAGGTCAAAGTTCAGAGGTATAAGGTGAGTGGGGTAAAACATCAAGCCATATTTTTGAATTATTTTCTGTTGAAAGTATAATAGACAATAAGTGAGATTATTTTCAGTTATTGAATTGTAACTCTGTAAATCTAGACATTGCAATAGTAATATGCAATGCAAGGTTTCAAGCAAGCTGTTTTGACATGAATTGTGATGACAATCATCACTGAAGCACTTTATAGCTTGTTTAAGTGTCTTTCTCTGTTTGATATTTCTATTCCCTGCCACTGTTGAAAGCTTACTTAAAGGAGAATTCCGGTCGATTTCAACATGTAGCGCTGTTTTTTAAAAAATTGTAGCGCTGTCAGTAGAGAGACAAATGAAACCAATCAGTGCTGTCTACACTGCTGAGTTGTCTTCCTGCTAGAGTTAGCACTCAACAGGCAAGTATTAAACTTGTTTTTAGCCTCTAAACATGCTCAAAATGTCATTACCAGTGCCTAGCCATGTGCAGTGATTCCTTTCAAGTGAACACAGTGAATGTGACTGTAGTAGATGTGGCAGAAAGGCAAGGTTGTGAAAATCGACTAGTGTGGACTTCACCAGAAAACAGGAAATAAACAGAGGTATGGATTAACACAACTTTTATGCCTTTCTGTCACATCTTCTGCAGTCACATTCGCTGTGTTCACTTGGAAGGAATACCTGCACATGGGTAGGCACTAATGACATTTTAAACATGTTTAGAGGCTAAAAACACATTTAAAACTTGCCCAGTTTAAACCTGTTGGGTGATCTCTAGCAGGAGGATAACACGGTGTAGGCAGCACCGATTGGTTTCATTTGTCTCTCTACATACAGTACTACAAATTTAAAAAAAAACAGAGCTACATGTTGAAATCGACCGGAATTCTCCTTTAAGCAGTCTGTCCAATCTCTATATGTTTTGCATCGCTTTGCTTTGCTTTGCATCGCTGTGTGTGTGTGTGTGTGTGTGTGTGTGTGTGTGTGTGTGTTTCAGCCTAACATTTGCTATCAATATACAGCACACAGTAGATCCCTAGAGCTGTTGTTTTAGTAATAGTCTAGTCTAAATTGCCCTCATAGTTAATTTAACAGCCAATTTACAAATAGTGCAGCTTAAAACTTGTAATTTTTCAAACCAAAAATGTATCTGAGCAAACTGCTGACTGATTAACTTTGTTTATTGTTTCAGGCAGCAGTTTGCGGGACGATGACGGCTTTTTATTCAGTGTTGCAAAGTAAAACACCTACAATCACATCTAGAGCTGATGGTTCCCTCATTCTTTACCCGCAGTAATGACATGCTTGACACACTGATTCAGCAGTTTTGGTGGGTCAGTTCCTTCTGCATTAACCACTTTGTTAATCAATAACAATTAAAAAGCTATTAGTATAAATATTGCCTTAGGTCTTTTTGAAAACATTTTATTCTAAATAAAAAAGTCTTGTCTGAAAGGAGCTTTGTTTTCTTAAAGTAGCAATCAAAAGATCCAATCTTATCAAAATAAGTCAAAAATTTAAAATAATGGGAAGGTTTGCTATATAGATTTTACTGTGCTGCCCGTGTTGGCTAGTGACTTGTTAAGCTGGGTAAGTAGCACGGGATCACATACAGTATGCGCTTAACTACAGGCCAACTAAAATGCCGGGATTGTCACAAATCATGTGTTATGTAATGACAATTGACCAGTGCATGAGACAATTAAAAAAACAAAATGCTATTAGAATTAGAAAAAGCTTCATAGCTATACATTATTGCTTAGCATGCATAAATCATGATGCCATTCACTATGTACTGTATATTTGTGCTACTACCAGAAAAACAGGTGTGAAAGTCATATAGAAGACTCATAACTTATGTTGCAGTGTTTTTTTAGTACATTACACATGATATTCTTTGCTCATTAATCAAATTAGTCTCACCTTTAGTTTCTCTTTCTCTCTCTCTCTCACACACACACACACACACACACACACACACACACACACACATACAAACACAAGAAACACAAATCGGCAACGGCATGTGAAAGTGCATTCTGCTCATAAATACCAACGTGGACTTGCAGCTTAACATGCAGAGGCAAGATTGGATGTGTGATTACACTATAAAATATTAAGTATACAAAGCCATGACACACCTGTAAAAGGAGAAAGGCTGAGGAGAAAGCAAACAAAAGTTTAGTAGAGCAGTGATGGAGGAAACAGTTTGGCTTTTTGGGAAACACGCAGCGAGGAAATGCTGGCGCTGTCCAGTCCAGTCCCTGAGAGAGACGACGCTGGAGCAGCTCATGATGAAGTTGTTCGCTGTCAACTGCCAAAGGGTACAGAGGCCAACAGCTGTTTTCCGACCGTGCCACCATGCAACTTTGGGTTTATAACAATGCTTGTTTCCTTTCTCACCGATAGCTATAAGAGAAGATTGTTTCAATATACCTCATATCTCATATCTCATATGAAGCTTCAGCCAGCAGCCAACTGGGGTGAGTTGTAGCTGATTGCCTGGCAACCTCAGAGTAACAACTGTACCCCATGTAAAACCACAGCTTGTCTATTTTATGCTTATGTTTACAGATAAAAAAACAAGCTATAACATGTTATTTAGCAAGCTTTAGAGGTGGTGTTCCTTTCAGACAGAGCCAGCCTAGCTTTTTCCCCATTTCGCTGTATTGTAAGCTAAGCTAACTTGCTGCTGGCTGTAGATTCATATTTAAGTACCACACAGACATGAGAGTGGTATCCATTGTCTCATCTAAGTCACAGCAAGAAATGTCAAAGTATTGCTTTGAAATTAGTAAAAACATTTGCCTTGTTGTAACATATGTCTTTTTGATTATCCTATTGGACTTGTGCCTCTGTTATCAGATAGGCAGAGATGGCTGTGACGAGGTGATGCAGGCGGTTCAAAGTGTCAGATAAACCACTTTCACTGGCCGTTACCACTGGAAAGTGTAGATTTATGCTCCTCTTCTCTGCTGATCACTCACCATAAATCAGCTATTCATGGCTATGTGTAAATGTGTGTTCCCAGTCCTAAAAGACAAAGAAAGAAAGTAACAAGAAGTGTTTAAGCATCAATAGAATAGCACAGATGACACCGTGCACGTGGATCTTGTTGGTCATATCTGATTGGAATTAACATTTCTAATTGAATGATTCCCCCCACCATTCCTTACTTCCTATGTTGAATGCTTCCTTGTCCTGCCGTGTTCAAAATGTCTGAGTGTCCAGAGTAACAGGTTCGACAGAGCACCATGTCTCTAGTCGTTCCTGCGGGCCTTTTAGCCTAATGAGGTGTTTACCCCCTATCATTATTCAGCTAGGAGCGGAGCAGAGAGAGACAGAGGGGGGTAGAGGGAGGGGAGGGGTAGAGAGAGTAGGGTAAAATATAGAGCGAAATGTAGAAGGAAGAAAGCCAAGAAAAAAAGGAGGTGAAGGAAAAAGGCAAGTGTAAGATGGAGAAAAAATTAGAGATTATATATGGGCAGAGGAAAGATCAGAGAGTTGGGAAAAAATGAGAGGCAGAGGAGGAAAGAAGGGGAAAGAGCCTGGTGTTATTTATGCCTCCCTCGGCACTCGTCTTTACCTTTTTTTTTCCCTCCACTAGCTGTTTTACATCAGCGATCTAATTAAATCAAATAAATCACATCGCACACACACAAGTACGCACACACAGCCACAACAGCCCCTCCCGATTCTGGGATTGTGAACATCTCCTCCTCCATCCCCCTCCACACGAGATTGAATAAATCTCGATTATGGTGCATTACACGGCACATCATTCATGTTGTTTATAGGTCCAAAATATGCAAACAGACCAGGGGCATAAAAGTGATCGATGCTCGAATGGGCTCTTTTTTCTGTTCTGTTCTCATCTCTCACGCAGCACCAAGTGCCGTCACTTACAGATGTTTTGTGTGGGAGGAAGACAGATTGTATCCTGTCCTTACATTGTCCCCTCATGATGGCTATTTTTATTGTCTTTGCGCCCAGGCATCTAAAAGGCATTTTTATACCTCATTTGCTAAAGCACTCTGTCTCTGCCGTTGAGCCATTATTAAATCTAATTAGCTCTGCCAAACCTTGAAGCTGTCCCTGAGAGATCTCTTGATAATTGTAAAACAGAGGTAAGTTGATCAGTGTTTTTATCGGTTACAGTGGGACTTGTAATACATGGAACACATGGAAAACAACTAGCAGCTGCTAAAGCTGCAGATACACCAGGAAATAACTGCTTCTGGGAAATAATTGTTTGGGCATATATTGTCCAAATATGTTGTTATTAAATGATATGATTTTTTGGCCAAACCAAGCTTGACATTCTTATTCATCTTCCATAATAACCACAGTTTTGTAAAGGAATGTCAACATTTCACCAGTTCAAAAAGACACACAATTTGACAGATTACTGTGTAAGTCCATTATTGTGATGGTCTATTTGATTCTTTGTCTTACAATATCTTCTATATTTTCCCTTGGTGATTTTATTCCCAGTAAAGAGATGGCATTTATTTTAAATTATCCGATACGTTTTAACTGACAGTAGTAAAACAAAATCGTCTTTATAGATCTTCGGTTTCTTATGTTATACTTCTACTTTTGTTAAAAAATATCTCACATTTACTGTTTTTATTCTGGTTAGGGTTGAATTTATTTCCAGTAACTTCAGTAGCATCAAAATCAAAAACACTATAATAATAGTGAAGATGACATTTTGTCCATATCAATCCACATTTCTACTGAAAATGCCTTACAAGGAGGCGGTTGCTCTCATGTGCACAGATCATGTCAAAGATTGATATGGAACCAGGGTATTTATGGGGGGGGGGGGTACTTTTGTTCCACTGTGAATAAGTCATAGTAAACTTCCATATTTCTCTGCAACGTGTATGTAAAAGTAGAGATACAACGCACCAGAGATCAAACTAATTTCATCAATCCTCTGCTGACCTTTGTAATTTATTTTGTCAATACATGTAAATGTAAAGTGCTATATTTAGCCACGATCATCTTGAGATGACAGCTTCACACTTGCAAACAGGTCGGTGAAGGCCAGATTAGCCGGTGTCTTTAATTAAAGGAGATGTACAGTAGTGCAGAAGAATCAATGTGAAGGTTAACAAGTGCTGACAAGGGCAGAAGAGACAGTGTGGCTTGATTTAGATACTACAGTGAGAAGAATGAGACAGGGTTATAATCAGTGGCAGTCACTGCTGAAATCTTCTTTGCATCCATCCACCTTTAGGTCTAGAGCTGCTATGGATAAGTATTTCCTTAATGGAGTACACAAGGGTATTGTGGGTATTTCATGTTTGTGAGCTTGTAATGCAGCTGTTTAAGGCTTCTGCACTAATGAGATTTGCCAAACAAATACTCAAATTCTTGAGAGTAAAGGTTTTACAATACATGCAGGTATGTTGTATATTACATGGAAGGTAAAGCTGACTTCTTTTCTATCACTCTTCTATGTAACTGTTTATGTCCTGGTTTGATTTAGGCCTTTGTGTTTACTGTGTGCAAGACAATAATTTGTTAAACTTTCTCAAAGTGTTGTTGCAGGTACGTGGAGCAAGCTTTTGACTAATTAAAACATATTTCACACACTGCCAAACACTAGCTGGCCAAAAATCTCAACTTAAAAAATAAATTTGCTTTATACACTTGGCTGCACTGCTTACTTTTTCTTCGCCTTCTCTCTCTCTCTCTTTCGTTCTCATTCTCTCTCTCTCTCTCACACACACACACACACACACACACACACACACATTATCTCTGAATAATTTCACCACAAAAAAATTTGCTCTTTATTGTCACACATAGGCTACTCTTCCCACCACCGCGCCCCCTCTCTCTTCACTTTCCACTATAGCTGCAAATTACTGATAAATTATTAAAAAGTCTTGTCTTGAGACAAACTGTATCCGTCATTTGGGAGTTTTTAACTCTTGTCCAGTACATTTTGTCTGCTGACCTTAGAATTGCAGTGTTTCAAAAGGTTACAGTGCTGAGACATTCATCATTGACACTGATAAGCAAACATAAATGGCAATAGGGGTTTGCAGTAAGTCAGTGAGTTCATATTACCAATACTACTTGTGTGAAATTTTTCCCTCTATTTTGTCAAGTAAAAGCTCATTTTGTTTATTAGTCACACAGTTCGACACACTTCAGTATAGCTATTCAACCTGAACAACTTCTCCTGACCCCAGATACCCACTGTGTAGCTTCACTGGATTGCTTGGGGACTCAAGGAGGGTGGTTAATTCATTTATTTTACCTGCTCACACTTTCACAACTCTTCCTGAAAATCCAACCAATGAGTATTGGACATTAGACTTCATAATAAAAGCCATTTATTTTCAGATGATGGTCCCAGGATGAGTAATCTTTAATTTGAAACAATTCAGGTGGATTTCTAATGCATGTCTTTTTTTTCCGTCTCGCACCTTCGAGGTGTGAACTTTTCCCTTTTGCAGTAGGCTATGTCAACAGATTTGTCAAGCTTGCTTACTTTGATGTGACACCACAATAAAAAGCCATGGCTCCACTGAGGTTATTATTTTAATTATTATCAAAACAGTAACACAATGTGTTGTAACTCATGCACTATATGCAGATGCACTATACTGTATATCATATAGATTCAGTATATGAGTCATTGTGGCACAGCTCGTTTTTTGCTACATCAGTAAACATTTGAGAGGTTAAGTGTTATAGACTACATTTATCATGAGGGATAGCTAGACTGTTCAATTCAACTTCAAATCATGATTAATATTTTCTGTAATCCGAATGTCGGACATTTGATGCGTAGTCAAAGAAAGTACAATAGTCAACAAACTTGCCGTTTCGAAGTTCAGGGCAACACTATAGTTATCACTGTAATTTAATAAAACAAATTTCATCCCCAGATTACATCGTTTCCTCAAATGAGTGAAACAGTGCCTCTATGGGTTGTAACGACTGCTCCATGCTAGCCAGTGTGTGTGATTACGGTGTTATACCGACGTCAACCCAACAGGCAACAGGTGAAGCAGGCCTTCTGTGATTAAAACCTGATTAAAACATAAGCTAACAGTTGGATGCGGTCGGTGTCACACACAGCTTCAAACTTGTCATGGACTCCGGAAAAGAAACTCCGGAAAAGAAACAGTTAGCTAGCCTATTTGAGTTATTTTGAAGCCAGTTAACGTTATACGCTGGTTTTTCAAAAAGACATAAGAAAGTTAAAATGTTGAAAAAAGCGGGAGTTAGCTTGTTTTCCAGTGTTGCTAATGATAACAGCTAGCTAACGTTTTTTGCAAGAGTACTAGGCTAAGCTAGCAGCGAAGGCTTCTGTCAGCAATTAAACAACAACAAGTGCAGTGGTATAATGGCTACTTTGACCATTTCATCTTCAAATGGACCACTTCATCTCCATGAGGAAAATGAGAATGGACTTTGACATCAAATAACGTGAGTCATATACACCCTCTATATAACGTTATCTGTAGCTATGTCTGTCTGGTCTTTGTTCGGTGGTTTCTTTGCTGATGGTTATTTATGTCTGTGTGGCTATTAAATATTGTAATGCTTCTGAGCTGCTGATCAAATGTTGCATGCATTGGTTATGCAGTCACCTGTTGACTGTGTGTGATTTGTGAATGACCTCAGGTTTGCTTGCTTGTGAGAGTGTTCATTCTTGTGTTTTAAGTTGTTCTCTATAGTGATATTAAATCTTAAACAGAATACAGGCCTTAAGGCTTTCGTACTGTAGCTACATGCATTGATGAACTTTTTTTTTATTAGATCCGTTTAGCCTTCAGTCTATTTAGCAAGCAGTAGCCAACGAATTCATACGATTTATACCAGTAGGAGGTATAGCTTTGTAGTAGCCTACGGAATATATTAATGCACAAGAAACATTTGTAAGCCATGACTCCACTCCACATCCTACCCCGGCCCCCAGACTTTCTTCTTCTTCCCTCCAACTGTGCAACACTGTAATACTGTTATAAAATACCTCAAAGGACACTGGAATCTGTGCAATTTCATACAGTGCAGTATTTAATATATTAACAATTTCATTTCATTACTGTGCAATATTTATTTATTATTTAGTACTTAACCATTTCATTACTGTGCAATATTTATTTATTTGTTAATACTTATCCACTTTCACACAATGTGTATTCAAAGCTATTTTATATATGTATACAGCTGCTCTCAGGACTGTGCACCAGCCCCCCCCCTTCTTTCTCTGCACTACCTACACTTTATATTTTTGACTTTATATTTTATATTGTTATCTTATATTTCTTATATTTTTGTGTCAACACTGTAAAGGGATTGCTCCAATTTCATTGCACAGGTACTGTGTACTTGTGTATAATGACAAAAAGGCTTTCTATTCTATTTGCTATTCTATATGATATTCAGTTGTCACTAGAGGTATTCATTTAACTGTTTATTATCAGCAGAAGTGTTGAGCTGGACTGCATTAATAGGTGTTTCTATTGCATCGTCACATTGAATGTAAATCTGTTGTCTAAAACGTTGGGAATTTGCACTTCACTGAAATGGCATCTGAATTTGTTAACTTAGTTGGTAAAATGACTCACTGTCCTACATACTTTCTGACTTGGCTTCTGAACCTCTCCAGGTAATTTGAGGTAATTTATACTGGCCCCACTAAATCAAGCAGCTGACCCCTTGAGCAATCTGCATTTTATTTAACACCTCATGTTTGCACAGTATTTGTGCATCTTTTTCTAACTAATGCATGCCTGTGTGTTTCCTATTTTGTGTTTATTTGAGAGAGAAGATGAGAACAAAAAACCTGTGTGTTTGCACACACTGCGAGACTTTGTTTGAGCCTTTTTCCATGTGTGTCTGTGGGAGTGCTGGAGCATGTGTATTATTGTGACATATTGAATCAATCCCTAAGCTCTGTTCGCTCCAGTGCAACGGGAGCCTCGGGCCACTCATTTATCTTACAGGTCTTTGCTGTTGGGCACAGCTACGGTGATCGTGATTGGCAGCCATTACCGAACCCCCTGTGGGAGGACACGCCTCATTGGTTCAGAGCAGATTTGAGGGCGGGTCGAACGGAAGGATAAAGAAGTGTGTGTGTGTGTGTGTGTGTGCGCCCATCAGTGGATTTATTGATGATACTAAGGTATACTCCGGTTACTGTGTCAGTTTGGTATAATTCATGAACCCACAAAGAGGGATGTTTGAAGAAATGACACATGTTCTTACGCACACAGTCACTGTCTGCATTCAGATATTGAATCAACCGTGTGTAGGATTGGGTTGTTTTCTCACATGCATTTATTTGCCTGTGCATCTGTGGTAGGGGTTACTGGTCTCACAATTCAGTTACAATTATCCTGTCAACAATTCAAATCGATTTAATATCACAATGTATCACCACCTTCATATATATCTGACTCAGTCAGATATACAGTATATGAACTCCCCTTTTTATTATATCTGCTCTTAAAAAGACACTTCCTGAATGTAGCGGAGTGTGGACGCAGCAGACAAGAGACAAAAGGCAAAAAACAGCAACCTGAAAATCAACATCAGTAGGCAATAATCGATTATGGTCTGTCACTGCATCGATGCAGAACTGTCCACGTCCGCATCCAGATGCAATGATTAATTTCAACACTGTGTGTGTGTGTGTGTGTGTGTGTGTGTGTGTGTGTGTGTGTGTGTGTGTGTTTTAAGCAGCAGGGTACTTTAAATGGAAATATACTTGACATTTAGGAGGAGATGTAATCAGCACCCATTAGAAAGCAGCTGATTTCCTCTTCAGAGCTCCCTTACCGCCCTCCCTCTCAAACTGCCTCCCCCTGCTTCTCTCTTTTTTCCATTTTACCACAATATATAATTTTCTTTTTCACCCTTTTGATTTATTTCTTTTTTTTCCACATTCTGCTGCCTGGCCTTCTTTGTTCCTTTCAATCTAATTTACCTGTGCACTCTCTTCCTCTCTCTCCGCTTCCCTTCTCCTCCTGCTCCCCTGTCTTTCCCCATCAGGCTGTTGTAGTTCAAGAATAGATGTCTGATTTAATTTCCACATTTTGCTGCGTCCATCTCGGTGTCATTATTAGGGCTCATTCTCAAACAAATAGCAGGAGAGTTGTATCATGTGAATCATTAAAGATATTCTGTTTGAGGTTGAGATCGCAGCATAACAACATGCAAACAAATCTACATGATTATAACTGCTGCTTTCTCTCATCGTTATTACATGACATCATTAGGACATTACTGTAAAATGTAATATGTTAAAAGTTGTTTGACTAAAGATTAGTACCCATCCCCATAATATAATGACCATTTTGTTTTGTAGAGTATATGATAGAAAAGCAGTTTAATTAACCTTTTAGTCTACTGTCACAAGTATTCCAGTTCTTTTAAACACCTCTGGCTTTACTTTTCAGCAGTGCAATTAAGTGTATTGTAGAGTTTGCTCAGGAGTTCAGTATTTTTCAGGCCATTATGCTTTACCTTCGAAGATGCATCTTCAGTAAATGCAGTGGCAATTATTTTCTTGATTATTGTCTGGTCTATAATATGTTAGACTATAGTGAAACATAGCCTTCCCATTACAGTTTCCCACAGCCCAAGACGATATCTTCAATTTGCTTGTTTTGTTCGACCAACAGTCCCAAACACAAAAGCTGGAAACAGAGAATTTGTTTGAAAAGCGATTTATTATCAGAATTGTTGCAAGTCAAACTTTCAGACAGTGGAGGTTAACAGCTCATGTGTTGTTTTCTTTCTAGTCCAGAAACTAGGGTGAGTCTTTTATTAGGTTCTCACATAATATATAATAATTCTAATGTTTAGGGCTGGAACCATGATTTTCAGTAATCTCATGATTTCTTTTTTTGATTATTTGATTTATTGTGTTAGTGAAAAATGCTTGGCACAATTTCCCAGGTGAACTCTTTTTAAATACCTTGTTTTTTCTGTCCCAATAGTCCAAAACCCAAAGATATAAAATCTCAAAGATATGAAACAGGGGAAAGCACTAAATCCTCACATTTGAGAAGCTGCCAACATGGAATCCAAATAATTTATTGTTTTTTAGGTTATGTTATGTGTTTAGTAGTCTTTATCAGGTTGTAACTATCTATCACTCATTCTAGCTGAACGCTGCACATCGTGATCATCGTCACGCCTCCCTCTCTCCATCAGTCTTTCCTCATCAGGAGACCATAGTTAAAGAATAGAGGTCTGATTTTATTTGCACAATCTTCATCTCAATTTCATTATCAAGGTGTCTTGTCAGACAGATTGTACCAGGGTCGTCTTGCGACAAAGAATAACCAAACAGTACCCTGATTGGCGTATCCTGATTAGCGTTTGCCATGAATATCCTGAAACCCTTTTTCCAGATTCTCCTCAGAAACAACCGTCTGTATCATCAGTTTGGCTGTGCACTCTACACAGATACAAACATGCCTTTTGATTTTACGAAAGGCTGGGACAAGTGTTTTTGAACATGACTGTGTGTGCATGTATGTTTTTGAAGTTTAGTGCATTTGGATTTCCTTTTCAACACAACTTTTATACGCCATTTAAATAAAAAGCTGTTTTTAAGTAAGGTCAAGTTAGTTAAGTGACAGATGGAACTCTTTAGTGAGAGACCAGGTTCGTTTTAGTTCATGCTCAGAGTCAAAACAACAAACAGCCATGCTTTTTGCTAAGGGATCCTCAGAGTTTTTGAATAATAGAATTGATGAAAACAGGTGGGAGAACAAATCATATTAATTAATGATAAACAGGGGAGAGGTGAGCGGTTGTCAGCGTGACGCGGATGCTTCAGTGAGATTGTGGATACAGAGTTTGATTTCAGATCAGAGGGTGAGAGCGTTATATGAAAAGGAATATGAGTGGGAGTAATCAGCTAGGGCAGGTGCACAAGGGTAAAGTACAATAGAAAATACATATCTACAAAGTCGGGTCGCAGAATCTGTAGCTTCAGAGGAAAAGCAGCTCTTTTAGCCTATGTAATAATGAGACTGAACCAGTGGATAACAGTGTTAAATGTGAAGACAAAAGGCAACCGTTCTGCATTGAAATCACGTATAATTGATCGATGAGATTGAGCGTATAATGTCCATGCCATTGCGAAACTGTCAAAAACAGACTATTGTTATTTTCTTCAGATTGCCAGATGATAATGAGCTCGTTCGAGAAGAGCCAGGTCTGTGCAGAATCGATCACCGGTAATCGCCGCCCGTTGCATACGGGTTAGATTTGTGTCTGAGTTGATCCCGACTTGCTCTGACATCATGGACACGTGGGCACCGATAATCTTACGAGATCCAGAGCATGCTGGGAAACGCCGGCGTCTCAGCTGATCTAACAGCTGATTGGTTCAGAATCGGCTCAAAATGTAACATTTTAGATAAACTTTTGATTGTTTTTAAATCGGATGGATTTTAACTGCCATTTGTCTGATTTTTAAAGGCTTATTCTGTACAGCACACATGTTGTGTGCCTGATAGAGACATTGACTAAATCGGTTCAGATCAGCTATCACATACACTCTGTTGTTAACATCAGCAAAAGATCGCATGTGGAGAATTGTGACCGCTACTCAGTCTTAATAAAAACAACTGGAGACTGGGTACCAGCTGATATGTGTCTGATAACATTTTATTAAATTGGAATCGAACCTAACAGGACGTGAGTGTTTCTTTGACTTCCTGTTCAGTCTGAAGGTTGCTGGAATCGGCTGGAAACTGTCGGACTTTACCGGTTCTTTTTGTCACGAAGTGAGGTGAAGTTCATCTGGAACGAGCCTACTGTTTCTGTGGAAACACAAAGCAACATGTACTTGAAAGGAAATGTGAAGTTAATCCATTTCTCTGTCTCTCCATGTGAGATTGATGGACAAAGATGAAGGGCTTGAAGGCTACCAGACAGATTGAAGGTCAAGGGGGCTTCATTATTTCAAATCCAAGCAATGTGGAAGATGTGATTTTTTATTTTTTTTATTTCTTTTGTTTCTCTGATTATTAAAATTTTCTTTCACTAATCGCAATTATTTTTCTTCGAACCGCACTTGGATTTTAGCTGTGTATGTGCTTGTGCAATCATGTGAGGTTGATTTCAAGATTAACAGTAAATAATCACTGCCTTTGTGACTCTAATTATGAAGCCAGATGTGCTGACACGAGCTGCTACATGATATACATCAGTGTCACAACTAAACCCAGATTTTTTTGGCAGATGGTGTTTCTATTTTGAAATGTTTTTCATTTCATTCACTCTTTATCCAAAATTGATGTGCCACCACTCAGTGATTTTTGGATGCTCTTGTGATGGAGACGAGATGAATGCTGATTGAGTTTTGGCTTTCATCTTAGAAAAATAAAAATGAGTAACATTTCATAAAACACTGAAAGCATGACATTGTTTCATGCAGATTTTGTGATATTAAATTGTATTTAATTCCTGTATTTCATTGCAGTTAATATTTGTTTTCATTTTTTGTCATTCTTGGCAATCCACTGTTCCAAAGAATAGAATCTTTTTTTTTGTATATATGTTTATCAATTATGAATATCAACACAAGTATTTACACTCAAAGGGCAGCGGAACCAACCTGTAAACACAAGACTGACATACTATCACCCTTTAAGTTGATGTGACAAACTTTAAAGCAAACTGTTGCCTATATTTCCACATCCAACAGATAAGGAGCAACATTAGCATTTATTTGGAGTCATGTTTCTGGTCACCTGGTCCTACATCCACTTTCCTTTTAGCTCTGTTTTTGTTCTCCACCTACTCCTGATGGCAATATCTGGCTCTTTAGCTGTTAAATGCTCCACTATGTTCACCAGCTAGTTGCTGTCTTTGTCAGCATCTGTTTTGAGAGCTTAGAGGAATGTTTCTTTTAAAACATCGTATATTGTACAATTTCAAAATATTTTTGACCACCTAATATGTTATTATAAGTTTGAGTGTTTGTAATCAGTTCCAACAAAGCATCAACAGTTCACAAAAACAAAGAAAGTGAGGCTTCAAAAATATAAAAGACTTAAAAGACTAACCGATGCCAATCTTGGCATGGCTCACACCAGTAAGTGTCTGCTGAGGCAAACACAGAAACAATGTTTTTTGAATAATTGAAAAAAATGTTTAAATAAAAGACTAGTTAGTTTTAGACTTAATGCTGTTGAAAATGTCAACTTGTATTCATCAATTGGCTGACAGCCACATTTATTAAGCTAACAAGACAAGGTATTGACTAAGTATTGACAGCTCATATATCCTACTTAAGACTAAGGTGTGTTTGTTTGTGTGTGTGTGTGTGAGAGAGTGTCTTCTCTCTAGGAAGGTGTGTCAAAATGCAATTAGGGCAGTGTGTACAATATGTACACAGTGATATTGTATATTCAAGGTGCTGTGTCTATGCTACTGTATCTACTGACTTTTCTAGTCTTCTAATGTGAGCAAATATGTATAGATAATGATCTGTATAGATCAATTAATTATCACGATTATTTGTTGGTTTTAACCAAAAAAATTTTATTGTCACATAGGCTATTTATAACTGGTTTCACATCCATATTGTGCTACATTCCTCTTATGTTGAAGTTGTATGTTGTACATACATACAGCTGCAACACAATATTATCTGAAATAAAATAGGATATAGTGTGTATATATATATATATATATATATATATAGTATAACTGATTAAAGAGATAGGCAGGGAGTGCGATGGACGTATGCTACTCACAGAGTGACGGCTGACTCATTATGAATGGGTCCTGCACGAGTCGAATGGCGGGTCAGCATGGCGGGTCAGTTACACACATCGTGTGTATGAAATGTCTGTATCGTCACATTTTTATTATGATAACTGTGATATTCTGGCCATGGGTCACATCTCTTGCCCAGGTCCAGCAGGCTCCGTCTCACACGCTATTACTCTAGTTCAAGTTCAAGTTCAAGACCTTTATTTGTCCCCGAGGGGCGATTGATTTTGCTGCAGTAGCAAAGAAATTGACATACAGTACATGACAACAAAGACGACAACATCAATTGAAAATAAAGTATCGGACCAAATGGGGAAATAAATACCACATTAAAAGTTAAAAGTTTAAGTCCAAGTGTGCCTAAATGTGCAGACATTACCTAGTCTTTACAGAGTTGAGCAGAAAGATAGCAGAGGGTACGAAAGAGAATCTATATCTATTTGTTTTGGCTGGTGGCTGACTGAAGCGGGAACCAGAACTAAAGTTAGTTGCATTCAATAACTTCTGTGTTTTCACCGTGGCTGCTGCAATAGCAGAGTTACCAGCGGAAACACTAGCAAACAACAGGTTTGCCTCTCATGCTTAACAGTATACAGCTGTGTTAATAACAATTAAAACTGTAGACAAATGTCAGAAGTGTGGACCGGTGCTGTCGCCGCTGTGTCTCTGTTGCCGGGGAACCGTGTATGAGTGAATGGGGGCTGCGCAGCGAGTAAGAGGAGAGATACAAACACAGGCACGGCTTTACAGAAGAAATGGGCCATGTAACGCAAAATTAAATCATATCGATACAAACAACATTGCTTGATGATGCATTTAAAATATCGCTCGATCACGCAAATTGGATCGTGGGAAGCCAAAACAAATGCAATAAAGTGAAAAAGAAGCAAATGGGACAACACGGATGTTATCTTGCTGAATAGCTGCATATGTTCCAAAGTGGACAAGGATATGCTGTAGGCTTGGGCGATTGCTTACAATTTAAAATCATACAATTGTGGTTACTCAAGACTGCAGTTTCTTGTTATGCATATGTGGAGCGGCTTCTACTTTAATCAATGAAACTGGCTACACCGGCTTGGTGTAGCTATCCTGCTTCCTGCTTGGCTTACGTTTGTATCTGCTCTGGTAGCTCAACCAGTTGATTTTGTCATATTCTTCATTACAGTAGCTAATTATCTGCTTTACATTTAAACTTGCACTAGTTCTCTCAAGCACTCATAGCGCTCTCCTTCTTTAAGACTTTCTCGCCAATGCCATAGTTTTTTACCAGTTCTGTTAGCAGCTTTAGCTAAGTAGTTTGTGATGGCTGTTCTTTCTGATCGCTGTTGATCATTGTGTCAAAAGACTAGCTATTACTTTGCCTCCATATTTGATAATTGTACATGTAATAACTGTAGTTTATTTGCGGTGTTGGAGGCGAGGCTCCGCACAAGGGAAACTTAGACCCTAGTAGTCAGTGTTGACATGTAGCTCCTGTTACCCATCCCCTGCAGCAGCTGGGATACCTGGCAGGCTCGATGACTGTCCGAAGAAAGCATAGCCCATCAGGTGTCAGATCTAGGGAAAAGAGACGGCAAACGGGTTTGTAATTAACGTTAAGGATTTCAAATTCACTCATCACTCGTGCTGATTCTAAATAATAATAATAATAATAAGAATCTTTATTTGTAGAGCACTTTTCAAAAACAAGTTACAAAGTGCTTAATAGAGCACAGATTCTAGATACTTTGTTTTTATAACATCTTAATTCTGATAGTAAGAGTAGTTAAAATCACTTTAATTTAAGTGTAGGAAAAAAACAGTCCCCGATCATCTCTTTAATCATCTATATACAATCCGATCGCCAATTGGCACATGCCTACAAGGGTACTCTGTTAAAAGCTTTTATTCAGAGAATACATAGTTCTGGTTTCTTGCCAAAGAGCTCTGGTAAAAGCATAATCTATCAAGTAGCATCACTACTGCATGAGGACATGGGACAGAGCTGGTGGTGCAGAGAAAGGTCTGTTTCTTATTGTCGTGTGTCATTGGAATAACAGCATTGCAGCTCCGGGTTAGTTGAGAGATTGCTATTTTGGATGAATGTTGGTTACTGGCCCTGGTACTTGGCTGCTAAACGACTGCTGGGGGAACAGACTGTGTAATATCACTGTGGACAAGGGACATGTTCCATAGTTATGATAAATATGTATTCTAATGTTAATGGTCCAGCACAGTTTTTAAGGCAATAGATGAGTCAGATTTGTTTCTTTCTCCTGACTGAGAATTAAATTACTTGAATGCATTGCATTAGAATAAATAGAGCTACAGTCAGTAACTAACTTATACAAACCTTTTCATTAAGTATTGTACATTCTGTCAATCTTGCTAATTTTAATGTAATTTCTGCTGTAATTACAATGACTTCTAAAAATACCCAAGAAGCTGTGAAATGTTTCATGCCATACAGACTTGCATTAACATACGGCTCTTGATGCATTTATCCACCGTGGCTTAAAGTACATTTAGAGCATGCGTCCCCGAAGTGGGTACGGAGCCCCAAAACATGGCAATAATAATGCTACGCTATTCACTGAATTATATGGTTTTACCATATACAACCAATACAAAGTATGTATGTTTTTGTATCATCCCTGACCATCTATCCAATTTTGCTGAGCAATATGCAGCTGTAAGCCAGGACTTATGGCATTTGCCTTGGTCCTGGCTCTCAAACCAACCATTTGGTTCTATCTGGCATCCAAATTGCTGATACCCCAACTGCTCCCATTAGTAATGTTGCTCGGCAACACACACTATTCCAGCCACTCATCATAGTTTTAAAGTGCTCATTATGCTTTTTTTGGGCTTTTTCCATTTCTTTTTATTGTGTTGTATATCATTTTTGTCCATGTAATGTACAAAGTGGAAAAGCCCAAAATCCACCCCAAAGGGAATTGCCATCTCCCACAGAAAACTCTTCACGAACTGCTAGAAACTATTGTAGTCCAGCCTTTACTTCTCTGACAAACGCGCATCATTTTGTGTCACTTTGTAGCATATATTATAATGCTCACCTAGCTGCTAGTGTGGCACGACCTCAAACCAAGCTAGTTAGAGCGGAGGCCTGAAGTGTTAAGATAGTTGTATCGCCATATCTAGGAGACAGTGCAGAATTAAAACGTTATGTATGAAAGACTAATTAGTCAACATTTAAATAACTTACCAATCTGAAACGTTCAGTTTCAGTTCAGGTTGCAAAGCTGGTTTAGGTTGTTCTGTCTGTGTTTTGGGATCAGACTCGGTTCTAACATGTACGGCTGAGCTAGAGCCATGGTTAACTGAAACAAGTTTGTTTTGGATCACACTAGCTTGGTTGTGAGGGCAAGCCCTACTCTGCTTCTGTCGTTACCTAGGTACTGCGCATGTGCAACTCCCAACATTGATGGAATAGAAGTAAGAACGCTCACTCTGTAGGTAAAACGGAGATCTGGGACACGCAGGGTGGAAAGAGGAGCTGCAGCATTGTGTAGTACGACAAAAATATATCTATTTTTTAAATTAAACCATGTAAACCTATTCTGATACAACCTCTTAATACATATATGAACCTGAAAATGAGCACAATATGAGGTATTTTAAGCTGCTTTTCATTTCTTCCAAGTAGTAAAAGTTGGATCGCCAGAGGCCTTAAAGTCACAGATGCTACTGCCACAACTTTGCAGTAGTATTCATTTACTTTTACTCAATAGAGCAGTATCAAACCAGTGGAGAAAAGACACAGATTTTTGCTGAAGAGGTACTTGACAGTTGTAAATACTTTTCCCCCTCCTCCAAATTAATTGAGCACCTTTGGAATAATAGATTTGGTGGCTGTTTCTCTAAAAAGTCCTCAGTAATTATGGCATTATTCAGAGCACAAAAGCATTCCTTTAAATGCAGGTGGCATGTGAGTAGCATTCACTGATGGAGGAGTGGTGATTAGAGAGAAGAAGAATGTGGTTTTCTTCATTAAAATGGATAGATATGTTGCTTTGCAAAGTTTTTCATTCCTAAAAGCCTATGCATCAGAAGATGGAGAGGAAGATAATGAGACAAAAGGGAGTGTTGGTAGAAAGAGCTTTTACCAGAATCCTGAGATACAGAATGGAAGAACAATCAAAAATGAGAACTGAGTGAGAGACTGGCAGTAGGAGGAGGAAGAGGAAACCAACTCTCGTTTGTCGGATCATTTGTAAAGATTTCGCAGTACAAACGACCAATGTAAGAAATGAAAAAACAAATCTATTCTCATTGTGCTGCTGTTACTTTATTACAACTAGTGGAACAGATTAATCAACATAATGCATTTAACCAATTATGCTGGATTTGATCTGGCTGCAGAGCTAATTCAGTAGAGATCCTTGGTGATTTACGAGGGCCGGTTTATCGTTGTGCTGGGTCGGAAGGTCCGGTGTCCCAATGGGAGATGACTAAGAGGCTTTAAGGAGACCTCAGGAAATGTTCAAACTGACATCTCTCAACAGAACACAACACTATAAATATCTGACAAATATTTTAATAAAAAAAAATTGTTTTAACTTGAAACAACCTTTTTAAATTCGCAGTTTTTAGCTTTCTTGTATTGGTCTTTTAACATTGAGACTCATCAATCACATTCAGAGAACATTTTATTAAAAGTTATTGTTGTAAGGAAAATAATTGGATGGAAAAACATGGATAAAAGGAAGTTGTAGTTTAATAAAATAAAAAAGTCCAAGAACATTTTTGTCAAATGGGGCTGGGAGGTTTTTTATATGGATTAGGTACTTGAAGTCGCTTTCATGTCTTACTGGGACACTTGAATAGAACAGAGTCATCGTTGACGTCATAACACCTGTGCTTTTCCTACATGGTGAGTCAAATTATCATCTGTGTGGAAAAAGAAAAAAAAGAATATCATGTTTTTGATTTTGTGTTAACAGGTGCAATATAACCACCATGAAGCTCTTTATATAGCCTACACTCTCCTAAGAAGGGGTCTAATTAGACATAACAAGTGAAAACACCTGCGTAAGTGTTGTTGTGTGTGAACAATCAGTAGAATTAGAGATAGTATTTCTAACCATCCATACATCGTTATTATACATTCTGCATTTGATTATTCTTCATCGGTTTTCAAGCCATTTCCACCTCATTGTCTTTTCACACAAGCCGCCTCCTTCCCCTGCACACAGAAGAATAAGAAGTAGACATGGTCAAATTATGGCCACTAGTCAACTGCTGTCCAATACAAAATTCACAAACGTTCTGTGTTAAACCCCCCTCGACTGTCATGACCAACCACGGTCACTCAGAGGACACAGCCCGTACCTTTTTTTTCAAGTTTTTAACCGGTTTGGCAGTAAAAGATAAACTGGACATTTGAGTACATTTTGGGAAAACTCAATTCAGTGTTTCCTATTGAATTTTTTTCATCATCGGTGAAAAAATCATCATCACACTTTTAGTCACTATGACCACTACGGTCAGAAACATTGTGCCAAAATATGAACTATAACGTCGCCGTCAACGGGCTTTTCTGCTAATGTTAGCTACCGACTGTTCCAGCAAATAGATGGTACCGTAGGGAGGTTACCTGAAACCTGTGATTTAACGTCACCGCTCTTTCTACACACTGTTTAACAACAAACTGAACGCTGAGTGAACATTACTAGCTACATTTTTCATGTTGGTTTTGAGTAGTACGCACCCCCACTAACCAGGACTAAAACTAGCTAACTAACTAACTAAAACAGTAGCTAACGTTAATGCAGCGTTTCCTGCAGCGGGGAGGGAGAGGGGCCGAAGCGTTCACTAACATTAGCTTCTTATCTCTTCTGGGGTCTGATAAACAGTAAATTCATCAAATTTGGTGTCCACAATGCTATTTTTATGTAGCCGTCATATTTCACGGGACCCGCGTTTTGTTGCTGTTGTTACTTTGCCTAAGATTGAGTGACAAGTAGTACTCCCCCTGTTGTTTACTTGGTTGCCATGATTTTGTGAGTGATGCCGTGCTGTCACTTTTCCTGTTGCTCAGGGAAAGAGAGCGGATGACAGTTTGCTTAAGTTCAGTAGAGCAAACGGCTCTGCAGAGTCGTGTAATTACCACTTTATGATGTTTCATAAACAGCTGAAAGAGCGGCAGTGTTCATAGCAGAAACCCTGTTGTGCGTCTGGCCTATACCATGGTGGCAGAAATTTTACTGTGGCGGGCCGCCATCAACATAGAGGAAACACTTAACTTTTACATTAATTCAGTGTTGTGTTATTATCACTTCACCTTTTTTCTGTACTGTACATTTTTTTCATCTCCCTTTCTTCACGTACAGACCTCACTTGCCTTTCTTTCTTACCCTCCACACTCCATTATCTCTGTTTCTACTCATCCTTTGCCTGGCTAATGTGCCCCCCTCCACTCCAATACGCACTCAAACACACACACACACACACACACACACACACACACACACACACACACACACACACACACACACACCGTTCAGTTCCACCAGCGTGTTAGAGTGTGACTGATTGATTACTACCCAGAAGGCTTGGCTCTGTTGATGTCAGAAAAAGGACAGGTACCCCAGACCACACGGTGCACAGAGAAGATTGATGTATATCTTTTTCACCACATCTCCCCCTTTTCTTTCTCTCACGTTCTCTCTCTCCATTTCCATTTTAAACATGAGTCACCCATACTTCCACACGCACACTGATTGACCCCACTATTCACTGTGAGGGCTTTTAAAGCATTTATAGCAAAAATATGTCAATTTGTAGCTTTTTCTCCGTTGTATATTGTAGTCACTCATGGACTCTATGTTGGAAGTCAGTGCCTGTCGAATTACAGGCAGGCATGTAAATTATTTGGATACTTGTCCAATTACTTTCTCTAAATTTCTTTACACACAATCTTAAATTAGGTCTCTCAATTGAGGAAGTATCTGTGTACATGTGGAATTAAAGCCTACAAACACAGAATATACAGATAACGACAAGTGAATTTAGCCTAATTTGAACATTGTAATATACAGAAGAATACATACAATAGACAGTAAGTATGTTCAGACCCACCCCCTGCATGTAAAAATTGAGCTTTCTCTTTTATCAAATAAATGTAAATAGACTGCTTTTTTCTAGTCATAATGACTACTCAAAGCACAGCAACCATTCATGCACTGTGGCCAAGGCGCCACCTACTCATCCTGTAAACTGTAATTGGAAAATTACATTTAACCAATGATTTTCATATTATTCATTAATAAGCTCTCCAATGCCTCTCAGAGTATATGACTTCTGTATCTTTCCTCAGTGTCTTCTCCTTGTAGGAGACAACTGAATTTGTTATGTCTCTGCATTTGTCCTCCAAGGACAAATGGCATAAAGTCTGACAGAAACGGTTGTCTAAAGCCGTGTTTATCATAGCAGGTCCCAGGTCGAGACCATAGCCTATCCAGAGAGACAAGATGTCCTTTTTCAGCTGAGATAGAATGACCGGTCAAGAAAACTTGACGCACGGAGGACAGATTCAGAAATATGTAATAGATCCAACATCTGCCTGAGGTCCTCTAATGGTTATGTTTAAGATTAAACTGTTTTCCAAACAAGGGTTGGGTTTCTGCTGGATGCACGGTGATATAAGGAACTGTCATATGCTGTTTGGCACACAGAACTGTGGCCACTCTGTAACTGTACATTGTGAAAGCTGTTCTTGTCATTTTGATTGTTCTCTGCAGAAAACAATTAAACCTTTTCTCTGAATACCTAAAACCTTTAATCCAGTTTGCAGCCTGTCTTTATTTTGTTCCAACAAGGTCACCTCTGCCACTGAAATCTCCCTCGCTGGACAGAAACTTCCACAACAAAACACACACACACTTACACTCTAATGGCACAGCATCGGGGGATCAGTTTCTTGCCCAAGAACACTTTGACATGGGACAGGGATCAAACCACCAACCTTCTGATTGGCAGGCGACCGCTCTACCACTGAACCACAGGCGCCCTAATAAGATCAGTCTGGCGGTGTAGCAGGGATGCCAACGTAGAGGGCTCTGGCAAAAAGAAATGCAGGGTTTCTAGCAAAAAGGTAAACCTGTCTAAACTTGACAGTGCTGACCTGCACATGTGCTCTTTACCCATGACTTTTTCCCTTTCTTTTGTGATCAAAAGGTTCAGTGTCAGTGACAAAAGAATCAACTGTACTTTAACAATAGGGCTGGGACGATGACGCCTACCACGGGTCTGAGCTTGTCACACTCCTCACCGCAAAAAACATTGGCTTGACATGGATCCATTGACTCTGGATTGTCTCTGACATTGTGTCTTACATGGATTTCTAAACAAAACTTATCAAAAGATGAAGCAAATCCGACCTTTCACGAGTTGGGGAGGGCAGTGTTCTATGACACATAACAACATACACGGTAGGGAAGGCAAATACATTTCTCCGTTCTCAATTGAGGTAGACACTAGGCCTACACAAGTAATCGGTATAAATCGCGATCTTGGGTCACCTTGTTCACAATTTAATTTTTAAATAAATTTTATTTAAAAAAAAAAAAAAGACTTGATGCACAATGTGCTATAGGTGCCAAAAAATGTGTTATGTTTGGTACTGCCAATTTGTTTTGTCTTGTCGTGCTCAACAAAATCGTGGCAGAGAATCGGGATATCAATTCAAAGCTAAAAAATCGTGATTCATATTTTTCCCCGAATTTTACAGGCCTAGTGCTAGCCCAGCTACAGTGTTTAGCATTACACATTAGCCTAGCAGCTAGCAGAGTGTCCTTCTGTTTATAGCTGTATCCCGATAAAACGGCACGGTCGAATTTCAGCCTGCATGCACACTTTGTAACTTATAACAGAATTGGTAGAGAAAGCAACAAGTTATCAAACTGCCGAGTGACCCTCTCTGCCCTCTGCCTGCTCAGCTGCACTCGGGCTGCAACATTGTAAGGTTTAAGCAAATGTGTTTTCGAGGGTAACGCCATTCACTTTACCGGCAGTACTGACAACAGAGCCACCGTGTCTTGAGAAGCTCTAGCTTGTTGTTTTATTCCTCACTTTTAACTCACTTTACATCAGCTTTGCTATCTCTTTTTACTCTCTTTTTTTTCCTCGTACGCTGCTCTCCGTTACCGCTTGCTCTCATTGCGCAACCTCACGGGCACTGACGTCACTCACTTAAGGCACCCTGCCATTCTCGCTCTAACTTACACTGCTATTGTAACAGGGTTACGGTATAACAGCGCTACCGCAGAAATTTCTTGCTTTTCAACCATGGTAGAAAAAATTCATACCGTCCCAGCTCTATTTAACATGCTAAAGAACCTTGCAAACCTTGGTGATCCAGACAGTCTAATAGGTTGTGTCTTTTCACCAGGTGATACTGGAAGTTAGAGGAGGAGAGGAGATGAGAGAAGTTTCAAGAGGCATCTTTTTCTTGTCTATGTGCCTCACTTCCTCCCCCTCTCTCTGGTTCAGCTCTGCGGGAAGCGTTAATGCTCTTCTGCCCTTTACTACCCCAACCAGCTGTAACACAGCATATGCAATAATAATGGTTGATGTGGGACCACCCAGTGTTAACCCCCAGCCAGGTGTTTTCGGGGACCAGGAAATTTAATGATGTGACCAGGGAAGGGACCCTTTCACACTTTGACCAGTCGTTTGTTTCGGCTCTACCTCTCATACGCCCCATTCCTGTATATACGCCCCATTCCATAAGACTAGTAGAGGCAGATATACAAGCACACTTGGAAACCGTTAAAACAGGCAATATTGGCTACAGTTTACAGGTTAATGTGATAAAATATGGATTCCTCTAGCTGGTCCTATATGTACTGCAGATGAAGGTAATTTGTTTCAGAGGTTTTCATTTCAGTGCTGCTATAGATAGGCTTCATCAAATTACGGTTGCCACTATCCACTTCCACTATTACTGGAACCAGTACCAGAACAGGGTGGTAGTTGCTCAGTCCGTAGGGAGTTGGGTTGGGAACTGGAGGGTCCCGGATCAAATCCCCGTTCGGACCAAAATACAGAGTGTGGGCTGGTAGCTGGAGAGATGCCAGTTCACCTCCTGGGCACTGCCAAGGTGCTCTTGAGCAAGGCACCGAACCCCCTCTTCCAGCCACTCAGGGTGCTGGTCCAACACTGGCAGCCCACTCACTCTGACATCTCTCCATTAGTGCATTTATAGGACCTGAACGTGTGTGTATTTCAGGCCTGTGTGTAATATTAATATAATAGTGTGAATTGTAATTTCCCCATCTAACTTTTAAACTTATAGATTATGACCACTGGTGCTACTACTTCAAGTATTCTACTTCTTTAAAATATTGCAATTACACCTGTGCTTATTACAAACCTTCACCTTTGTTGGTTTCTTCGGATTTGACAAGCATTCGTGTCTGCTGTCACTGCCATTGATCATCATCATCATCAGCTAGCAACAGCTCTGCTAGTGACACTGTCCATATAGCCTACTATATCAACAACTCTCTAATTTTCCTCTTTTTAGATATTTTTTTACACCCTAGCCTATACATCTCAATATAGTCAATCATACATACATCGAGCCCAGTATAGTTTGCTGCATGTCATTGCAGTGTTGCATCTGCAATGTGAAGAACCCAGATCCAGGTTAGCATGATAAAGTAGCTAGCGGAAGTCGTGCCAGAAAATATTTCACAATTTGTGGTGCCGTTATAAAGTTGCATAGTGTGAACTGCAGAAGTGCAAGAGGTGAAGGAGATGGTTTCTTATTTTTTGAAAACATTTTTAATATTTATAAGTTCGTATCTCTCTGGTCCTTTTTTCTCCCCTTGTTACCTACTATTTGTGCATATTTGGACAAATATACTTGCAACTTAGTCCACTTCCCTCTTGCATATTGTGCTATATGCGGAAAGAAAAGACACTACTTCAAATTGCCTCCTTCATCATGCCCAGTAGTGCAGCAGGGAGTGTGTCTCTAGGCCTCTCGAACCACCCGCAGAGCTAAGCTCAGGGTGGAGTAAATCCCTAAACCTCTCTCGCTCTTGCTCTCTTTCTCTCTCTCTCTCTGACTCAAACGTACCCTCACACACACATATCTTCCCATGGCTTTGGACTACATGCTGTGCTCTTTTCCATATTCCTCCAACAACCTTGAAAGAATCCGTACATACAGTTTGATAATATAATTTACACTTTTTACAACTGTATTGTTATCTGTGCATCTTGTGTAATTGTTGTTGTTTTAAAGTTTATATTTCCCTTTTTTGTATGCTCCCAGAAATGAAGCAAATGAAACCTCCTTTGGAATCTACACTACAAAAAAACCTGAAGCCTATTTAAATTCAAATGTAATAGGCTTTAAAGTTATGAATGTGACTTAGCAGATCAAATTACTGGAATGTCATTCAGCTCTGTCCATAATAAATACTATACCTCATTATAAAAGTAATTTACATCTTCCAGATATACATTGGGGAGAAGAAGTATTTGATACACTGCTGATTTTGCAGGTTTTCCTACTTACAAAGCATGTAGAAGTCTATAATTTCTTTTTTTTGAAGGTACACTTCAACTGTGAGAGACGGAATCTAAAACAAAAATCCAGAAAAATCACATTGTATGATTCTTAAATCATTTGCATTTTATTGTATGACATGATATGTATGTGATACATCAGAAAAGCAGAACTTAATATTTGATACAGAAACCTTTTATTTGCAATTACAGAGATCATACATTTGCTATAGTTCTTGACCAGGTTTGCACACACTGCAGCGGGGATTTTGGCCCACTCCTCCATACAGACCTTCTCTAGATCCTTCAGGTTTAGGCCACTCCAGGACCTTGAGATGCTTCTTCCAGAGCCACTCCTTAGGGACAACGACCCGAAACACACAGCCAGGGCCGTTGTCATGCTGGAAGACCCAGCCTCGACCCATCTTCAAGGCTCCTACTGAGGGATAGAGGCTGTTGGCCAAGATCTCGTGATACATGGCCCCATCCATCCTTCCCTCAATACGGTGCAGTCGTCTCCTTTGCAGAAAAGCATCCTCAAAGAATGATGTTTCCACCTCCATGATTGCTCATGGTTGGGATGGTGTTCCTGGGGTTGTACTTATCGTTCTTCTTCCTCCAAACACAGCGAGTGGAGTTTAGACCAGAAAGCTCTGTTTTGTCTCATCAGACCACATGACCTTCTCCCATTCCTCCTCTGGATCATCCAGATGGTCATTGATAAACTTCAGACGGGCCTGGACATGCGCTGGCTTGAGCAGGAGACCTTGCTTGCGCTGCAGAATTTTACTCCATGATGGCGTAGTGTGTTACTAATGGTTTTCTTTGAGACTGTGGTCCCAGCTCTCTTCAGGGCATTGCCCAGGTCCTGCCGCGCAGTTCTGGGCTGATCCCTCACCTTCCTCATGATCATTGATGGCCTATAAGGTGAGATCTTGCATGGAGCCCCAGACCAATGGAGATTGACCGTTATCTTGAACTTCTAACTTCTTTAAAGAAAAACTAACAGGTCTGTGAGAGCCCGAATTCTTACTGGTTGGTAGGTGATCAAATACTTAAGTCATGCAATAAAATGCAAATGAATTATTCAAAAATCATACAATGTGATTTTCTGGATTTTTGTTTTAGATTCCTTCTCTCACAGTTAAAGTGTACCTTTAAACCCCCTCCCGCCCGGGAATGACGTCATCATTTTACTCTTGGGTTCGTGAACAGCTCTTTTGCATATCCAGTGCAAAGAGCCAGGGGCAAGATTGGGAAGGGGTGAAAAAGATTAATATTTGGGCCACCAAAATGTACTTATTTTATTTGCCGCTGTGCTTAAAATATAAGCATCTATCCCTGTTTATTGTATGCAATTTGTCGATAAAAAACAGAAATAATAAATATATTTACTGTTGCTGTTTACTGTAAAGCAAAAGTATTTCTTATCTGATTAATTGATGGAATAATCAAAGAATTGATAGCTGCAGCCCTAGTAAAATGCATCTTTAATCTGATTTTTTTTCATTATTAGACTTATGCAGTTCCCATACAGTAAGTGCATTCTTTAACTCCCCAAACATGTCTTAACAAATCACACGATATAGTAAGAAGCAATGTGAGCTACCAGATAGACTACGAGAAAACTTTTGTTTCAGAGGGTTGGCACAGAAATCTGACACCATATTGTGCTGCATGGGAAACTTAAATGCCATTTCAAACATATTGTGAATACACTCTCTGTGTTGCCAGATCCAATCCAACCATATGTTGAACAACAGAGGGACTAGCAGAGGGAGAGGAGCTGTTGCTGCTGTCCCAAAGGCCTAATGACGATATCAGTCACTTTCCATCTTCCATCTTGTTTCAAACAGTTATTGTTAAATATTGTTATATAGTATGGTGACAATGCATTTTCAAATCATTTAAAGGTCCCATGGCATGAACATTTCACTTTATGAGGTTTTTTAACATTAATATGAGTTCCCCCAGCCTGCCTATGGTCCCCCAGTGGCTACAAATGGTGATAGGTGTAAACCGAGCCCTGGGTATCCTGCTCTGCATTTGAGAAAATGAAAGCTCAGATGGGCCGATCTGGAATTTTATGAGAGCATAAGGGGCAAGGTTACCTCCCCTTTCTCTGCTTTGCCCTCCCAGAGAATTTGTCCCACCCATGAGAGACATGGCTTTCAAAGGAGCAAAGTGGTAGTTGGTAAAGGCCCCCCCCACCTTTAAACATTCATTCATGCCCAAAATTTCTTTTGTTGATGTAAGTGCTTCATGTGTGCAGTGTGGTCATGCAGTTATCACACTTAAAAAAGCTTTTAAAAGTAAAAACCTCTTCCTTTTAGCATGTTTTAAGTGACGAGAAGCCGGGAACAACCATATGTGAATGACTGGAGGGATAAGCTGCAGAAATAGACTCAAGGTGTCATCCCTGAGGGCTGAAGAAGGAGTATGCAAAATCTCAAGGAAAACAACATATTGCTTCATGTTTTAATTGGAGCAAGTTAATGGTCCATGAAGACTTGTGTATTAGTCACTAAGACAAGCTGTTCTGATCTGTGTGTGTGTGTGTGTGTGTGTGTGTGTGTGTGTGTGTGTGTCATAAAAAGTTTCAGTGTCTCTGCCTGTTTTGCGTTAAGCCTCCAGGGGGTAAAAACTATTAGGGTGTTATCTTCTACCATCAAACTTTCAGATTTCAGAGTTCAGATTTCTTAGAAACTTAATAATGGAGCTTCTTCACAGATAGCTTGTGTGAGCACCGCATTGCAGCCTTGCTTTAGTTAAACCACCAAACAATAATAATACCCCATGTACAACACAATGGACATTTTAAAAGTAGATAAGAAAGGGTAGCAAAACGTTGCATCAGTTTTAGAGCTAATCTGAGGACAGAGAACAAGTCGGGTAAATGTGTGTGGTAAAAGTGTTTACATGTTTGTCTGTCTAAGGCAGAAGGAGAAAGCTAGTCTGATATGAAGAATACAACGTGCCATCTTTATCGGAGACCATCCCGTTGTTGTCGCGTGTTCCCCAGAGACCACGGCCGTCTACCACGTCTTGCGTGTCATTTCCCTGTTTTTCTTTTCCTAAACACAACTGTCTCGGGGCAGCATCTAGCTCACCCAGTAAGAGCGTCCGCCCCATGTTGGCTGAGTCTTGCAGCGGCGCGGCATCCAATCTGACCTGCTGCCCTCTGCCGCGTGTCATTCCCCATCTCCCTCCCTTCATGTCTATCCACTGTCACTTGTAATACAAGGGAAAAAGCCCCAAAAAATGTATATAAAAACAAAACAAAAACACAACCGTCTCGTTGATGTTGCACGTCCCCCAGAGACCGTGGATCGTGTCCCGTCGTGTGTCCTTTCCCCATTGTTCTTTTCCTAAATCCAACCTCCGTATAGATACTTCCCATTACGTGCTGAGCACCACGAAAAAACACAAACGTGTCCATGTACACAAATCAATAGATTAAAAATAACGTGACCATTTCACAAACTGCAGTGAGACTGTGTTATCAGAAATGACTTATTCGCATTATCATTCAAAGCTTTCTTCCTATTTTAAAACGTCTTTAACTTCAAAGGAGTGTGTTTTGCTGTGTTAAGAGACAGAGAGAGGAGGATGATTAAAGAAAACTATATCAGAACATGAGTTAGAGAGAAAAAGCAGCTTAGTTTGTATTTTGAGGGAGGCATTTGAAGACCTATCATGAAAGTCAAGCATGTGTGAAAAGAGACTTAAAAAAAGAAAAACCACAAAGCGATAAAACCAGCGACACAGAGGACGGAGGGAAGAAGAAAGGTCTATGGTTTGTATTTAATCTTCCTGCTGTTTGTATCTGCAGCTCTCATAGAGCACTAAAGCTTTCAAAGCAAGACGTCTTTATTACGGCGAATCCCCACACCACATTAAACCTGGCCAGCATATCCTCTTCCTTATCCTCTTCCCTCCTCTATGCTGCTTTTTGATGTTGATTTTTCTCTACTTTTGCAGCAGCCCTTGACATGTATTTTACTGTAACAATACATCAAAATAGGAAGTTACAGGCCCACTTACTTTGATCTATACAATTCAAGCAAGGCATTTGTGCTACTTACATCCCCACTCACCAGTCATCCCTCCTCCCTCCATAACCTTGGTGTGATCCAAGCCTGGCAAGGGAACACACTATTATCCCTTTGTGTGAGTGATTCATCTCTTTCCCTAGCTCAGCAGTGCATTGTCTGGATATTTTGTGTGTGTCTGTGGTGTGGTAGGTGTGTTGATGTGTGTGTGTGTGTGTGTGTGTGTAGTGTATGTGGTTTGGTGGTGTGTGTGTTGGTTACAGCCTGGGTGGTTGTGTAGATCGAGCTGTGTTTATGTGCTACTCAGGGATCTGAGCCTTTTTACTTGATGTGTGTATGTGCTGCAGAGAGATCTCTTTATTTGAAGGTGAATACAGCTGGTAAAGTAGTTCTATTTGTCCGTAGTGGTCAATGTCAGCTCACAGGCTCTTTAAATTCAGATTGGTCATTTTTAAGGTGGAATGGGAATTACTCATGTAATGTGGAGTGGGCTTTAGTGTGCTCCAAAACGGCAAACAAATGACATTACCTGTAATTACAGTTGTCCAGTTGAATAAGGCCGTGCATCATACAGATGTCATTTGATCATTTGTTTACACATTTCTGTCGTAAGACACCGTGAAAACTACAAAGAAAATTTGACTTAAAATACAATGAGTCAAATATACTTCTTTCAGTCATTTTACAGTCTCTTAACACGTTTCCTTAACTAGACGGGCCCCACAATGTTAGTGTCACAATGGTCCAGAAAGCGCATTAAATTCAAAGGCTGAAATACAAAAGCACAATTACCGTGTGCGACCATGCAAAGTCTTTGTTTGAGCCCTTACATTTTTCCGCTGCAGTCACGTTGGCTCTCTCCGTATTCTTTTTTGCCCACAATGGTGTGGCCTTCGCTAAACTCTGGTCATTTGACCTTTGACTTCAACATCAAAAATGGCATTTCTAATAAAGAACAACAAAAGGTAAACAAAAAATATTTTTAACGTAACATATTAGTACAATTTTAGATCAAACATCCCCTTTTTAAACTCTTTTTACATTTTTAAGGTTTTTATCACTGTATGAATTCAAACACTAATGAAATTACCAGAAATATAGACTAAACATGAAATCTTAGTAACACTGTCCCTCAGACTGTTACATTACCTGTAGTTTTTCTGTTTAGCATCTCACATCACACTTTTAGTCACTATGACCACTACGGTCAGAAACATTGTGCCAAAATATGAACAATAACGTCGCTGTCAACGGGCTTTTCTGCTAATATTAGCTACCGACTGTTACCTTGAAACCATCCAGCAAATAGAAACCTGTGATTTAACGTCACCGCTCTTTTTACACACTGTTTAACAACAAACTGCATGCTGAATGAACAATACTATCTACTTTTTCATGTTGGTTTTGAGTGGTACGCACCCCCACTAACCAGGAAACCGGTTTTAAAACAGTAGCTAACGTTAATGCAGCATTGAGAAACAGTAAATTCATCAATTTCGATGTCCACAATGCTATTTCTAATAAACTGTAGACGTCATATTTCACGGGACCCGCGTGAGTGTGGACTTCATGTCGCAGCTTTTGTTGCTGTTTCTCACTTTGCCTAAGATTGAGTGACAAGTAGTACTCCCCCTGTTGTTTACTTGGTTGCCATGACTTTGCGAGTGATGCCGTGCTGTTCTGTTGCTCAGGGAAAGAGCGGATGTCAGTTTGCTTCAGTTCAGTAGCGCAGACGGCTCTGCAGAGTCGTGTAATTACCACTTTATGATGTTTCATAAACAGCTGAAAGAGCGGCAGTGTTCATAGCAGAAACCCTGTTTTGCATCTGGCTTATACCATGGTGGCAGAAATTTTACTGTGGCGGGCCGCCATGTTTCGAGATGATTTTAACTGAACTATTTAACACATATAAGTGATAGCTTCTGCAGTTGACGTTTATCACTTTGAGTCCCAGAGAAGATGCTGATCACTCACTACAGCAGTAGCACAGTTTCAAACAATGATTGACACTGATTTTGTGTCATGTAGACACATGCAGCACACTCTCAATACACTAATGCTAAGGAATATGAACACACACACACACACACACACACACACACACACACACACACACACACACACAGACCTTTATGTAACCCTTAGTGTCCTTGCACTTATAGCTGCCACTGGCTAATGTATCGCGCTTGGAGGTGGTGAAATTTGGTCATAGATGCTGACACATGCCTTGGGTAAAGCATAACCACACACACAAACACAGGCACCCATTTGCAAACTTGTCCCTGAGGGTGTGACAAGAGGACAGTGAATCAAAGGACGCTGAGAAACGGTGTTCTCTAACACAGATTGACTCAGACAGCCATGTTTTTCCACCTCTCTGTTCCAACAACACAAAGAATAACCTTTACAGTACATTACACTGCTTCACATGGATTATTATGCTTATATATCAGTGTGTCCCACAGGTTGAGAATTTACTTGTGGTGGTGGTGGTGCAGAATGTGACAGCCAGTGATGGCTGGGTTCAATGATAAACTAGTCAAACGAAAGTGTAAAAAATGACCAGAGAACATTCAGATCATCTAGAAATGAAATAACTATTTACATATTAAACAAATTAGCTTAAATGGTGATACAGATACAAATGAAAATATTGTTGGACTGTGCTGTTTCTGACACAATTTATTAGGCAAGGCAAGGCAGCTTTATTTGTATAGCACATTTCAGCAACAAGGCAATTCAAAGTGCTTTACACAAAAACAGTTAAAAAATAAAAACAGATAAAACACAAATAAAAGTTACAGTGCAGTATAAGAAATTAAACATTAAAGAAATGAACAACCATTTAGAGAAAGGCATCATCAAAAAGAAAGGTCTTCAGCATTGATTTAAAAGAACTCATAGTGTAGTAGCAGATCGGAAATGTATTTTGGCACTAAACCATTTAGTGATTTATAAACTAGCAAAAGTGCTTTGAAATCAATTATTTGAGACACAGGAAGCCAGTGTAAGGACTTCAGAACTGGAGTGATGTGATCTAGTCTCTTGGTCTTAGTGAGGACTCGAGCAGCAGCATTCTGAATCAGCTGCAGCTGTCTGATTGACTTTTTAGGGAGACCTGTAAAGAGAGCTGAACGATATGAGGAAAATATGCAGTATGCCCTAACGTTGAATATTGCGATACTAATAAATATTACTTCCGATAAACAGATTAAAATCTGTATTACTGTCTTTCCCCTGCTTCGTATTCTGCTAAAATACAACAAATTGCTCTTTGAAATTAAATCAAATGACAGCAAAGTGTAGCTATGATGTGATTTGTAAATTAAATTAGTTTAGTTTGTTTTGCCAAATTTAAAGCTTCAGCAGATAAAATACCCATAATACTGTATTATGATCCATACAGAAAGTTACATGTAATTATTAATCTCAACTCTAATTCTTGTTAAATTGTATAACTATGGCTACCTAAAGTAACTTCTTGTTCATTTTGTTTGTTAGATTACTGTGCCTTTTTTTGAAGTGTTTTAATCAGTGTTTTGGCGATCCTAAACATGCTGTTGTGTAATATAACGTTACATGTACATACTTCTGTCATTCAACAACTGAGTGGTAGTTTAAAACTTGTACAGCAAATTTTATATAATTACGGGTTTTATTCTGGCTTGGGTCCATGAATACAGTTATTGGATACAGGCACGGAGAACTGAAGACTCTGTTAGCAACCATTAGCTTCATTAGCGGTTAGCTCCAGTCAGCTCTGGTTAGCTCCGTTATAAAGATATAGAGGGGAGGAGACTGCCGCGGAGAGGGGTAACAACCAAACTCTGATAAAAGGCTTTTGGGGATTGTTCACAGCGGTGTGGCCGTGGTCCTACGATTTTATTATTACAGTTAATCCCATTGCCACCAGCAAACGTAATGATAGCCTCTGTCTGACGTGACTTCACAAGGGGAGGGGCTTGAGGCAGAGGGACTGAGTGAGAGCAGGGAAAGGAAATGCCGCTGAATGAATTAACGGAGTTCAAAATAAATGAAATGAATAACAAAAGGCAACATGTGGCGGCTGGTGTTGATTCTGTGGCACACCGCCACAAATTAGTCGGTGTGGGAAAAACTGTACATAGTCAGTAATACAGTGGAATGGAAACAAAGTTAAATACACTGTACCCACAGGCATCAATTTTGCACTTCTGTGTCCAGACTGTCTGTATTGCTTCAAATTTAAACAACTAGCTTGTATTTCATTATTTCGTTTTATTTGGGCCCTTTCTTCTGACTGAACTGTGTGTCAAAATGTAATGTGTAATTACTGTACCGCCAGCACATTACCATCCAGTGACCTTCAGGTGTACAGCAGGGAATGATGCTGCTTAGTTGTGGGTGTGTGGGTTGATAGAAAATGTCCCATTTGTCCTGGAAACCAATTATGTGCTTCCTTTGAATAATTGTATAATGTTGGTTAAGGTCACAGTTAGACAACTTCAATTCATCATGACTCTATTTCTCTTTGACTCTGTACCCACAACATTACCATTACAAATAATAACTGAAGGTAAACAAGCATATAACTCTATAGCTGTCCTTTGAAGTCCTTGAGAATCCACACAGATTCACTTGATGGAAGAGCAGCAATGTCTCTCTCTCTCTCTCTCTCTCTCTCTCTCTCTCTCTCTCTCTCTCTCTCTCGATTTTCAAGCTACAAATATATTTTTTTCCATCTGTTTTATTGTGAACGGGGAAGAAAAATGCTTCAGGGGTTTCAGTTTGCCATTCATGTGTCCTATCTGTGTGAATTAAGAGCTGAAAGTGCCGGTGTAGATATTGTGCCGCCCCCCCTCTTTATCACCCCCACCCTTTTATCCAAATGTGTAGAAAGGCTAGGTAAGGTGGTGCAGACATCAGCAGTTTGGTGAATCTCTGCATGCACGTAGAAATAGGAGCACCTGAGGGAAAAGGTCAAAGCAATATAAATTTGACATGTAGATGGGAAGGCTTTTTTCACCTTCTGTGGGTGTGGGTGTTTTTTTCCCAGATTTCACACAAGGCTGTTTGCAAAATGTTCTTTCATCCTCTCAGATATAAACCAGTTTTATGTCTTGTGCATGTACATACTTTTAATAGACATTTCCCCTAAAAAGTTCAACATCTTACCTTTATATACAGTACATTGTGTAAAAATGAACAATCACACCTCACTTACAGTACTTTGTAAACTTACAAAATTTAGTTTAACTTTACTACAGATTATTGTTGGGTCAGATAAGCACAAATTGCAAACATTATAAGATATGATTGTTTACTTCCTAAATACAGAACAAACCAATCATGTTAAATCTAGTTAATAGGTTAAATTAAGTCCAAGTTTCAGACTTTACAGCTTCAAAAGTATCAATACTGCAAAGCCTCTGTGATACATGGTGCACATAAATTAATTAGTAATTAGCACTTTCTGTACATGAATTAGGGGTAAGAATTGATTCACACCTCACGATTCGATTCTAACCTGATTATCGATGCATCTCGATGCAACAATTCTTGAATGTACATTTCCATGCGTGATTTAAAAAAAATATACATATAAATCTGAAAAAGGGACGCAGCAAAGGGACGCAGGTCGGACTCGAACCCAGGGCACTGCAAAGGCCTCAGCCTAAATGAGGTGGGCTACTGGGTGAGCTAGAGGCCGCCCTGTCCCACAAGTTTTACTGAAATGTTTCGTCTACTAAGGTTTTTATTTTGTAGTCCTTCCATGCTTAACCCTCTGAACCCGAGAGACTCGCCCACGAGCAAAAACAGCACCTCTGATTCATAGTTTAATCATTTAATAACCATAAAAGATACAGACTCACCGAAAATTGCAGCTAAAAGCTAACGAGTTAGCGGTTATGGAGGTTTTTTCCGGGTCCTTCTAGCCTATACAAGTGATTTTCTATCCAGCCTGGAACTTGTGCCTTTTTCGGGGTTGTTGAGCATTTTATCTATATCGTTACATCCAAGATTTATCCAATTTATGTTCATAATTCATCGCTTTTTTGCTCATTAATGCCGCTAGCTCCTGCTGCTCCGTGTCTGCTCTGTTTGTTTACGGAAGAAAAGGCATAGCATGCCCATATATGGGAGACAACGTCACCCAAAGAGTATGGAGTCCTAAAGAGGTCAATCTTGCCAGTCACACTAGGGTCCCACTAGTCTAGCATGCAATCAAAGATGCTATAGCGGAACAAGAGAGATATCTACCGTTTTATAGAATAAAATGGCCCCACTGGTTTGAGATTTGGCATATATTTGGGCCTTTTTTGAAGAATTGTAAATAATATGTGCTTTATATGAGTTATAATGTTTATTATGTTTATTTTTGCATATAGGAGAACTGTTTTACACACACAAATGCTTGTGAAGCATTGCTGTGGGTGTAATATCAATAAATATGACATTATTATGTTGAATATTGGCATAAGTAAATGTCATGAGGGCAAAAGCGTCTGGACTTTCTTTGAAAAAATGTATTTTGTCAACTGTATAAGTTATGATTATTTCTTCACAGTGTGACACCCAAGACATATGAGAAGTGTTTTAGAGAAGAAAATGGCTTAGGTTTTACTGCTCTGTGTGTGATATCAATACATATCTGGAAGATTCATGTTCCGTTTTATTTATTTATTTGTCTTTAAGGTCCTACAACCATTTTTAGCATTCAAGTAACCTTACTGCAACCCAAATATTCTAATAACCCTGTCCTGAAAAAAATGATGTTCATATCTTGACCGTAGACACCAGGGTTGATGTTTTACAAGCTTTTTTATAAAATAAATCCAGACGGACAATGAACTGTAAAAATGGCCTTAGGGTTCAGAGGGTTAAGCCTTAAATATTCTTGTGAAAGTCACCTTCTCTCACAGTGATCTTCCATGCCAGAAGCTCAGTCAGGTTTAAAGGTGGAGAATCGGCTTCTTAGAACATAAAATATGAGGTGGGCAGGTGGAATGTGATAAAGTAGATGAACAGCCTAAATGTGTTTTGCTTAATTATTTGATGTATGTCTTATTAGATCATGTGTATTTTTTTGTCTTTTTCTGCACTCTTGCCTAAATTCTAAGTTGTTGTCCATTATCCCATTCTCTTTCAGTCACTCTGTTTTCTGATTTGTACTTGTCTGGAGACAGTAACTTTAAAATAAAAATCAACACATTTAAAAAAACAAAACAATTTTTCATTTAATCGATTTTTAACTTAACAGAATCAAGCATTGAATCATTCTAGAGAATTGAGATGCAACTAAGCATTGATTTTCCCCACCCCTATGAATTAGTAATTTGTACCCTCAAATTATTTAAAGAGTACATTGCATACAGAAAGTATTCACAGTGCTTCACATTTTCCACATTTTTGTTATGTTACAGCCTTATTCCAAAATGGATAAAATGTATTTTTTTCCTCAATTCTACACATAATACCTCATAATGACATCAAAAAAGTGAAGAAATCACTGAAGTATTCACAGCATTTGCAATCAAGCTCAAAATTGAGCTCAGGTGCATTCTGTTTCTACTGATCATCCTTGAGATGTTTCTACAATCTTAAATTCAGTTGATTGGACATTATTTGGAAAGGCATTCACCTGTCTATGTAAGGTCCCACAGTTAAAGGGAAATTCCGGTCGATTTCAACATATAGCTTTGTTGTTTGGAAATTTGGAGTGCTGTCAGTGCTGTTAGTAGCAAGAGTTAGCACCCAACAGGCTTAAACAGGGCAAGTTTTAAACGTGTTTTAACCTACCCATGTGCAGTGATTCCTTCCAAGGGAACACAGCGAATCTGGCTGCAGTAGATGTGACAGAAAGGCATAAAAGTTGTGTTAATCCACACCTCTGTTTATTTCCTGTTTTCTGGTGAAATCCACTCTAGTTGATTGTCAAACTCATACAATCCAATATACCAAAATGTATTTTTTCCTCAAAAAATTTGCCACCACAGTGGGACCAGGAGAGCTGAAGTTCAAGAGCTATGTTCATGTGCATAGGTAACTAAGCTACAGTGGGCTCTTTTGACCTGCTGCAGCCGGCCACTCTGCTCTCCTGGCTCCACTGTGGTGTCAGGTTACAACGTGTTTCTACATAGTAGAGCCCGGCCAATAAAGGCCGATACTGATACAAATATTTGGTTATTTACAAATCCGATATTCTGATATATGGGTCCGATATATATTTAAGTAAAAAAAAAAATCCATAAACTCATAACAAAACATAAACAGATATCCCTAACATTAGTTATTTGTAGTTTATTAATGTGTTCTCAATAAAATATGATAATAATTTGAACAGAAGGACATCAAAATATATTAAAGTCCTGGTCTTGAGGAACAGGACTTCTGTGGTTTGGCAGCCTTTCAGGTTCCGACCTAATGAGAAGGGAGAGGTGTTTCAGTGTTAGTGTTTGGTATTCAGTTTCTGAACAGTGTAGGCACAAGCCAACAGTTTGGTGATGTTGTCTGAGCCTTACGTCATCATTTTTAATTAGTCACGGTAATACCGAATACCAGTAGGCAGGTTTGACGGTGTGTGTTTGTGTGTGTCTGAGAGTACAGTCTTTGTGTGCAAATAGCCCTGTCGTTAATAGGGAGGTTTGACGGTATCAAAATTTGGATACCACCCAATCCTAATTTATATATTAATTATTTTGATAGTTGCAACACAAGTATAGTATATTGTTGTTTGATTTTCCTATTTGAAAGTGTTCATATCTACTGAATATGTTAAATATTCTATGTTACCGTTTACTGTTCAACACATGGAATTATGAGTAAGGGCAGAGAAGTTGAAAATCACTAAATCACTAAAATAACTATATACACACACACACACACACACATACAGGAGCTGGTGTAGAGTACACATGTGAGGCAGAGATACACCCCTCATGTTCACACAGACCCACACACTGCTGGTGGCAAAATATCTGTTCACACATTCCCTCTGACAGGAAGATTTTAATGGAAAAGGACAGCCTTCCCCAGGCACCAATCAATCCGCTTGTCCCCCACTCTAAGACAGCCTTCATGCTGGAAAGGCTTGTTGGTGAAGTCCAGTTTTATGACTGATGTTTGCGTGTGTATGAGAGTACAGTCTTTGTGTGCAAATAGCCCTGTCGTCAATTGTTTTGATCAAACCCTCACAAACAAGAGGGAAAAGGATAAAACAAACTCATTGTAAACAGAAGTTGGAATTTCTCTTCATCAGTCGTCTCTAACCTTCTAACTCTCTCTCCACATCTCCTTGACAGAGAACAGGCACGTAGAAGTGTTTTCTGAGACCTATATTGAAAAGTTCATGTGTATAAAATGACCTTAACAGAGAGGGAAAAAAAGAGTGACAAAAAGAGATTGCACTGAACGTGTTGAGTGCTGAACGTGTGAAGAGTTTCATGTTGTAACTGATGCATGGATGTGTGTATGTGTGTTCAAGACAGAAACAGAATGATAGAGTAAAAACATGTTTTGGTCTCCTGTGTGCTTCTCAGGGATTTTAGGAGGAAATTATGAAGGAAATTATGAGTTTAGGTTTCTTACAGTGGAGGGATTTTAGAGAGTATATTAAGTTATTTCTTCAATCCGATCAAAAACTGATGTGTAAAATTGCCATGTTGTTTTTGTACAGAGAGTTATAGATTTAGAGGTGCTGTAGATGGATTTTCTTACTTTTGGACAGAGCCAGGATAGCTGTTCCATGTTTCCAGTCTGTGTGCTGAGCTAAACAGTCCCTCAGTCCCTCCAGGACTTCGCAGCCTTTTTTTTGAGATTGCTGTGGCCCAAAATCCCTGATTTAGCGGGAGCTTTTGTAAAAACTTTTGATAAAAGTTGCTTGTTACTGCAAATGTTGGTATAATCTGAAAATATCTGGTAGATTTAAGACAAAAAAATATTTTATTGACTAATCAAATTTGAATATGTGTCAGTGGCTTGTTGATGTTACTAATATCCTATCCTGGCCTGACCTGTGACACATTCATACGGTTTGATAAAGGACTTACTGGACTTTAACTTATCATTGCACTTAGAATAACGAGCATAGCTGTCCTTAATCTAGGTCTCATCTCCGGGTTTATCCTGCATCCACCATGTGTGTTTGTGTGTGCGCACGTCAGTTGAGCAGCACCCCCACCCGCCTCAGAGAGGTTGGCAGGACGGTCTTTTGCTGTACGTTTTGTTGGTAAATGTGAGCTGTTCGAGTCACTACACACGTCTCGTCCTTCATGGCAAAAATGAGGAAAGGAATTTGGCAATGTACGTGTGACGTCAACCTGTTCCACTCCTGCTTGGTCATTGGCTCTCAGAGTCACAAACTGATACAAAGGCTGGCAAACTGGGGTTATTGGTCAAATTTGCGGAAAAGTTGCGGTGATTGGTCAAAATTGCGAGTTGCACCAAAGTCACAGTGATTTGGTTGAATTTGCGTGAATTGGCGAAATCCTGGAGGAACTGGCTAAACCACTGCTGGGATTAACAATATGTTGGACACTGATAGAAGAGTGGCATCAACCCTGCAGGACATTCTCAGAACAAGCGTGTTTCACAAAACTATTCTTTCAAGACTAGGATATGCACTTAGGTAAGGTTAAGGAAAGAGTATGGTCATGGTTAAATGAAGCTTTGGCATATTGGGATTTATATTTTTTATATTTATGAAT